>SJXQ01000480.1:93974-206739 GCA_006408695.1 Aepyceros melampus | reverse complement strand
ACAGATGAGCCTATATCCAGGGAAGGAATAGAGAGGCAGGCATAAAGAACAGACATGTAGACATAGAATCAGGAAGGGGAGGGTGGGACAGACTGGGAGAGCAGGATTGACATACGCACACTGCCAAGTGTAAAACAGACAGCTAGTAGGAGCCTGCTGTGTAGCACAGGAAGCTCAGCTCAGTGCTCTGTGATGACCCAGAGGGGTGGAATGGGGTGATGGGATGGAGGTCCAAGAGGGAAGAGATATATGTATACATATAGCTTCACTTCACTGTACACTTCATGGTACAGCAGAAACTAACATAACATTGTAAAGAATTTATACTTCCAGAAAAATTTTAAAATTAGAAAATAATAATAATAATGCAAGTACTAAGGAGAGAGATGGCCAGGAAGTCCCTGACTGGGGATAACCGTGTCTGATTTCCTGTATCTCCACTGTTCTGCAGATGATCGCTCCACAGTCCTGTTGACAGATGCTGACTTTGGAGAGGCCGCGAAACAGAAGTCCTTGACAGTGACACACACGGTCCATTACCAATCGGTGTCGCAGGCCACGGGGCCCTTAGTGGATGTTTCAGACGCTCGGCCAGGAACGAGTGAGTGGGTCAAACATCATTTAAACCATGTAGGTGTGGTCAGTGCTGAGAAGGCATCCGTGGCCCATCCCTATGCAGTAAAATGTGGGGCTTCTTAACTCTCTGCCTAAGAAACAGATATGTGTAATGATGTCTTTGACTGGGAGACTGAGTTTGTATTGTTTGATCTTAGCTGTCATTAAAATTGTGTCGGCTGAGGGACTTCCCTTGTGGTCCAGGGGTTAAGAGGGTTAAGACTATGCATTCCACTGCAGGGGTGCAGATGTGATTCCTGGTCTGGGAGCTAAGATTCCATGTGCCTTGTGGCCAAAAATCCAAAATATAAACAGAAGCAATATTGTAACAGACTTACCAAAAACTTTAAAAATTCTCGAAATCAAATCTTTTAAAAAGTTACATCTCTAAAGCCAGTAACTCTTGGTTTATTATGAAAGTGTTAGAAATTTCAGGTCAACTTATTAATATTTGTTTTAATTTAGACAACACAGGGGAAAGAAGAAATTGGCTAACCCTAGTGAGCATCTCCTCTGTGCCAGGGTTGGGATAAGAAGATTGATGTCATATTTTTATCTTTACAACAACCCTGTAAGGTAGCTACTTACACAGCAGCTCTCAGAGCCCCCATTTTATGAGTGAAGAAACAGCCCAAAATTGTACACGTACTCTGTAGCAAAACCCAGATTGAGCTGTGGGTCTGTCTTTCCTCCAAGCTTATGCTTTTCTCCTGAACCACTGTTTGAAAACAACATAATTCTGTTTAATCTAGGGATTGTGTTTGGTTTAATTATTAATATTTGTCTCCATGTTATATGGAAATTAATTACTGCAATGAAATTAAATCCCCTAATATGTATCTAAAGCTTATTAATTAGATATTCTGGTTCCTTCATAATTGAAATTGTTTGGATGCCCCGATTACTATCTTTTCAGAAGCTTTGATGTCTAGCGTTTAAATCATTAATCACTCTCTTTGCAGAAATTTACATTCTCCAAGTAGAGTGCTATAATTAGAAAAATAAATATTACAATGTAAAAAGCTATTTTTTATAATGTCTGACTTGTAAAGCATTTGTGAAATGTACTGAACTTCATGAAGCAAACCGGTTGATTCCTAAATAACATCACACTATGCAGGAAAACAGTGCTGGCAGTTACTGAAATTAACTTGTAAAAAATGTTTTCAAGAACATTCTAAAGGAGTCTTTTATTCCTCCTCTCTATGTCACTTCACATCCTTCCTTCTCTGATGATATGAGTACTTTCTGAAGACATGAGTGAGGATCAGCTTTGTGAAGGAATATGTAGGACTAAGAGACTTGCTTTTAAAAATTGCTCCTGGGTCCTTGACATTCTCCTCAGCTGCAAACTTTTTCATCACAATCCTCCCTAGCCTGCTTCTGGCGACTTCAGGACCCTACACTACATGGACGGCTTTCTGAACCACTTCAGTCAGTTCAGTTGCTCAGTTGTGTACAACTCTGTGACTCCTGGACTGTAGCATGCCAGGCCTCCCTGTCCATCACCAACTCCCGGAATTTACTCAAACTCATGTCCATTGAGTCAGTGATACTATCCAACCATCTCATCCTCTGTCCTCCCCTTCTCCTCCTGCCCCAATATTTCCAGTGGGTCAGTTCTTCATACCAAGTGGCCAAAGTATTGGGGTTTCAGCTTCAGCATTAATTCTTCCAAAGAATATTCAAGACTGATTTCCTTTAGGATGGACTGGTTGGACCTCCTTACTGTCCAAGGGACTCTCAAGAACCCTCTCCAACACCACAGTTCAAAAGCATCAATTCTTTGGCACTCAGCTTTCTTTATAGTCCAACTCTCACATCCATACATGACTACTGGAAAAACCATAGCTTTGACTAGATGGACCTTTGTTGGCAAAGTAATGCCTCTGCTTTTTAATATGCTGTCTAGGTTGGTCATAACTTTTCTTCTAAGGAGCAAGCATCTTTTAATTTCATGGCTTCAGTCACCATCTGCAGTGATTCTGGAGCCCCCCAAAATAAAGTCTTCCACTATTTCCATTGTTTCCCATCTGTTTACCATGAAATGATGAGACCGGATGCCATGATCTTAGTTTTCTGAATGTTGAGTTTTAAGCCAGCTTTTTCACTCTCCTCTTTCCCTTTCATCATGAGACTCTTTAGTTCTTTTACGCTTTCTGCCATAAGGGTGGTGTCATCTGCATATCTGAGGTTATTGATATTTCTCCAGTGATCTTGATTCTAGCTTGTGCTTCACTCAGCCCAGCATGTCTCATGATGTACTCTGCATGTAAGTTAAATAAGCAGGGTGACAACATACAGCCTTGACGGACTCCTTTTCCTATTTGGAATTGGTTTGTTGCTCCATGTCCAGTTCTAACTGTTGCTTCTTGGCCTGCATACAGGTTTCTCAAGAGGCAGGTCAGGTGGTCTGGTATTCCCATCTCTTGAAGAATTTCCACAGTTTCTTGTGATCCACACAGTCAAAGGCTTTGGCATAGTCAATAGAGCAGAATAGATGTTTTTTTCTGGAACTCTCTTGGTTTTTCCATGATCCAGCGAATGTTGGCAATTTGATCTCTGGCTCTTCTGCCTTTTCTAGGGCTTTTCAACTTAGGACTATTCAATCCCAGAAAGGTTGTAGACCCCGGGGACTTCCATTTGTGGATCTCTGACCTCAGCAAGCCTTTGTTAATAGAGACCTGAGGAGGAGGGTAGGAAAGAGGGAGGGGACAGAGGACGTTGCCCCAGGAAGTGGCTCCCAGTCTTCCGTATGCATCAGAATGACCCAGTGTGCCCATTTAAAATACTCATTCCAGGCCTCCACCAGCAGGGATTCTGAGCTGCTTTCTCTAGGGTGGGGCCAGGGACTCTACATTATAACAACCACTCTGGGTGATTCTGACACTGATTGTCTGGACTGATTCTTGAGAAGCGCTTCCCCAGGTGTTAGACATGATCCTGGAGCACAGAGGAGGTGTCTACCATGCCTGCGGTGCAGGAGCCCCAAGCCTGCCAGGCTCGTGGCACAGCATCCTCCCTGCTCAACAAGAGAAAAGAACCAGCATTTCCAGCTCCCTGTCAATGCTCAACTGGCAGAGATGCACAAGGGCTAGGCATCAAAGGTTATGACTGGAGAGGAGGACAGTGCAGCTAAAGCACAGGGGGCCTGCTAGCTGCTCAGTCAGCCCAAGAGGAGGGAAAGCTGACCTGCCAGCTTTCAGAATATCCACACAGACCTACATCGGAGGCACTAGCAGAAGCTCCACCAAGTGAGAGGGCAGAGGCCGGCAAGAGGCTGGTGGAAGGGGCGACATGGAAGCTGGTGGAAGGGGCACAGTGGTGTCTCTCGTGGCCTCGTGGCTTTCACGGTGTAGGCACAGTGGGGGAGCATTAGGGATTCCTTCATTCAACTCAGAAGAATTTATGAAGATGTTAGTTACTTCACATGTGACCCAGTGCTCAGGGATGGGGGTGCATCGTAAGGTACAGAAAGACTTTCACTTCCTCTAGGTGGAGGAAGTCAATGTGAAACAGGAATGAAAGCATTTTTCATTTATCAGTAAGTCTTCCTCAGTGATCAATGCAAAGAAACAGAGGAAAACAACAGAATGGGAAAGACTAGAGATCGCTTCAAGAAAATTAGAGGTACCAAGGGAACATTTCATGCAAAGATGGGTGCAATAAAGGACAGAAATGGTATGGACCTAACAGAAGCAGAAGATATTAAGAAGAGGTGGCAAGAATACACAGAAGAATTGTACAAAAAAGATCGTCACAACCCAGATAACCATGATGGTGTGATCACTTACCTAGAGTCAGACATCCTGGACTGTGAAGTGTAGTGGACCTTAGGAAGCATCACTATGAACAAAGCAAGCGGAGGTAATGGATTTCCAGTTGAGCTACTTCAAATCCTAAAAGATGATGCTGTGACAGTGCTGCACTCAATATGCCAGCAAGTTTGGAAAATTCAGCAGTGGCCACAGGACTGGAAAATTTCAGTTTTCATTGCAATCCCAAAGAAAGGCAATGCCAAAGAATACTCAAACTACCACACAATTGCAGTCATTTCACATGCTAGTAAAGTAATGCTCAAAATTCTCTAAGCCAGGCTTCAGCAATACACGAGCCATGAACTTTCAGATGTTCAAGCTGGATTTATAAAAGGCAAAGGAACCAGAGATCAAATTTCTAACAATGTTGGATTATCGACAAAGGAAGAGAGTTCCAGAAAAACATCTACTTCTGCTTTATTGATTATGCCAAAGTCTTTGACTGTGTGGATCACAAGAAACTGTGGAAAATTCTTCAAGTGATGGGAGTACCAGACCACCTGACCTGCCTTCAAGAAACAACAGAACTGGACATGGAACAACAGACTGGTTCCAAATTGGGAAAGGAGTACGTCAAGGTTGTATATTGTCACCCTGCTTTTTAACATACATGCAGAGTTCCTCATGAGACATGCTGGGCTGAGTGAAGCACAAGCTGGAATCAAGATTGCTGGGAGAAATATCAATAACCTCAGATATGCAGATGACACCACCCTTATGGCAGAAAATGAAGAAGAAGTAAAGAGCCTCTTGATGAAAGTGAAAGAGGAGAGTGAAAAAGCTGGCTTAAAACTCAACATTCAGAAAACTAAGATCATGGCATCCAGTCCCATCACTTCATGGCAACTAGATGGTAAACAATGGAAATAGTGGAAGACTTTATTTTGGGGGGCTCCAGAATCACTGCAGGTGGTGACCGCAGCCATGAAATTAAAAGATGCTTGCTCCTTAGAAGAAAAGTTATGACCAACCTAGACAGCATATTAAAAAGCAGAGGCATTACTTTGCCAACAAAGGTCCATCTAGTCAAAGCTATGGTTTTTCCAGTAGTCATGTATGGATGTGAGAGTTGGACTATAAAGAAAGCTGAGCGCTGAAAAATTGATGCTTTTGAACTGTGGTGCTGGAGAAGGCTCTTGAGAGTTTCTTGGACTATAAGGAGATCCAACCAATTCATTCCTAAAGGAGATCAGTCCTGGGTATTCATTGGAAGGACTGATGCTAAAGCTGAAACTCCAGTACTTTGGCCACCTTGTGCAAAGAGTTGACTCATTGGAAAAGACTCTGATACTGGAAGGGATTGGGACAGGAAGAGAAGGGACGACAGAGGATAAAATGACTGGATAGCATCACCGATTCGATGGACATGAGTTTGAGTAAACTCCAGGAGTTGGTGATAGACAGGGAGGCCTGGCGTGCTGCGATTCATGGGGTCGCAAAGAGTCAGACACTACTGAGCGACTGAATTGAACTGAACTGAAGATAGTTCAAATGGTAAAAAAATCTACCTGCAATGCAGGAGACCTGGGCTCGATCCCTGGATTGGGAAGATTCTCTGGCGAAGGACATGACATTCCACTCCAGTATTCTTGCTTGGAGAATTCCATAGACAGAGGAGCCTGGGAGGCTATAGTCCTTAGAGTATCAATTGAGCAAGTAACACTTTCTTTTTCTCCAGAGTTCTCATTACTTTGGGGAAACTGAATACACTTTTTTACTTACAAGAGTTCGGTTCAGTTTAGTTCAGTCACTCAGTCGTGTCCGACTCTTTGCGAACCATTGAATCGCAGCACACCAGGCCTCACTGTCCAGCACCAACTCCTGGAGTTCACTCAGACTCACGTCCATCGAGTCATTGATGCCATCCAGCCATCTCATCCTCTGTCATCCCCTTCTCCTCCTGCCCCCAATCCCTCCCAGCATCAGAGTCTTTTCCAATGAGTCAACTCTTTGCATGAGGTGGCCAAAGTACTGGAGCTTCAGCTTTAGCATCATTCCTTCCAAAGAAATTCCAGGGTTGATCTTCAGAATGGACTGGTTGGATCTTGCAGTCCAAGAGACTCTCAAGAGTCTTCTCCAACACCACAGTTCAAAAGCATCAATTCTTTGGCACTCAGCCTTTTTCACAGTCCAACTCTCACATCCATACATGACTACTGGAAAAACCATAGCCTTGACTAGACGGACCTTAGTCGGCAAAGTAATCTCTCTGCTTTTGAATATGCTATCTAGGTTGGTCATAACTTTTCTTCTAAGGAGTAAACGTCTTCTAATTTCATGGCTGCAGTCACCATCTGCAGTGATTTTGGAGCCCAAAAAAATGAAGTCTGACACTGTTTCCACTGTTTCCCCACCTATTTCCCATGAAGTGATGGGACCAGATGCCATGATCTTAGTTTTCTGAATGTTGAGCTTTAAGCCAATTTTTTTCACTCTCCTCCTTCACTTTTATCAAGAGGCTTTTTAGTTCCTCTTCACTTTCTGCCATAACGGTGTGCAAGGGTACAAAGATGTGTGATCACTATAAGATATCACCCGGGTTTGTTTTGTCATATTTATCTGGACATCATGCACCCATTCTCACTCATTCTTTCATGCAAAGAGTATTCACCAAGCAGCCCAGGCACATGCAGGGCTGGACTGGTAGACGAATAAGACATGTCCACCTGCACCCCTCACCTCTGTCCCCCTAGTTACTACCAGCCATTGCCTTTCTGCACTCCTGGCATTCTCCAGCATCTTATGCTGTTGTTTTTGTTCCGTCGCCAAGTTGTGTCCAATTCTTTGTGACCCCATGGATGGCAACAACCTAGGCTCCCCTGTCCAACATCTAGTTCTGTGATTTTTCATGGATATTTCCTGTCAAGTTCTCTAAAGTGAATTTCTAGCCTTCCTGGTCCACCTACCAAATCTCCCATCATCATCTTCATTAAACAGGATGCTCTCCATCCCTGGTCAAGTGTTTGTCACTCAGGAATCATGGGTTCAGTCAGGTTGGTTGATTCCTCCCACATGCCCACAGTTCACTAGCTGGTTAATCTCACTCATATCTCTCTACAGTGTTGATGGTGGGTGAGGTCATCACCCCAGTCCCAGAGAGGAAGACAGTGGGCACTTGATGAGGTCACAGCCCTCAAGGAGTGATGCTGGACCAGTCTCAGAGGAGCTCACCCCAAACCCCACTCTCAACCCCTCCACACTGCCTCTAAGCAGAGATGATGCTTCCAACAGGACCTCTAGGGAGGAAAATCACTTCCCATATATATAAAAGAAGAAGAGTTTACAACATGGATTGAATCTTTCCTGTTGTGACTTAAAAAAAAAAAAGTGCCACACTCCATCACTTATGCTGGTACTCAACATACATGGGAAAGTACCTGATAGGGATGAAGAATCCAGTCTGTGAATCATAAATATTTATTCATTAAATGATAGGAATATTCAGCCCCCTCCTCATTCCATCCTCTCTATGAGACAACTGGTAGATTCATCCTACAAAGCCGAGGCCTCAGCATCTGAAAGAGACAAAAGCAAGTGGCAGGGAGTAAAAGCCGATTAATCCCACAACTGCGGTCCACATGGCATGTTTTATAACCCTATTATCTGCCAAATCCTCTCTTATCCCAAGTTCAAGATAATTAAAATAATTTGATTCAATGGGCAGAAGCTTAATAATTCCAGTTCAGACCTGATGTTGAAAGGCCAAGAGTTATTTATATCACTTACACCCTATCATCGATTGCTTAGCAAGCATGGTACCTCATCACTGGAATTTATTTATAAGGTTGAGGTCCCAGATAAACTACTTTCCATGAAGAGGCAGTAAACCCCAACATTTATTTGGTTAATAAGTTAACTAGGAAGATGTACAAAGAAGATTACTGAGTGGAACCCAAGTAAGGCTTTTGTTTTAGCTGTTATCTTAGAAACTATCTGACAGAGTTCAGTTCAGGTCAAAAAACCTGATGATTAAAAAATGTGTCAACGCCTCTGTAGTAGTCTCTGTAGTATACAGACAATTTTGCCCATAGGATGCTTGCTTAGAGCAGGACAAACTGCAGTTCAAAAAGTAATATCATGACCTATATTCCCAATATTATCAGGCCACTGGTAAAGCTGTCTTCATCTAGGGAAAAAAAAAAAAAATGATAATGAACAAAATAACTGGAAAAGACTTCTGGCTTGAATAGTGCAACATGACCACACTTTCCAGATAGAGTGATCTCACTGGTGAAAGTGGTCTGTGGGAGTGAAGGTTTCTCTCTGGCCCACCGTTGGTGGGTGAGCTTGGCAGGAGGAAGCTCACAGGTGTGGGGTTTGAGGAGTTTGAGGAAATTGTATCCTGGAAGTGAGACTCCCAGTCTGACCCCTTTTTCCATAAGCATCCGACCAGGGGTAAACCTGATCCATAGCTGCATCAACAAGCAGTTTAAAGAAGAATAAAAATAAGAAAGCTCAAAACTTATGTAAGGGATTGGGTAATTTTCTGGAAAAGATTCATTAGCATTTAAATAACAAGCTCCACTGTTTAAGCTCCACTTATCACATTGACAGTGCCTAGGAGACATGCAGCCTCCTACCCAGGAGAAGGTTTTTCTGTCTCTTTGAGGACCTCTCTCCTAGCATCAGGCAGAGAAACCCAATTATCATTCATAACTTTCTGTCCAGAGAGCTTGGCACTCCAGCATAACTCATTTACATTCTAATCAAGGCCCCCGAAAATCCTCCAATAAAGTCGTCCGTGGAATTTTGCAAGTAACGGATGAAATGTGTCTGAAAATCAATGCCCCAAGAGAATTATGCACCAAGACGGAGCATTTTGATGATCCAGGAAATCTTAAAATATATCGACCGAGGTGCCATCTTTATGCTTCTCTGCAAAGTTGTAGAATGATGGATTAGATTCCAAGTCTGATAACTGGAAACCAGCAAAAAGAAAAATGCCCCACTTTATTTTTTTTAATTTAAATTTATTTATTTTAATTGGAGGCGAGTTACTTTACAATATTGTATTGGTTTTGCCATACATCACTTTAAAAGAAAGTCATTTCACTGCTTTCAAGTGTCATGCCCCATGACCCAGCATGGAATTATAAACGAGCTAGTGTTATGCAGACACAATGCCTGACTCTTAGGATTCCGGCTGAGGACACGCTTGGCCAAGTAATGGGCCGTCTTGGACTGACAGGTGGGGTCTTAAGTTCTGTTCTTATCGCTTAATAGCTGTATCACTTCTCTCTGAGCTTCCATCACCTCAAATGTAAAGTGACTCCAAGCTGCATGTATTCATCCTATTCATCCAAGGTAGTCTGTGTCCAGAGATCACGGCGGGCTCTCAGTTAATTTTGGATGATCCCAGGATGTGCGTCCTTACTCTGTCCTACAGAGATTTGGAAGCTCAGGAGCATTAGAGTCCATGTGATCAGGCCACAGGTTGTACCTCTGTTTTTAGTTCTTTAGAAAGTGCTCCATTAGTGATAAGCAGTCATCACAGATGGCAGTGTAGAGAGGTAGCCAGATCATTTTTGAAATAGAACTGCCTAAAAGTCCTCTTTGAAAAGCAGAGAATTCAAAAATGGAGAAGGACCCTATGTTGCCTTCAGGATATAGCCCCAGAAAAATCATGCCAGTAACTGGGCCTCCCCCTTTTCCACAGAATTCCAGTGTCAAACACTCTGTGCTGTTGAACCATCTTTGAGCTAAAAGTTGAGCTAAGGACTCAATCTACCTACTTGACCTCTTGCCTCTGTTCCCAGACTTAGAGATGATGAAGCCCACCTGGCTTCAGCCTGTGTGTCCATAAATCTCTGTGTTTCTGAAGATGGCAGAGCCAGGACATCCAAACATGCATGAACCCTTTGTTCTTTCTCCACTTTGAATCACCCAAGTCTTCGTCAGAGTTCAGACAATCATGTTGAAGAGATGCTGCCATATGCAAAGGGATAAGAGAGTGTTTGGACAAAAATGAATCTTCCCTCTTCCCTGCTCTAGAGCATTGCAATTTAGTTGATGAACAACAGTCATACTTGAGGCAGTGAGTTAATATTAAACAGCAATCTATACAGGAGACCCCTGCTTCCTTTCCTAGAGCTGCTGTTAAAAACATGTCACAAACTGCCTAGCTTTTTTTTTTTTTTTTTTGAGTGGCTTTAAAGAACCAGAATTTATGTTCTCACAGTCCCACTAGCAATAGGTCCAAAATCAAGGTGTCAGCAGGCCACAGCCCCTCTGAAGCTGGTAGGGGAGGACCTTTCCTTACGCCTTCCCAGTGTGTGGTGATGGTCTCCGAGCTCCTCAGTCCAACTGCGGCCCTTGATCTCTGCCTCCATCACCCTCTCCTCCTTGTCTGTCTCCTTCTCTTGTAAGGACACCAGTTATGTTAGCTCCAGAAGGCACCCTACTCCAGTCTGGCCTCATCTGAACTAATAGCAAAGCAGTGACCCTACTTCTAAATATGATCACCAGCTGAGGTTCTGGGCTCAGGATGTGGATGTATTAATCTTTTTGAGGGACTAGAGTTCAACCTGTAAGAATACCTCAAGGTAATATTGTATCAAGGAAGCCCCATTAGAGCATACGCGGTCCAACTCTCTCCTTTTACTCTCTCCTTTTAGGTGGTGATTCTTAGGAAGTTTAAGTGATATGAGGGGTGTCATGAAACTATTACGAGCCCAGAGCAAGACTCAAATTCATAACTCCTGGGTCCAAATCTGATGTTCTTTCTCTACAGGGATTGTTTAAGTGCTTAAGTATCACATGAGTGCTTCAGACCCTAGGGGAAAGGAAACCAGTGCTCCAGACAGGGCAATCAGGGAGAGCTTCCTGGAGGCAGCGTGAGTGGATCATAGAGCTGAATCAGGAGCACCCCACTCCACACCTTGATCACAGCCGACCACCCTCCCAAAGACAAACATAGACTTTGTTCTGGTTCTTCCCAGATCCCACCACCAGGAGGAATGCCAAGGCTGGGCCCACGGCGAGGAACCGGTATGCCAGCCAGTGGACCCTCAACAGACCCCACCCCACCGTTTCAACACACACCCTCACCACTGACTGGAGGCTGCCAACGCCCAGGGCCGCAGGCTCAATGGACAAGGAGAGTGACAGCTACAGCGTCAGCCCCTCACAAGACACAGGTAGGGCCTGCCTGCCTCCTCCTCTCTGAATGAGCAGGACTAACCTCTGAGTTTCAGGGCCCTACCTGCGCCCTTTCAAGGTCACTTTCAACTTGCTGGACCACTGACCTGACAGGTATCTATGAAGCTGCACTTCATTGGCCAAATCTAGGGTCCAGCAAAGCCCGCAAAGCAAAACCAAAGGAACCTTGTTGCAGGCATCCCGAATCTCAGACTCACATTGCTCCCTCTGCCCTTCACTCCTGCCCTGCTGAGAGAAACACAGAAGTTTCTAAGTGTTCTCCCATGATTACAATCACCCTGATTATACCTTGAGGGGTATGGCCCACTCCCATCTCCAGGATTAAGACTGAACTTGGAGTTGCATGACAAGGTCACAGCACCCTGGATGGGGAACATGGCTGGTCCATTTGACAATGAAACAGGGCTTGATTATCTGTCTGTGCCATTCGCCAATAACTCACCCTAGAGGGAAGACAGAGCCTAAGAATAGCACTGGCTTGCCCACCCTCCCTCCAATCTAAAATTTTGAAAAGAAATTCTATCTAAATTTAATAGCTGTAGGAAATTTTCATACTCATTTTCTTTTGTTCTGGATGATATACTTCAAAAATAGTCTTCCAGAGGTGGAGCATCACCACGTACATTTATTTTTATGGCAGTTATTTCTCTTACAAGAACCTCAGAGTTCCACCGAGGTGACTTCAGAACTTTGGAGTGGGTTTAAAATGTAGAGAGTCCTCTTAACCCAAGATGTACCTTTTAGGGTTCTGGGGGGTCTCTGGTCCCCATAAAGGGTGAGCCTCAAACACAAAGGATGTGCCCCAGGGTTCAGCTACAATTCTGCCTCGTGACCAATTCCATGCAGTTACAAGTTCATTTCTAAGGATCGGCCTGTATTCCTGCCCCACGGAGGCCAGAGGAGCTGAATACAGAGCTCAGATCACTCCTGATGATGAAAGTGTCGCTGTGGCCCAGGAAGACTTACAGAGCAGGAAGGGGCACTGCTCTTCATGCATATTGCATTCCCACCTGTCTTGAATCCACCTGCAATGCAGGAGACATGGGTTTGATCTCTGAGCCGGGAAGATGTGCTGGAGGAGGAAATGGCAACCTACTCCAGTATTCTTGCCTGGAGAATCCCGTGGACAGAGGAGCCTGGTGGGCTACAGTCCATGGAATCCCAAGGAGTCAGATATGACTGAGCAACTAAACAACAACAAGCCAGCTGTCTTAACTAAAAGCAGAAGTTTTCAAGGAGATGTATTACTGATCTACGGCAATGTCCCATACTGAGGACAGGTGCCTCCAGCAAGTCAGTTGAAACCCTGAAGCCACATGCTGAGGCTCATGAAGGTGGCCTCACAGTGACAAAGGCAGTCCTCAGAAAAAGACCCAGGACTCCTGCCTGGCTGCCCAGTGATGGGGAGAACCAGCCACAGGCCCCCGTCACCACCCGGTCAGTGCAAACTCCCAGTGACGACTCATCATCTTGTTTTCTCTTTTTCATGGCACAGATCGAGCACGAAGCAGCATGGTCTCCACAGAAAGTGCCTCCTCCACTTATGAAGAACTGGCCAGGGCCTACGAGCATGCCAAGATGGAAGAGCAGCTGAGGCATGCCAAGTTCACCATCACGGAGTGCTTCATCTCAGACACATCGTCCGAGCAGTTGACGGCAGGGACAAACGAGTACACAGACAGTCTGACCTCCAGCACCCCTTCGGAGTCAGGGATCTGCAGGTTCACCGCCTCTCCCCCCAAACCTCAGGATGGAGGGCGAGTGATGAACATGGCAGTTCCAAAGGCACATCGGCCAGGTGAGACGAGACATGCCTGGACCAGTGTCGGGGAAGCACGTCTTCCCAAGACACACTCTGCCACTGTGAAAGCCTTGTTGGTGTTGACACTAGTCTTCTGTTTATTGACTGCTGAATCATGTACCACCCCAAAGCCTAGAGGCTTACAGCAACAATGGTCATTTATTTCATGTATGAATCTGAAACTGAGTCAGAGCTTGGTTGGGACACGCATATCCATTCCAGCCATGTCCATGGGGAAGCCCAGTTAGGATGGAGAAGACATGTTTAGTCACTAACCTGGAGGGTGAGTTCTGGCCATGTCCTCCCAACATAGGTTTCTCCATGATTTGGCTTGTGCTTCCTCCTGTCTAAGAGCCAGTGTCCCAAGAGATGGATAGTGGAAATAGCCATTTCCTTAAGCCTGGGCCTTGAAACTGATTCAGCACTTCTGCTATATACTGTCCTTCAAGTGATCACAAAGCTCTGGGATCCCAGGGTCTAAGAAGGGAGCTCTCTGCGGCTTGAGAAGTATTGAAAATTATGGGTGAGGGTTTCAGAAGAGAGCAGTCTTACCAGTGAGCCAGCCTCTGGAACTTGGCTTCACTGAGTTGCCCAAAATTACAGTAAATGGCTGGTATCAGGTTGGCAATATGTTGGTGTCTGCCTTGAGCAGTATAGTGAGTAGAAGCTGAAAACCCTGAGGCCTGCAGGGCCTGGCAGATCCTGTGAATGAGTGAAGAGGGTGAGGAGCAGAGCAAAGGGAGGGATAGAGACATAGAGTTCAGTGACTGTAGAGGAAAAGGACTCCAGCAAACTCCTGCCAACTGATCCCGAGTGGAAACAGGGGCCTGTAAGAGGAGATTCTCAAAAGGAGACAGATACTTTGGTTTTATATGGAGACTCACAGTTTTCAAGTGTTTGCTCAGATTTGTGCAAATCATTGCACAGAGCAAATAAAACGCATCTTTAGACTGCATCCAAACCATGGCAACCGGTTGTAGTTCTCATCTGAAAAATCCTTTTTCCTTTTTCACTCTGAAGTTCCTGTCTATAGATTTGACTTTGTGCACTGGCTAATCCATTCTCAGTTTAATCCATTCTCGTTGAACTCAGTTTTATTTCTCATTTTCCTATTTTCTGAGCCACTATATTGGTTCTATTTCAAAAATGTATATCCATTTTAAATCATCACGATTCCTTTGGGCTTTTCAGCAGAAGGCCAGGCTGAAATAAGCTTTATAAATGCATAAAAATATATAAAATAAAAATTATCTATCCAGCAACTAATCTCCCAAACCGAGTCAAGATCCACACCAGCTGACTATCAAGAATGATGACTTCATTTATTTCTGTGCTGTCTACTTCCTCAGGGAGAAGATGTTGGTATCGGTGGGTGTTTTTATCTAAAGGACGTTTTGTTGCTGGCATTTATTTGCAAGGCAGATGCAAGTGTAGGATAAATATCATGACTTTTTTGAGACTGTACAGCTTGAGATTGAGGACAGGAGAGGAGAAAAATGAGCCTCTTGGGCTTTTGTTTAGTCTTGCTGAGCTGCAGTTGGCTCATCTGTAAAATGGGAATACATAGACAAGCTTTGTGTAAGCTGTGTGTCGCCTAATGCAGGTGTCAGCAGCAGTAGTGGTCACTTGGGTCTTGCCTGGCTGACGTGCTGTTAGGGCTCCCACAGTGACCCCAGTGATGGTCTCAGGATGAGGTGATGCCCCCCACCCCTTCCTTCCTCCTTTGGTTTATTTTTCTTCTGTGGCCATTGATTCCTGGAGAGCATCCACCTCATTTGTGTGTTACCCAGTTCTAGTATGAACTGTGACCAAGTGAGACTTATCAAGAATTCAAGGATAGTTCAATATAAAATCATTAATATTAACAGAATTGGGGGAGGTGGATACATGATCATTCAAGGCAGAGAAAGCGTTTGACAAAACCCAACATTTTTCTCAAAAAATATAAGAACATTCCACAAACTAAGAATAAAAGAGAGTTCCTTCAACTTGAGAAAGGGCATGTATGTGAAACAGCTAACATCATACTTAATAGTGAAAAAATGAATACTATTTCCTTAAGATTAGCAGCAGTAGTCTGCTCTCACCGCTTCTACTTAATATGGCATTGTAATTTCTAGTAAGGCAAATTAAGAAAATGGCATCTGTATTTGGCAGATAAAAGTAAAGCAGTGGCAAAGATTCCGCCTGCCAATACAGGAGATGCAACAGATGCAGATTCAACCCCTGGGTCGGGAGGATCCCCTGGAGTAGGAAATGGCACCCCACTCCAGTATTTGAGTGGCCTGGCATGCTAAGTCTATGGGGCCACAAAGAGTCCAGCACAACTTAAGCAGCAGTTAAGTACTTCACACTCCCATCTGAGACACACACCACACTTCCCCTTGCATACAGCAAGCCCTCGGAGGAGCACTAAGTATGTGTGCAGGTCTTGAAATAGTTAAAGGTTTGTGTCTTGTTGATGACTTGTTGTTCAGTGTTTTTTGACTCATATTAAAAAATGTTTGAACTGTTTTCATGAGATTGTTGCCTGGATCCATCAGAACAATTGAAAAAAGCTAGAGAAGGTACTATTGTCTTAATTATACACTATTTATATATTGTTTTTTAATCTCATCTTTTAAATTATGTATTTATTTGGCTGTGTTGGGTCTCGATTGTGGCAAGTGGGATCTTCCTCGCATCAGGTGAGGTCTTCTGTCGAGGCCCGTGGACTCTCTAGTTGTGGCATTTAGGCTCCGCAGTTACAGCACTCAGGCTTCGTTGCTCCACTTCATGGGGTCTTCGTTCCCTGACCAGGAATCAAACCCACATTCCCTGCATTGCAAGGTGGATTCTTAACCACTGGACCTCCAGGGAAGTCCCTTACTATACTATTTAAACTAAAATGATTTTATAACTTTAGGTATGAATAAACTTTTAAATTCACCTGAATTCTAACATCCACAAACTGTGTTATCCACTCTAGATGCCAAAATTATTATTGAACATTTGATATGCTTTTAGAAAAATATGTCATCCTCTGGAAGCCTTCCTGTATCTCCTTTATAATGGAAATAAATTAAACACTGGGCACAAAACCCAAAGTTACAATGTGGTATCCTGCTGACTGGAGACTGTCAAAATTAGCAGTTCCTTGAGCAGGTCTTTCAAACCAAATTCTTCACCTGTGTTCCCTCGTGTTTCTGAATGCTTATCAGTCATTCAAGTCTCTGGATATCTGTTTCCTTGCCATCAGTTCTTTCTTGATGAGCTTTTTTTTTTTTTTTCTCTCCGTTTATAATCCCAAGCTTTTAAGTTCTTTACAAATTAGGATTAAGTTAAATAAATTTGGCCAGACTGTGGCTGCAGAAAAATAGGAAACATGTCTTAGTTACCTTTACCACCCCCCATGCCTATCAGATATGTGACAGCATAAAAACTGTTCAAGAAATATTTTCAACTGACTTAATTAATTGAATATATACTCCTATAACTGATGCATAGTAGGTGCTTAATAAATGTTATTGAATGAATTAATATATGATAATTATGATGATGAAAAGATTGGCCAATTGGTTCAAATATTACAACCGTTAGAAATTATTAGTAAAATAAAAGAGTACTTTAAGTCTACTCTATCTTCCAGCCTAACTTTAAACAAAGTGATTTATCTTCTAATCTTGCTCTTAAGTCAAAACAGACTCTCTTTTACCAATGGGGATAGTTCCCGATGAAATGTGGACAGCTACTACCAAGGCAGGTATCAAAATCTAGTTTTAGATTTTTAACACATCTGAATTTTGAATTTTCTACCTTTTTAGGACTTGTGTATTTCAAATCAAATGCAAGTTTTGTAACTTTTGTTTTCTTCAATAAGGCATGGCTATTTCCATCTTTGGGGCTTCCCTGGTGGCTTAGATGGTAAAGAATCTGCCCGCAATGCAGCAGACCTGGGTTCAATCCCTGGGTCAGCAAGATTCCCTGGAGGAAGGCATGGCTACCCACTCCAGTATTCTTGCCTGGAAAATTCCATGAACAGAGGAGCCTGGTGGGCTACAGTCTATGGGGTCACAAAGAGTCGGACATGACTGAGTGACTAACATACATTTACACCTTAAAAACAAATCTAACAAATCCTCTATTTCTCCGAGAAGCAGCTGGAAAGTTTAACAGCATCTTTTCCTCTTGGTCAAAGTGGCTCTCATACTTCGGTTACAGTACCAATTTTTGGTTTCAAGTAGCACCTGGGGCCAGTTTCTGACGTTCTTGGATTCCTGCTGCTTCTTTATTCATGATGCTTATCCTGTGCAGTCAAGAGATGCCACTGCAGGAAGCTACTTAAATCAATTTAAAGTTTCAAACTTGCAACCTAATACAGCCTGGCCCCGCCAGCAGCAAGGGCAGGACCCCCACACCCCTTCTGATCTCTGCAGGTGGACACCAGGGCTCCAGCCTTGAATGTCTGCACCTCCCTGACCGGCTCCCTGACCCCGCTCCTCCGCCGCAATGAATGCAGTGGAAGTTTTCTAATTGGAAATGGCCATTGCCTGCCTCCAACTTGCTGGTTCTCAGAGTAAACAGTTATACGAAGCAGTTTAGGGATTTTAGTTTTAGGATCCATTCCTCCCATACCTCTTGCTTTCCTAGAGTGTGTGTGTTTAACAAAAGGAAGTGTGGAGTGAGAGGCAGGGTTCCCACCTGAAAGACAAGCAAGCCTCTGCTTAGGTCACATCCCCTGCAAAGGCTGGCCTTGTTCCCAGCTGTTGTTGTGTGCACATGTAGCCATGTACCCGCGTGTGCATACACACACACACACACACACATATACACAAAGCTTGAGGTCCCTGACCTCCATCCTTCTAGAGGTAGCCTTGCTCTTTCCCACCCAACCTCCCCGCCTCCCTCCTTTCCTCCAGCTTGTATTTTCTGGCATCCACTCCACAACTGGTCCTGCTTTCAGAGTGAGGGATACGCTCCAGTGTGGGGGGTCCCTGAGGGTGTCATGTGGGAGCTGGAGCTACCTTTGACCCTCATGGACCCTTCCCCACTAGGGCCTCTGAATGCCCCAACAGCGGGTTCCCAGCTCACCTATCCTCTAAGCAGATTTTCCAATCCTGCTTTTTATCCAGAACTACTCTATTTCAGAAGGACCATGAGCATGGAGAAACTTAAAGCTCCACTTCATACCTCAATGTGGTTTTGAAAAGTTCGCCAGCAAGTTAGGAGGATCACAATAATGATGAGCCCTTAAAAATGCATGAAACCTCCCAGGTACAAGCCAAGAATGGTAACAGAATCTGCAGGCGGGACCTCTGGTATCCAGCTCACATTACTTATTTAGAGTTGTTCCTGGTTGCCTTTGGGGAGTGAAGATTCATTTACCAAGAGGGGTTTGTTTACGAGTTTTCATTACCGCTGCAACATTAATATTAAACTGGAAAAGCGTTAGATCTGGTTGGGCTTGGGTGTGGGCAGACTACACGCTCCCCTTTGTATGGAGCTCTTTGATGCTGTAGTGTCCTTGCAAGTCTGTGTGGTTTTTAAGTGAAATTGCCAGAAGTCGAGGTAAGCATCCTTGGCTTCTTACTTTTGCATCAGTCTCCAGCTCCATCCAAGTACAGACATCAAACCTTGTTAGAGCTTGATGAAACTTCCTTTTTATGTGTCCCAGAGGAGACTGGAGCCCACAGGGACCTTGCTTCACTGTCATTCTGCATGAGTTTTTTGTGAAAGCGTGCACATGTTCTCACACTTGCTGACAAATAAAGAATTGTCCAGCAGGGAGAAGGCTATTGGAACGTGCCTTGGAGTTCCAGGCTCCCCCAAATGCATTCATTTGTCCCTTTTTTATCCCTAAATTTCTAATTCAAAAGTGCTTGACCAGTTTTCAAAGATGAGATAGTTCAGAGCATAAGAAAGACTCTTTTAAGATTCGAGATTTTCATTAGAAACGATCAGCCGCATTTCCTTTGTTTGCATGTATGCTGGGTTGCTTCAGTTGTGCCCAACTCTTTGTGAACCACTGGGCTGTAGCCCGCCAGGCTCCTCTGTTGATGAGATTCTCCAGGTAAGAAGACTGGAGTGGGTTGCCATGCTCTCCTCCAGGGGATCTTCCCAACCCAGGCATCCCTTGTGTCTCCTGCATTGGCATGTGGGTTCTTTACCATTATCGCCACCTGGGAAGCCCTTCCCTTGGATAGGTAAGAGTTAAAGCTCGCAGGGGTCACAGAACTACTTGAGCAGACGCAGTATTTCAAGGCAGAATTTCAGCCCGCTCTCACTCATACCTGCCCATGGCTCTGAGCTCCCACCTCTTCAGGGCAGGTCTGACACAGACCTTCTGATTGCTGGTCCATCAGGCACATCCCTTACTTTTCTCCATGACAGACTGAGGCTGTAATTCCTTGTGGAGTAGGAGGGACAGAGGAGTACAATTCCTTATTCTGATTGAACCCAATGCTTTAAAAGTAAAATTTGGGCTTCCCAAGTGGCACAGTGGTAAAGAATCCACCTGCCAATGCAGACGATGCAGGAAAGGCAGGTTCCGTCCTGCGCTGGGAATATCCCCTGGAGGAGGAAATGGCCACCCAGTCCAGTATTCTTACCTGGAGAATTCCATAGACAGAGGATCTGGTGAGCTACCGTCCATGGGGTCACAGAGTCAGACACACTGAATGACTGAGCACAAATAAAACTGAAGTGAAGTAAGGACCACTTGGAATTCAGAGCTTGGACCATTTAAGCTAGGCCTTCTCAACAGCAGTGCCATTAACATTTGGGGTTGGGTGAAGCTTTGTGGCTGGGACCAGCCTGCCCATGGCAGGATGCTGAGCATCCCTGGCCTTGGGCTAGAAGCCAGTAGCAGCTACCCTACCAACCAAGACACCTCCAAAAAGCTTCAGGCATTGCTGTGTGTGCCCTGGAGGGCAAAATGACCCTCAGCTTAGAACCACTGTTCTCGACTGTAGACTTTCTTTTCCTGGAGTGTGTGTGGCAAGTGGCCAGAACCCTGTCACAGCCAGATTCACAGAGTTCAAGTCCATTACAGAGTTCCTGAGTTGGTCCATTCTTGTTCTGTGCTGGGAATGATTTTGACATTTTCTTCCAAAGTTAAAGTGCGTTCAAACATTGTGTGTGAGTCTAAACAGATAGAGAAGGTTCAGGAGGTTTTGTTTTCCTGATAGGCAGCTGTGGGGTGCGGGGGTGGTAGGGTGGTGGGGGGTGTCCTGGTTTTCAGCTAAAAGGAGGCAAGTTTAACATAGCAGTTTTCGCACGGTGGGGCCAAGCAGGGCTGAGGCCATGGGATGGTGGATGACACTCTCTGAGCTCACATCTGCTAATGGATTTTGGGATGGATCGCTGTGTTGGCTTGCAGCCCATGGCCAGCAGTTATCTACACACCAGTGAGCAGAGTTAACTACCAAGAGAGAAATGGATGCCAACTTATGTAGTCTGAACTTTTGGGGATGTTCGTGGCACCGACCCCGGAGGGCAGTGATGAGAGGGTGAGAAATGGCCCATTATGTCAAATAATAAGGCATGACTTGGAAATAATGGCTAAATCGCCTCTCATCCTTCAGGGCATGAGTCAGCACAGCGCCTGGGCTGGGGAAGGCAGGGGTGAAGGGTGCGGCTCAATGCCCAGGTATTGCAGAGGCCCCCAGGCAGGTGGACTGTCGAGGGTCGAGGGCTGGCTCACAGCTGCAATCATACCCAGACGCCTTTGCCACTGTCCTGTGACTCACTGTCCCCTGACCTTGACCTTTCTCTGTATGTGGCTGTGTCTCTCACAGTCATCTCTCCAGGTCTTATGTCTCCATGACATCCATCTGCTTCCCTCTGGCCATGTTCCTCTGATCCCCTCCTCCCTGCCTCTCTCCCTCTCTCTGCCCCCATCTCTCTGTCTCTCTTTCCCCATCTATCTGCTTCTCTCTGTCTCTCCCCCACCCTGCCCTTCTCGTTCCCACCTCACCCCCGCCCTGCCCCATCCGTCTCAGCACCATGTTGACCAGGCTGGCCGGGCAATTTGGTCTTTCTTCCCACTCATCTCACCTCCTTCCCCGCTCTCCCCGCCTCCACGACTCTGACACAAGGGCCATCATCCTCCTAAGGAGCAGAGCACGGGGCATGACCTTCCAGGGAGCACAGACGTACAATTAGGACCCACAAAAGCCAGTGGGTGGAGACAGCCTTCAGGGCGAAGGCGGGATTCAGACCCCAGGGCCATCTTTGGGTTCCTACTGGGCTTTGGGGAGTAGCTCACATGGATCAGGTGATTGGGAATGTGCTAGAAGAGATGGAATTGCAGGCAGACAGGTGAGCAGGGCAGGGAAGGAAGGAAGAAGAAAGGTGGGCAGGAAGGGAGCTCTGGGGTCGCCAGGTCCTTCCCTCCAGCCTTCACAGGACTCCTGCCAGACTCTGCCCTATTCTCCTACAGCCGCAATCTTGCCTTTCAATATGCAGCCTCCGCTCTGATACCCTCCCATCTCTGTCCTCTTGTCACACATGCACACACACACACACACACACACACACACAGATACACATGCACATACAGACATACATGCATGCACACAGACACACACACACTCTCCCTCTCTCTCCCCGAAGCCGGTCAGCCTGGCTCCTGCTCTGCACTCAGCTACCTCCTAACCCCCTCCTGCCTGCGCTCACTGTGCTCTACTCCCCACCCCCATGCCTTTTATTTTCTGGATGAAGCTTGCAGCACATGCGGCTAAGTCGCTTTAGTCTTGTCCCACTCTCTGCAACCCTATGGTCTGTAGCCCACTTGTAGGCTCCTCTGTCCATGGGATTCTCCACCTGGGAATCAGCGGAAACCAAGCAAGAAAGAGAGAGTGAGGAAGTGGAGAGGTGGCCAGAGGAGAGCCAAGAGGGGAAGTTATAACCAAAGAAGTGAACGTGAACCCCACGCTCCTGGTTTCCCAGAATCTCCCCCCACACAGTCTGGGCAGCAGGGGTCTTTGGGTACCCACTGGGCAGATGCTGCTTCCCCAGGGAGCAGGGGACCAGGGACAAGTGACTGGCTTGGCCTCAGCAGAGAAAGATGGATGACAGGACAGCCCACCAAAGGCACACCTTGGGGACAGTGGAAACCACAAGCATATTGGCTGCTGTTACTGACCATTAAAGAGAAAGCCTCTCTTGTCTTTGGTGGAAGGGGCAGAGCCTGTCCCACATGGCAGAAATGTTCAGAGAGGCATCCTGTGAGGCTCCCAGCCCATCTCAGCTGGGAATACCCTCTGTGTCTGGACCTTGTGACCTCTAACAAATCGCTGCAGGCTGGGTGGCTCAGAAGGACAGACATGTACTCTCTCACAGTTCTAGAGGCCAGAAGGCTGAGATCAAGGTGTCAGTGGGGTTGTATTCCCTCAGGAATTTCAGGGAATAATCTGTTCCTTGTCTCTTCTGGCTTTTGGAGGCTCAAGGTGTTCCTCTGCTCGTGGTCTGATCAGTCCAATCTCTGCCTTCTCCCCTTTTTGTCCCTCAGATTCTCCTCTATTTTCTTTTTTTTTTTAATAGGGACACATGTTTTTGGACTAGGGCTATGCAGGGGGCACTAGTGGTAAAGAACCCATCTGCCAATGCAGGAGACCTAAGAGATGCAGGTTTGATCCCTGAGTCAGGAAGATCCCCAGGAGGAAGGCATGGCAACCCACTCCAGTATTCTTGCCAGGGAAATCCCATGGACAGAGGAGCCTTGTGGGCTACACTCCAGGGAGCCATGGCTGAAGCAATGAGCATGCATGCACAGATATGTAGTTGGATTTAGGGCCCACCTTAAATTCAGCTGATCTCATCTCGAGATCCTTTACTGAATTGCAACAAAATCCTTTTTCCAAATAGGGTCACATTCCTGGATGCTGAGGGTTGGCATATGGACCTGTCTTTGGGGGGACACTAATCAACCCACAAAAGACAGAAGCTAAAGTAAAAGAAGAGTTCTCGATTCATTCACCTGGCTGATTTCCAGCCCTGTAACTTCAGACTCTCTGGGAAGGGAAACATCCGACAATAAAACTTTCACCTGTATTATCTCATTAAACCCTCCTTCCAGCACTCTACGGTGGATTCAGCTCTTATTCCTGTTTTATGAGTAAGAAAACTGAGCCCAGACTTAAGTCTATCAGATTAAATGCAGACAGTGTCATCCAGGGGCTTTCCAGGTGGCTCTAACGGTAAAGAATCTGCCTGCAACGCAGGAGACTGGGATTTGATCCCTGGGTGGTTGGTAGCTCTAGTGGTACCAATGCAGGAGACACAAGAGACGCAGGTTGAATCTCTGGGTGGGGAAGATCCCCTGGAGAAGGAAATGGCAACCCAATCCAGTATTCTTGCCTGGAGAATCCCACAGACAGAGGAGCCTGGCGGGCTACAGTCCCTCACAAAGAGTTGGACATGACTGAGCAGCTGAGCACCATGTTATCCAGACTTTCACCCTTAATCACCACCATTAGAAACATCAGTTAGTTCTTCCCACGTGAAACAGGTGGATGGAGAGCCGAGGATCAAGGAAAGCAGCTGTGTAGGTGTCTAGATTGTCAGGACAGTTTCACATTCCGCTTCTCTCTAAGTGCTTGGTTGTCCATACATCTATAGATATCTGCAGAATCTAAGAGATGGATGGACGATTAGAGAATCCAGTTTCCTAACTGGTGCTGGGACCAGACCCTGGGGAAGGGAATGGCAACCTACTCCAATATTCTTGCCTGGGAAATCCCATGGTCAGAGGAGCTTGGCAAGCTACAGACCAGGAGGTACAAAAGAGTTGGACATGGCCTAATGAGTAAACAACAAACAACTGGGACTAGCACAAGGGGTGGTATTTCAGTGGCCATAAAGCGTCTTTAATAAGCAGCACTCCCCACGATCACTCTGGTGCTTTCTTCCGCATCAGTGCATGAATTAAGAGAGCTCATTGGCAGCATTCACACAGTTGAAAGAGCTACTTTACGTGCTAATCAGAAAACACACACTGTCGAAAGGAGCTAATGAGAGCATCATACAACTTAATCAAGCTTTTGCCTGAAAAACTGGGTCTTTCAGAGATATTGACTATTCAGAGATGCTTGGCAGGCCTGCAAGAAGCCAACACAGAAGGCCTTGTACATAAAGATGTGGTGTTGAGCTGTTTTCATTATGAAGGATTTCCAATTCTCACCATGCTTTTCCAGCTACCTTGTTCATGCCATCTAAAGCGGGAACCCCTGCAGGCAGGGGGCAGGTATCGAGGGCTTTGTCTTTTGATTTCAGACACATTCGTTCCACATAATCAAGCTCGTGAGCATCCTGCAATCCAGCTGGGACTAAGATGCTAATACTTTTTAGGAATTTAATAAGCCCGTTCATTCAGTGGGGAGTTGCTGAGATGGAGACCCATTCCTGAATCTGTGACAATGCACTGCAAATATGCCAAGCACTCGAGATTCAGTTGGGTCACAGAAACAGCATGAGGCACTCTTGACCTACATTTTAAAAGAAACGTGGAGGTAAATGCCTTCCACAATTTCTCAGCGTTTGAACAAAATGTTTTTAAAATAATATTAGTTATGTAAATAAATGAAAGAGTCAATTAAATCCTATGTGTTTATTGGACTCTTGGAATAAAGACAGATGATCACTTTCAGGAAATTGGGTATATTAAAATTTCAAAATTAGTTCATTAGGGTATGTTGAGTCACATGCAAAAAAAATATTCTTCATGCTACAAAGGAATTGTTCCAGTTTTTTTTTTTTTAATGACATAAAACATAAAAGCTCTGTTAATGCTTTCATGATGGTTGGTGGTGGTGTGAAGTCACTCAGTCATGTCTGACTCTTTGCAACCCCATGGACTTTAGACTAACAGCTCCTCTGTCCATGGGATTTTCCAGGCAATAGTACCGGGGTGGATTGCCATTTCCTTCTCCATTCTCATTCTTTCTGGAGTTATTTCTCCATTGATCTCCAGTAGCATATTGGGCACCTACTGACCTGGGGAGTTCCTTTTTCAGTATCCTATCATTTTGCCTTTTCATACTGTTCATGGGGTTCTCAAGGCAAGAATACTGAAGTGGTTTGCCATTCCCTTCTCCAGTGGACCACATTGTGTCAGACCTCTCCACCATGCCGGCCCATCTGGATGGCCCCACAGGACATAGCTTAGTTTCATTGAGTTAGACAAGGCTGTGGTAGTTAGACAAGGCTTTCATGATATTTGTTTACAAATAATTAGCCCACAATAGAAAAGGTTGAATAATACATCCACAACCATAAAAGAAGACAGAGAATTTTCAATACCACCATCAAAAAAGGCACTAGGGATATATGGTTTTATTTTTTTCTTAATTAAATAGCTTTATTTTTCAAGACTAAAGCTGATACACAACTAGATATATCTTAAACATTAGGATCTATAACAGTAAAATTCATGCCACCATTTTTTCTAAGTCAAAGTCCAGATATATCAAATCACCAAAACCCATTTCACAAGAATGCCAAATTACATCATTTCTTTCTCTAAGAGCACCGTGGACAATTTATTGTCAAGAATTTATTATTGGGCTTTCCTTTGATCCAGTTTACTGTATGAAGCTAGCACTGAATTAAAAGTACCTTGACTTCAGTGAGCCAAAACCAAGGTGTCCTGGGGCTGTTTTAGTGGAATACAGGCTAAAAATATTAATGAGATCATATATAATTACTCATTGTCACTTCATGAGATCCTGAAAAAACCAAGGAAAAATGCTAAGTGGATTCTTGCTTCAAAAATACCAAATAACATGACAGTGTAATGCAAGGACTCAGAAATCAACTCGGAAAATTCCCAGAAATAAGGTCATCGTGTCTCTTATCCTGGGGGAAGAAATCTTAAGAAAAGCCAAAGCATTTTGAAAATCCTTATGCTCATTTATACTGTGCAAAATGAATTTTCCAGTAATTTTTCAGCCTGTCTTGCTTTTGTTTCTAGTTCTCCTAACCATTGAGCAGTCTCTCCCTGCTGTTTAAATGGTTATTCTCTTTCAGTGAGTAAACCTCAATTTCAAAGATTCTGGGATTTACGTGTGTGTGTGTGTGTGTGTGGCAGGGGGTGGGGGGTTGTGAATGTGTGCTCAGTCTTGTTTGACTCTTTCCAACTCTATGGACTATAGCCCACCAGGTTCCTCTGGGGTTTAAGTCACTGCCTAATTGCACACACTTCACTTCTTTGTCAGCACCACAACCAGCTCACAGCAGCCCTGCTGGACACAGGAGGCTCCAAACAAGGGATTGGCTGAGGAAGGCATGGAAAGCTGGGAATATTTTGAAGCAAAAGAAATAAGAATTACTGATTATTTTCAATTCAGAAAGTTAAGGAATGACTTATGCCTTAGATATGTTACTAAGATCTCCCCTGCAGTATCCCCAACCACATCAAACTCAGCAAGTCTGAAACAAAACCCACGATCTTTTCCCACCAAAATGTGATTTTTCTCCTAGGGTTTTTTTTTTTTTTGCAATGAATGAATGATCCTGCTGTCTGCCCAGGTGTCCTGATCTTGACACTTGGAAGGGAGTCATCCCTGACTCTTCCTCCTTTTTCACCTGTCCCACCTGTGGTCATTTCCAGAGCCCTCTCCTTGAGCCTGCTCCACATTTCACAGTCTCGTTCACTCTCATTTCCCTTTGGTGCTCAGCCCACCATCATGGCTCCCTCACCTGCACATTCTCCCACCTGGTCTCTCAGCTCCGGGACTGCCTGCCCGCAGGCCATTTTCTTTTTTCTTTTTTTTAATTAATTTTTATTTTTTAGTTTGTTTTGCTTTACAATACTGTATTCGTTTTGCTATACATTGACATGAATCAGCACGAGTGTACATGAACTCCCAATCCCGACCCCCATTTATGGCTGAGTACTATTCGTATCTATGTGTGTTAGTCATTCAGTTTTGTCCAACTCTTTGCAGCCCTGTGGACTGTAGCCCACCAGGCTCCTCTGTCCTTGGCAAGAATACAGGAGTGGGTTGCCATTCTCTTCCTAGAGGATCTTCCCAACCCAGGGACTGAACCTGTGTCTGTTGTCTTTCAAGCAGATTCTTTACCATCGGAGCCACCAGGGTAAGGCCGTTCATATATCTGTGTGTGTGTGTGTGTGTGTGTGTGTGTGTGATGTCTTCTTTACCCATTCATCTATTGATGGACACTTAGATTGTTTCTATGTCTTGGCTATTGTACAATAAATAATGCTGCTATGAACACTGTGGTGCTTGTCTCATCATGAATTAGCATTTTCATTTGTTCATGTATACGCTCAAGAGTGGAAGCGCCGAATCATATGGTAATTCTATTTTTAGGTTTTTGGGGAAACGCCATACTGTTTTCTGTAGTGATTGCACCAATGTGCATTCCCTCTAACAGTGTATAAAGATTCCCGTTTCTCCACATCCTTGCCAACATTTGTTATTTGTGTTCTTCTGGATGACGCCATTCTTGACAGCTGTGAGGTGATATCTTATTGTGGTTTTAATTTGCATTTCCTTGGTGATTAGTGACGTTGAGCATCTTTTAATGTGCCCGTTGGCCACCCTTATGTCTTCTTTAAAAAAAATGTCTATTTCATAGACAAGGTCATTTGTGTTGTATTTTAGATTTCACATATAAGTGATATTATACGGTATATGTCTTTCTCTGTCTGACTGACTTTATTTAGTATGATAATCTCAAGGTCCATCCATGTTGTTGCAAATGGCATGATTCCATTGTTTTTTATGACTAAGAGTTGTTATTTTCTTTTTTCTTATTTTTAAATTAATTTTTATTTTTTAGTTTGTTTTGCTTTACAATACTGTAATCGTTTTGCTATACATTGACACGAATCAGCCACGAGTGTACATGAACTCCCAATCCTGACCCCCACCTCCCCTCTCACGCTCCACACCATCTCTCTGGATTATCCCCGTGCCTCAGTCCCAAGCATCCTACCTCCTGCATCAAACCTAGACTGGTGATTCATTTCACTTATGATATCATACATGTTGCACTGCCATTCTCCCAAATCATCCATCGTTTTGCTATACATTGACATGAATCAGCCACGAGTGTACATGAACTCCCAATCCTGACCCCCACCTCCCCTCTCCCGCCCCACACCATCTCTCTAGATTATCCCCGTGCCTCAGTCCCAAGCATCCTACATCCTGCATTGAACCTAGACCGGCGATTCATTTCACTTATGACATCATACATGTTGCACTGCCACTCTCCCAAATCATCCCTCCCTCTCCCTCTCCCACAGAGTCCAAAAGGCTGTTCTATACATCTGTGTCTCTTTTGCTGTCTCACGTACAGGTTTATCATTACCATCTTTCTAAATTCCATATATATGTGTAAGTATACTGTATTGGTGTTTTTCTTTCTGAGTTACTTCACTCTGTATAATCGGCTCCAGCTTCATCCACCTCATTAGAACTCATTCAAATGTATTCTTTTTAATGGCTGAGTAATACTCCATTGTGTATATGTACCACAGCTTTCTTATCCATGCATCTGCTGATGGACATCTAGGTTGCTTCCATGTCCTGGCTATTACAGATAGTGCTACGATGAACATTGGTGTACATGTGTCTCTTTCAGTTCTGGTTTCCTCGGTGTGTATGCCCAGCAGTGGGATTGCTGGGTCATAAGGCAGTTCTATTTGCAATTTTTTAAGGAATCTCCACACTGTTCCCCATAGTGGCTGTACTAATTTGCATTTTCACCAACAGTGTAAGAGGGTTCCCTTTTCTCCACACCCTCTCCAGCATTTATTGCTTGTTGACTTTTTCTAACCAGAGTTGCTCACCAGGTATGCCATGAAGGAGTTACAGGTGAGCCTCTCACCCCTAGTGTGGCCAGGGAAAGCCCACTGCACTCATCCCAGTGTGCTGCACAAATATCCCTTGTCTGTTTGCTTCTCAAATTGAGAACAATTGGAAGCACTAGGCTACACAATGAACACTGTTCCTAAACTGGATCCAACAGATCAGATCCAGGCTTCAGTCCAGCTCAAACCTAGAGGATGTAGTTTGCAAAGCGTGTCTAGTGACTGGCTGAAATTTTGCTCATGCATTTAGGAAACCTACAAGATATATTAATGACTTCAGCCAGGGTCATGAAGACAGGACCAAAAATGAGTCAACATATAGAAGTAGAATTAATTTCAAGTAGAATTAACCTGGGTAGGAGGTATCAATGTCTGAGGTTTCAAGCATCAATTTCTGGTAAGATGAGGATGACATTTAAAACAATTGGGCACAAAGGAGAAAGTGGCCTTTGGAAATGTGTCTGGGAATAGGGGCTGGCCTTCATAAACTGGTTTTATAGACTGTGGCATTTAAAATTCATAATGGACAGTCATGTGGAAATATTTAGCAAAGCATCTAAAATTCAAGTCTAGGGCTCGAGAGAGCAAGCAAAAGGAAAAGATGGATGTAGAGCTATTGAGATTAGATGAGGGCTGAGCCCCAAAGAGAGGACTGAGCTCAGGCCACTGAAGAAACCCTGTACTTGAAGATGGATGGAGGATAGGGTCCAGGAAAGGACTGACAAGTGTCAGTCAGAGGTGCAAGAAGAGCTCTGGGAAAGCACAGTGACATGGAAACTGAGAATTCTGAGAACAGAAAGATCAACTGCATGAGGTGTTGTCAGTTCTATAGAAGGAAGAAGTGATAAGAGTTGCTAAGAAGAAGCCATGGAATGTGACAATAAGAGGCACAGTCCAACTTTCAAAAAACAGTTGCTATGGTTGATGGTGATGATAGCTGTGCCAGTTCAGATTTTCCAAAAAGCAGATGCCAAGGCAGATTATATATACAAGGGATTTTAGGAGGCATTCTTGCAAAGCATAAAGAGATAAAGAAGAAGCAGTGTCACCAAGCTCAGGTTCAGCTTCCCACTGCTCAAGAATCCAACACGAAGAGACAGGTGTTGGCCAAAGAAAAGATAGCTTTATTGAGGAAGCTGGCAAACCTGGGGAGAAGGTGGACTCATGTCCCAAAGAACCAAATCCCCAAACCCCAGGTTTTGCTCAGAGATTATACAGAAAAAAGAGGAAGGGTCTACATGCTGAAGAAGGATTTAGGATGCATAATCAGCTTAGGGACATTCTTCTGTGGTTGGTGGTGAGGTCATGGGAAATTAACATCATCAACCTTCTAACTGGTCAGGGATTTATGTGCTTGTGGTCAGTGTAAAACTAACCTCTTCTACCTGATGGGGGGTTTCAATATCTCCAAAACAGCTCAAAGGATACAGCTGAAAATATTATCTATAGCCCTTGAGGAAGAAGTAAAGGTCCTTTAGTTTGATTGATGGCTAAACTGTTATTATTTTGTCTTGCTTGACTGTTGTTCTTTGTTTCTGCATTTTATTTCTCTGACTAAATTTATTCTTTGGAATTTGGGCAAGGTCATGGAAGCTAAAGTTTTTCCACAAATAAGAGGCAGGCAGAGGACATGGCCAAGGTGTGTTGTAGGAAGGCCTCATAGAGTCCTGCTCAGTTATAGCAGAAGCAGGCAAAGAGAGTCCACAGACTAAGATGCAGGTGTGACACCTGTGAGAGGAGAAGGGGAATGAGGAGGTGGGCAGGGAGAGTCTCAGGTGCAGCCCAGCAATGGGGAAGCCCTGAGCAAACCTCTCACTGGGAAACCCCAAATTGACAGGATTAGTCATCAAGAGAAACTATGGTCTCAGGCAGTGCTGGGAGCAGCCCAGAAGGTGACCTCAGTGTCTAGGGAAGGGGGAGAAGTTGGAATCTGCAGTTGGATTCTCCCTGCAGCAGGTTCTCTTGAAGAGGGTTGTTTCCCTGGCACCATAGAAGTCAAAGTGAGTGGTTCTGGGAAGGAAGTAGTAACCTTGATACTCAGTCTTAGCTGTTCTCCTCTCTCTACATAGCACTGACTGAAACAGAAAGACACAAGCATTTTAGCAGGCAGGCAAAGCCTGGTAAGGAGGCCATGTACTCTGGGATTTCCACCAAAAGCAATCATAGAAACCAGTAGCTAAATGACAGCCAAGGTCACATAATTCCATGGAGGTGCTGAGACGCCATCATTCTTTGCTCAGCAGCCCTGCCTCCCTCTTCAAGCCCTGCACCTCCTAAGCACTGCCCACTGTATCCAGGGTTTGGTCTGTCATCATTTATACTCAGCGTGCACTGCTATCTTTAGCCTAAGTTTTTCTTTCAAGGTACCTTGAGATTTCTGTTCCTCTGGTTAAGTACGACTTTTATAGTTAAAGTCAACAAGTTGTACAAAAGCCAGCTCTCCTTGTGTCTGGTGGAGTGTGTGTAGGGGGGGTGAAGATGATGCCTTTGTAGGAATTCTGACCAAGGGTCTTGGGAAAGGCACCCGGAGGGCGTGGTGACAGTCACCTCTAAACCCCAAGTGGCCCATTACATATGCACAGGGTCACTAGGTAATATCTATAGACCAAGTTGAAGAGTCCACCTAATCCTCTGCATTTCCTTCCAGGTGACCTCATCCACTTGCCTCCATACCTTCGAATGGACTTCTTATTGAACCGAAGTGGTCCAGGCACAAGCAGGGACCCGAGCTTAGGGCAGGCATGCTTGGAACCCCAGAAAAGTCGGACCCTGAAACGCCCCCCAGTCCTTGAGCCCATCCCCATGGAGGCGGCCTCCTCCACAGCCTCCACGAGGGAGGGACAACAGTGGCAGCAGGGGGCTGTGGCCACATTACCTCAGCGCGAGGGGGCAGAGCTGGGACAGGCAGCCAAGATGAGCAGCTCCCAGGAATCGCTGCTGGACTCACGGGGCCATTTGAAAGGCAACAATCCCTACGCCAAATCCTACACCCTGGTATAACCAATGGCATGACTGGACAGCGGTTGTAAATACGGTTTAACAAAGTCAATCAAAGCTACCTTTTTTTTACGGAATTCCAATATTTATAATGAAAGAAAATTGCCAAAATATATTAAAAAAAAAAAAGAGAGAGAGAGAGAAAATGCTGAAAAACAAAAACAAAAACAAAAAACCCACAGACAGTGCAAAGACTCTCCTGCTTTTTTTCTGTCTGAGTGTGAGATCCATCTGTCTGGGCATCTGATTTTTTGGGAAAGAAGTCCAGTTTTATGATCTTCACGGGCTATTGCATTTTACTGATTTTCTACAAAGTGCATGGGAGACTCATTCAACCTTCTGACCGGAAGTTCTATCACACAAGATTCAAAAGGAAAAAAAAAAAAAAGGAAAAAAAATTAACCCTCTTTGTGAATTTAAAGGGAACCTTGATTTAGGGGCCGGGGAAATGTTTGTCATGTTTGCACATCTTGATTTCCCATTAGAAACTGGGTCCCCGATTTGACCTCCTTCTGTTGTTACTTAGAATGAGTACCGTCAGTGAAGGGGTGGGGGGAATCAATTTGTTTTGGTTTTCTCTTTGGTTTATTTTTTTTTTAATTTAATGAGACACCCTTTGCATTTTGTCTAAGCGAAATAAAAAAGAAAGGTGGTCTGCCTTTATTTCAATGTCTTCTTCTCTTGTCTCCTGCTGATCGCTGGATCCTCCTCCCTAGGGAGGCTTGAGTTTGCAAACACCAGGGCTGGACCCAGAACCCGATTTAATAAACTAGAGTGGATTCCAAGACTCTGATCTCTGCAGGACAGTGGGAAAGAACACAGAAGAGGCAGTGAGTCTGAGCATTCACGAAGGGCTGGCCAGGGATTCTGAGCCTCTCACATGCTCTGCTCCCTACCTTCCAATGATACTTGGCCCTCCAGTTTGGACCAGGGGTCAGCAAACTATGACCTGCAGGACAAATCCAGCACACTGCTGTTTTTACAAATAGAGTTTTATTGGAAGACAGTCATTCACACTGCTTGTATTTTGTCTATGGATGTTTTATGCCATGATAGCAGAGTTGAGCAGTTGCAACAGAGATGGTATGGCCTACAAAGCTGGAACTGTTCACCATCTGACTGTTTATAGGAAAAGTTTGCAGACCCTCACTCTGGAGCTCCACGGTTGGCCCCATCTCACTGGAGGAAGGAATATTGGAGCAGGAGGGGGCCAACCCTCAGGGACCTGTCTTATCACCACCATGACCAGTATCTAATTGTGCAGTAGAACAACTTAGTGTCTGTTCCTCTAACTCTCTCCTCTGCACTCAGAGAAAAAAATCCAAGAGTAAGTGGTGCTCTGCTGAAATCTAACTCCTTTCCTTCCTCTCAGTTTAAATTATTTACCATATGGTTCATCCCAACAGAACACATAGTCTTAAATAGTATGAACCATTTTCTTCTTATAGTACACTTTAGAAAGAACCCCTCAACACACTTATTCCCCACTCTAGATTCTCTAAGGTCTCATGTCAGAGGTTAGGCATTGACCAGAAAACTTGGTCAAATGCTGGTGACTGCTCAGTTGCCCAGGTAGCAGACTGCACAAATACCTTCCTTCCCTTTATAGTCTCCACAGGCTCCTCTAAAGCCACCACCCTAGGTTGGTGCCAGCCATTGCCGTCTGGAAACATGTTCAGGAATTTCTTTCCTATTGTCCCTCCCTCTGTCCTTCTGTTCCTCCCTTCCTTCCTTCACTCCTTTTCCAACATTCCTTCCTTCCACTTATTTTCCAAGCAAGCCCATTTGCTTACGTAGATTCAGCAACACTGAGCATCTGCAGAACAAGTCAAGGACCATGCCAGGACCGCCTGCTTGTCCTGATATTAGGTGACTCCCTGGATGCGAATTGTTTTATTCTTGCTGTGGCTTCAGACTTTAATCCGTGTTGACAGCTTATTGTTTTCATCCTCACAGGCTCTCACAAGACTGCTTTCTTTTATACAAAGAAATGAAATGTTACTTTCTGGGAAGAAAAATTAAAGTTCTATCTTTCATCAACCTAAAACTTACTATATTCCCCCAAACTTAGAAATTTGCCTTTAAAAAAAAATTATCTCAAATTGTGGAAAAATAAAAAATTTCACACCACGTCTGTCTCTGGAATGGATTGTTTTCAATAATACTGCCTTGGAAATGCTCATTAAAATGAGTTCAACACATAAGCACTATATCAAACAGTAGTCCACCCTATCCCTCAGGTAGAGGCTTGGTTTTTGTTTGTTTGTTTTTTTAATGTTTACTAGAGTATAGTTGTACAACGCTCTGGTAGTTTCTGCTCTATAGTAAAGTGAATCAGCATATGTATATATGCATCCCCTCTTTTTTTGGATTTCCTTCCCATTTAGGTCACCACAGAGCATTGAATAGAGGGTGCTATGCAGTAGGTTCTCATCAGTTATCTATTTTATATGTAGTAGTGTCAGAGTCAGACACGACTGAAGTGACTTAGCAGCAGCAACAGCAGTGTATATGAGGCCTGGCATTAATATCCACAAAGAGATCCAGCTTAAAGGGATCTCTGTGCATTGTCCATTACTGAGAGCAATGATCATTTTCCTCTGGACCTCTGTCCATGTCTAATCTATAATGCCTTCCTGAGGTCATCTTTATTACCCTAAAAATCCTAAACGTTAAGTCGTGTCTGACTCTTTATGACTCCATGGACTGTAGCCCACCAGGCTCCTCTGTCCATGAGATTCTCCATGCAAGAATTCTGGAGTGGGTTGCCATTTCCCTCTCCAGGGGATCTTCCTGACCCAGGGACTGAACCTAGGTCTCCAGCACTGCGGGCAGATTCTTTACCACTGAGTCACCAGGGAAGCCCTCTATCCTCTCTATCCATCTCTTTATCATCTTCAACTGCCTCCATCATTTACTTTATTTACCATGGTTACTGTTCATTATTCCTGTCTTGTCCCACTGGAGTGTCAGCTCCACAAGGTCAGAACTCTTTCTTCTGTTCATTGCGTCTCCAGTTCTTAAAAAAGAAGAAGCTGGCCCATAGTAGGCATCCTATAAATATTTGTTGAATTGGAAAAAAATGATTGGGGTTTCATCAGCTCAGGGTTCCTCAGCTGTGACACAAAACCCCTGGGGGTACAGGGTCCACCCTGCTGCTCTGTGTCACCCCATGGGCCTGGCAGGATGGGGGCAGAGATAGCAGTGGGACTGATGGGGACATGGCATTCATGCCGACTTCTGGGTCATGAGGAACGTCACGCTGAGTGTCTTCCAGCATGGGGAAAGCTGAGCCTCTCTAGGGTTCTCGACACTAATCAGATCTGGGCAGCACCACCCTCTCTTCCACTGTCTGGCAGGACCCTTACAGCTTAAACTTCTGGTTGTGATCCACTCACTCACGGATTGTTTTACAGTTTGATGGTACCTTTTTTTCTTTCCTCTTTTCAATCTCTCACTTTTCAAAAAAAAAAAAATTTGAGAAATGTGACTTCAAGCACATGGCAAAGAGTGCCTGTTTCATCTTCCTAGACAAGCTTGACAAAGCCAGAGCACTCTTTGTGTCCCTAAAACTTCAAACCAGCTGTAGGGAGAAAAGGCAATGTTTATACCCTCTGGCAATGTGCCTCCCCAGAGAGAGCTGTGCTCTGCCTCAAAGAGATAGCTCTTCCTCGAGAAGAAAACAATTGGGATGTACATTCATGTGTGTGTCAGAGCAGATGCTCAGAAGGGGCCCGAGCCAGGGGCTGGACCACCGCCTGGGTGGGTACCGGATCTGCCCAGGTATCATGATCAGACGGGAAGCAGCATTTCCAACCATGCTGTGTGTGGATGCTGATGTTCTGCTCTCAAAGAGTTATTCAGCTTTTGCCTCAATTTCTCATCTTCTGAGGTTTCCCTAAGGGCTCAATGCCTCCCAAAGTAGAGGGGACCTGGTCTTGCCCCTCTATGGAAAAATACTTAATCAGTCTATGAAAAAGATGCTTCCTGTTTCTAGATATGAAACTACAAGTATCACATAAGGCTGTGACTGCTGAGCTGAAGAAGTGATGGCTCTGTGCTGATCCTGCATCCAGCCCCTGGGGAGGTGGAAAATGAGGACCCTTACCCTGAGCAAGAGTACAACCACGGTGCTCACATTTGGCACTGTACACATCAAACATACCCTGTATACCACATCAACAGCCTCCAGCATCTGTCTCCCCATCCAAGGTGAGAGGTTGCTCTGCTACTGTCCAGGAAGGTGACTTGGTGACAATCCCAAGAGATGCTCTCTGCTCTTGCAAAGCCAAGGACAAGCCAGGTAAAGATGCATACATCAGAAATGCTTGTATTTCAATGAAGTGTTAGCCCAATACTGTGCCTTTTCTTCTGATGGCTTAGCGCCTGACAAGAGAACATTCCTGCTTCACAGAAACTGCTCATCTTCTCTTTTAAGCTCTTTCCTGATCTTCACCTTGGTGGATCTTAGAGAAAGATATTCAGCCCACTCATGGGGCAAGAGTTAACCCTCACCATCAGGTTGCTGACATTTCCTTTAGGCATAGGAATCTTTTGTATCAAGCTAAGAGTAATGAAGATGCTTCCAACAAGGTCTCTGATAGCCCCCAGGAAGAGGACTTTCTTATGGCTTGAAGCCAACTGGAAAATCCTCCAGAGTTCATCCATGTCAAAGACTGTGCTCAAGACATACTTGTCTGCCAGCCTCATGCACCATTATGCCTGATATGGTAAACTGTGTTTGTTTAATTATGTCAAATCATAAGAGGATTTAGGGTCGACAAGTCACGTGATTTAACAGCAAGAACACTGCTTTGACAGGTTTGTCTCTGACACTAACCCTTCTGGGAACTCACCGGGAGATCTCGTGCTTGACCATCTGGTACTTGATCATCTGGTAGACTTGATTGGACCAGAAGATCCCTCAAGCCCTTCTGGTTCAGCAGACAGCTAATCATTTCAATGTCAACCTCAATAGCTGAGCTCCTCAGAAGTGTGTGTGAGGGTGAAGGCTGCAGCTCATGCACTTTTTCGTACCCTTTAGAGGTGTCAGAGAAAAACGGTAAGTGTTTTTAAATGATGCTTATGAAGTGGATGTAGGTGTGTAGACGTGTCATAGAATGTAAACAAAAAAAAAAAAAATGATGCTCTAAGTGTCTATGTTCCCAGGTTGTTGTTGTTCAGTCTTGCCCAGCCTCAGGGTCTTCACATCAGGTGGCCAAAGTATTGGAGCTTCAGCTTCACCATCGGTCTTCCCAATGAATATTCAAGATTGATTTCCTTTAGGATTGACTGATTTGATCTCCCTGCAGTCCAAGGGACTCTCAAGAATCTTCTCCAGAATAGCAGTTTGAAAGCATCAATTCTTTGGCACTCGGCCTTCTTTATAGTTCAATTCTCACATCATACATGACCACTGGAAAACCCATACCTTTGACTATATGCACCTTTGTTGGCAAAGTAATATCTATGCTTTTTAATACACTGTCTAGTTTTGTTGTTGAACCCAGGTACAGAATAGATTTTAAGCTTTTTAAATTCAGCTAATTGTGTTTATCTTCAGGGAAGGGGAAAGTGAAGAAACAATCCAGTTATTTGAGGGTTTCAAAGTCAGAGAGACCTCCCTGCATGCTGCATAAAATCTCACGTTCTGGTGTTGAAAAGACCAACCTTCCCTCAGGCCCTTCTAAATAAAAGCTTCTCTTGAGGTAGGCTTTTTCCAAACATCCTGATCAGCAGAGTTCTGAATTTGTGCTGCTGACCCTTGTGAGAGTCAGTAGGAAAGTGATTTTTGTCGTTGTTGCCATCGTGGGGAAAAAGGCTGGTGGTCTATCTTTGGTGAGCATGGCAGCAGTCACTCCATCCGCCAAGCCACTGCTGCTGCTGCTAAGTCACTTCAGGTGTGTCCGACTCTGTGTGACCCCATGGACTGCAGCCACAGCCTACCAAGTTCCTCCGTTTGTGGAATTTTCCAGGCAAGAGTACCGGAGCGGGGTGCCATTGCTTTCTCCACCCCAGGCCGCTGGTCCTCCTTAATACCTGGACTGACAGGTACATCACACCCCACACCTGCTGACATGTGAGCCAAGGTGGAGCAGCTGAGGCTCCCGTGAGGCCAGTAGCTCTGACACTGACCCAGCTCTGCATGGAGCAGGTGAACCCTTCAGAATCGCCTCCAGACCCCAACCCATCTCTCACTCGCTCTCAGCAGGCAGACAACCAGGAAGCAGAGGCCGTCGAGAAGCTGTGACTTCCTTTTCCTGTGTGCAGCCCAGACTATTTACAAGAGCCTCACCCTCTCACTCATATTGTGTTGACCAAAAAGTTCATTTCTGTTTTTCTGTAATAGCTTAGGAAAACACTCAAATGAACTTTTTTGCAAACTCAATATTTCCTTTCATATTCATGTGCAAAAATTTTCAATTCTTCCCATTGAGGAAAATGAAATCTCTCCTGCCTCCGCTCCTTGTAGACCCCCCTCCCCCCACCAAATGCACATGTTGCAGCTGCGTGCTCCTGCTCTCTCACCACCGTTTCCTCCCACCGCCTGAAGCTGCTCTCCTGGAGGACAGAGATGACTTCCCTGTGGCCAGATCCCTTGGACCCTTGCCAGCCCTCATCCAGCCGATCTCTTCCGAAGCCTTGGAGAAATGGTCTTCTTCCCAGTTTCTGGTTCTTTGCCTCTTTGGGTGAATTCTCAGTGACATTGGTGAAGTCCTCTTTCTCCAAATCTCGTTTTAAATATGTCGGTTTCCGGAGTTCCACCCTCACTCTTGTGCATTTATCTGTCATCCTGGGCAGTTTCAGTATCTCACCTGCCATCCCAAGCATGAGTTCTCACCTGTGGCCTGCTGATTCCTAGAGGCATGTGTTTTCCCAGCTGAACTTTTGCCCTGAGCATGGTCCACATCCACAGCCTCTCTGTTCGGACGTCCCATGTGAACCTCAAGCTCCACCCACACGACACTGATGACCACGTGCGCCCCTGTCCAGTCCCTCCCCTAACCCTAACACACGGCTCTGCCAGCCCACCCACAATGCTTCCTCTCCCCACCTCACTAAGCCTGTCTCTTATTGGCTCACACTTTCCCCTCAGCTTCCTATTCTCTCTCCTGCTCTAATTCAGAGCTTCCTTCATATGAGTTGCTGCAATGATGCCTGAACTTGGTCTTGGGATCCAGTAGTGAGCATTCTCCAACCTTACCCTCTATGCCAGGGCCAAGTGAGTTTTCCTACCATAAAGTTTTCATTGAGTTACTTATTGCTTAACATCTTTCAACAATTTTCATTCCCTTAAGTAAAAAATTTGCAGTCTTCAATTCGCCATGTAAGGCTAGTCTTGATCTGGTTCCTGTCTAGACAGATGAGACTACTCTGTCATCTCCATCAGCACCCCTTATTCACATCTCTCTGTCTGTCTTTGTCTCTCTATCCTTCTCTCTCACACACGTGTTTTCACCAGTCTTCAATATTTGCATTGACTTTTTTGCCCTCATGACCTTGAACATGCCTGTTCCTCTATCTGGACCATCAAACTCCCAACTCATAAATCTGAATAATCTTGCTCATATTTCTAAGCTCAGTTCAGAGGTCACCTCCAATGAGGTAATAGTCCTACCTCCTTACTCACATGCTTAAGGCCAGGAAGAGACTTGGGCTCCATGACCCTGGAAGTGCCTGTCTTTGCCTCTGTCATGGCACCTCCCACTTTGACCTATAAGAATTTGCTTAGAATCAGCCTCTCTCTGAGGCTGTGAAATGTGAGAGTGCAGGAACTAGGTCTGTAATACAGACCTGTCTGCACTTCACTCTGATATCCTCAGATCCTTTTACTCAGTCCTCTCTCCCATCTCTTGACTTCAAGTGTCCATGCATGTGACCCTTTTGAGAAGAATTCCTTTTGGCTGCCAAAGCAACTTTGCCTATAAGTAGTCATGTATGGATGTGAGAGTTGGACTGTGAAGAAGGCTGAGCACTAAAGAATTGATGCTTTTGAACTGTGGTGTTGGAGAAGACTCTTGAGAGTCCCTTGGACTGCAAGGAGATCTAATCAGTCCATTCTGAAAGAGATCAACCCTGGGATTTCTTTGGAAGGAATGATGCTAAAGCTGAAACTCCAGTACTTTGGCCACCTCATATGAAGAGTTGACTCATTGGAAAAGACTCGGATGCTGGGAGGGATTGGGGGCAGGAGGAGAAGGGGACGACAGAGGATGAGATGGCTGGATGGCATCACTGACTCAATGGACGTGAGTCTGAGTGAACTCTGGGAGTTGGTGACGGACAGGGAGGCCTGATGTGCTGCAATTCATGGGGTCGCAAAGAGTTGGACATGACTGAACACTGAACTGAACTGAACTGAACTGAAAGGGAGTTTATGTCCCAGGAGTGAAGCAGCCTTTAGCCAGCCCCTGACTGGTGTGTGCATGCATGCCAAGTTGCTTCAGTCATGTCCAATGCACTGAGATTTAAGACCATAGCCCACCAGGCTCCTCTGTCCATGGTATTCTCCAAGCTAGAATGCTGGGTTGGGTTGCCAAGCCCTCCTCCAAGGGATCTTAATCTTCCTTACCCAGGGATCAAACCTGCATTTCTCACATCTCCTGCATTAGCAGGTGGGTTCTTTACCACTAGTGCCACCTGGGAAGCCCAGGACTGGTGCCATAGCATGGAATCCAAGCCCCCTTGCCCAACCTCAGAGCAACCACTCTGCTGAACTTCACCTTATTGTCCATTTCTCTATGAGAGACAATTCTAAGCCATGAACTTTGCCTGAAGTTGTGTCCTGTTGCCACCTGCCTTCCTTTTCCCTGACCTGGAGAAAGTAGCCATTGTGAGCAGGATTAGCACACGTCACTCTGCCTTTCCTGCTCGAGTGCCATGGCTCAGGCAACCTCTAAGAGCTCACAGAGTAACACATGTAGCAATGCAGGGTCCCACAGAACAAAATGCTGTCTAGACCCAAGAGACCTGCTTACAGCAAAGACTGTGTGACATTGGGTACCTGTTGATGGGAGCTACAGACCCTGCTATACCCAGAATCTCTGAGATGCATGACAATCGCATCTTAAAGTTGCAGCTAAGATGCTGGATGGGAGGTGACACCTCATGACGCTAGGGTCCTGTGCTTCAGGAGACAGCATGTGTTTAAAACCAACAGCCATTATACAGTGCTAAGTAGCCAGTGGTAAGATACATGGATCTAGAAACAAAAGTGTAGGAGCAAGAGTGACTTCACTCACCATCCCCTCACCAATGACTCACAAAGAAACTTGTGATTTCATTCCCACAGCTTTGTTGGGTGGGTCTAGTGACCCCAGGGAACAAGGAGGAAATGTTTCCACCAAGAGACACAGTGAAAGTCACATTAAACTGCAAGCAGCAGCTGTTTGTCCATCCATTCTGAATTCTTTCTGACCACAGATCAGGATCACAATGAAGGGATTGGAAGAGTTGCTGGCGGGAATCAATTCCCTTTGTCATCTCCAGGAGGAGATGTTCTACAAAACAGGTATAGAAGGGAGCATGTTAGGTACCCCATGATTCCCTGGGTTATCTCTTGGTGTCCCTCACTTATTTTTAACAGTGCCTGAATCTGAGTGGTAAAGAATCCCCCTGTCAATGCAGGAGACACAAAAGACATGGATATGATCCCTGAATCATAAAGATCCCCTGGAGGAGGAAATGACAACCCACTCCAGTATTCTTGCCTAGAGAATCCCATGGACAGAGAAGCCTGGAGGGCTATGGTCCGTGGGTGGCAAAGAGTCAGACATAACTATGATAACTACGCATGCATCCACTGAGCTTACAACAGGCTAGTAATCAAGGGCTCCATCCACTCAGGGATGAGGGTCTTGGTGACCCCATCAAACAAGCAGCCTGGATCAGCAGGAAGGTGAAGGGAATCTAGAATGAATGCCAGAGGCAAGAGATGCTGAACATCAGATGTGGGATCAGCCGGAGCAGAAGGAGCTGCAGTCTGTCCCACTCACTCTCCTTTTAGAGGGTTTCATACAGAAACTGAAATCAACCAAAATCCTGCTTATTTAACTCATATGCAGAGTACATCATACAAAATGCCAGGCTGGATGAAGCACAAGCTGGAATCAAGATTTCTGGGAGAAATATTAATAATCTCAGAAATGCAGATGATACCACCCTTGTGGCAGAAGCAAAGAGGAACTAAAGAGCCTCCTGATGAAAGTGAAAGAGGAGAATGAAAAATCTGGCTTAAAACTCAACATTCAAAAAACTAAGATCATAGCATTTCATCCGTCCCATCACTTCATGGCCAATAGATGGGAAAACAATGGAAAACAGTGACAGATTTTATTTTCTTGGTCTCCAAAATCACTGTGGACAGTGACTGCAGCCATGACATTAAAAGATGCTTGTTCCTTGGAAGAAAAGCTATGATAAACCTAGACACTGTATTAAAAAAGCAGAGACATTACTTTGCCTACAAAGGTCTGCATAGTCAAGCCATAACTTGTCCAGCAGTCATGCATGGATTGAGACTTGGACCATAAAGAAGGCTGAGCCCCAAAGAACTGATGCTTATGAACTGTGGTATTGGAGAAGACTCTTGAAATTCTCTTGGACTGCAAGGAGATCAGCCAGTCAACCCTAAAGGAAGTCAATCCTGAATATTCACTGGAGCAACTGATGCTGAGGCTGAAGCTCCAATACTTTGGCCACATGATGGCAAAGAGGTGATTCATTGGAAAAGACCCTGATCCTTGGAAAGATTGAAGGCAGGAGGAGAAGGGGGTTGGCAGAGGATGAGATGATTGGATAGCATCACCGACTCAGTGCACATGAGTTTGAGCAAATTCCGGGAGATAGTGAAAGACTAGGAAGCCTGGCGTGTTGGAATTCATGGGATTGCAAAGAGTTGGACATGACTAAGTGACTGAACAACAACAACAAAATCTTGAAAAGCCAGGACAGGACAGAATGATCTCAATGTGAGTAGATCTAAGCAGAGCAATGTTGGCCCATAGCTGGCCCTGATGATGTCCCACCCAACCCCACAAATCCCTTGGTACTCTTTCATGTGCCCCTCCCCCCATTTCTGGGTGCTTTTCTTTTAATGGCATCACCTATAACTTTGGAGGCACCAATGGTAAAGAGTCTGACTCCCAAGCAGGAGATGCAAGAGATGCAAGTTCGATCCCTGGGTCAGGAAGATCCCCTGGAGGAGGAAATGGCAACCCCTTCCAGTATTCTTGCCTAGAAAATCCCATGGACAAAGGAGCCTGGCAGGCTACAGTTCATGAGGTGGTAAAGACTCAGACATGACTGAGCGACTGAGCACAAAGCACACAACTTTCCTGAATGGGCTGGTCTGGAGACACTGGCATTGCCTTTCCTACAAGCTCAGAGGTAACTGGAGCGATCGTAGCCAGTGGCTAACAAGAGCAGGGGCTCCCCAACCTCCACACAGAGGAAAACCTGGCTGCCATTTATGTCCTAGAGCTAGGACTTTGCAGATACCACATCCTGACTTCTCTCTCTTACCAAACATTTCTCTCCCTTTCCTTTCTGCTTTCTTCTGAGAGTACTTTGACAAGTTATAAAAGTCTTATTCTTCAGTCTACCACTTTGTTCTACTCCAAGAGCCTAGAATGTATTAGACTTCCAATAAACATTTGACAATAAATAATTATTAAGAGTAGCTATCATTACAAATGATGATACCTCATTTCTTATTTTTCTTATTAAGAAATATCATTATCCTCCTTGTAAATCATGTTAAGAACTCTCTGGAGAGATGTTTATTGAAAATGGTCTAAATTTCTCAATGGACAGTACAAGTAAATCTCAGCCAAAAGTAAATGAGAAACTGTAAGATTAAATCTTCTTGAAATGCAAAATGCTTTTCTGCACTCTCAGGGGGACATGAGCCAGCCCTGGGGGTTTGCTTTGCAGCTGTTCATGAGCCAAAGGGGAGGTAAATGGAACCAGCATGAGAGCGCCCTGATGCTGAGCCTGATACACAGCCAGTGAAGCTTGCTCTGGATTGAGCCCTCTCTCCCAGACCCTCTTCGAGATGAAAAACTGGCAGGATGCTGCTCGAGAAGGCACCCCAGTGAAGGATCTTTTCATCTAAATTGACAGGCTTGGGAAAGAGGTAAAACAGTCTGTGCTTTGAAGCCAAGGAGAGGAAAGTCATTTGGTTTCTTCAGTGCGGTTGAACTCAACTAGGAAACATCCAAATTTAGCACTGTCTTTGATGACAAAATCCTTTCCAGGTTTCTAACCTAATGAGGATTAACATTTGGACCAGCAACAAGGGCTTTCAGAGATTGAAGATGAGATATTTATAGGTCTCACAATACAAGTGGAACCTTTGACACCATTTCCCAAAATTTGAGTTTGGCTTCCTTTGAAGTCTCCTTTGTGACATCCCACTTTGTGGCTGATTCATCCTCCTAGCTCCCTGCTAAGAAGAGCCCAGTGTTTTTAACACCTGGGGCCAGAGATTGTTGACTTGAACTGAGCACATTTCAAAAAGAGAGTTGGGGGGTGAGGGTGGGGAAGGCATTTCACAGAAGTTAATATGAGTTAGTCTTTGGACCAAAAAACAATAAACATGGGAGAAGATGTTTCATTAAAACCCACCTCACTGAATAGATGGAAACCACTGGTTACCCCAAACACACACCACACCTGCATCTTTTCATCAAGTAGATAATCTTGAGACTTAACAGAATGGCTCACAGGGGGATTATTGGCTTTTCTTCAGTCATTCCAAAGATTTTTGCAGTGACTTACCCATGTGCATGCATCCTGCAGGACAATTGAATCAAAGTGGCAAACAGTGTGAAAACTAGGAATTTCCCTGGCAGTCTGGTGGTCAAGACTTTGCCTTCCAGTGTAGGGGACACTGGTTTAATCCCTGGTCAGGGGACTAAGATCCCACATGCTGCAGAGCAACAAAACCTGTGGGTCACAACTACTGAGCCCGCACGCCACAACTATGCAGTCTGTACGGCACAACAAAATAGCCACATGACACAATGAAGACCCGACAAAACCCGATGCAGCCTAATAAATAAATGAATAAATAAATAAATAAATAAATAAATGTTTTTTGAAATTATTTTTTAAAAAGAGTGTGAAATTTGGAGTCAGATTGCTAGCGTCCTATCTAGACTGTTCCATGGATAAGTTTGTAACTTTGGGCCCCTGTGAACAATGGGCAGACTCCAGGGAACAGTTAGCCCTCCGTCTTACAAGAAACAAGACCTGCTGGCAACCTGTGAAAACTTGGAAGTGGCTCTTCTCCAGCGGAGTGTTCAGATGACACCCCAGCCCTATTCCAGAGTTTTGCTGCAGCCTCATGAGACCCCAAAGCAGAGAACTCAGCAACATCATATCCAAACCCCTGACTCACCAAAACTGTGAGATCAGGAACACGTATTGTTCTCAGCAGCTAAGCGTGGAGTCAAATGTTATGCAGTACTGTGTAGCTCACACATATTTTAAGAAACCTCAGATGCGTAAAGATGTGGTTATTCAATTTCTCCATAACTGAACACAGCCTCCGTTTCAATTAACAAACAAAAATAAAAATTCAAAAAAATGGATCCCTTCCATTTCCTGTTGGGTGTGTTCAGTTTAGCTCAGTTCAGTTGCTCAGTCATTTTGACTCTTTGTGACCCCATGAACTGCAGCACACCAGGCCTCCCTGTCCATCACCAGCTCCCAGAGCCTACCCAAACTCATGTCCATTGACTCGGTGATGTTATCTAACTATCTCATCCTCTGTTGTCCCTTTCTCCTCCTGCCCTCAATCTTTCCCAGCATCAGGGTCTTTTCAAATGAGTCAGCTCTTCCCATCAGGTAGTCAAAGTACTGGAGTTTCAGCTTGAACATCAGTCCTTCCAGTGAACACCCAGGACTGATATCCTTTAGGATGGACTGGTTGGATCTTCTTGCAGTCCAAGGGACTCTCAAGAATCTTCTCCAACACCACAGTTTAAAAGCATCAATTCTTCGGCACTCAGCTTTCTCTAGAGTCCAACTCTCACATCCATAAATGACAACTGGGAAAACCATAGCCTTGACTAGATGGACCTTTTTTGGCAAAGTAATGTCTCTGCTTTTTAATATGCTGTCTAGGGTGGTCATAACTTTCCTTCCAAGGAGTAAGCGTCTTTTAATTTCATGGCTGCAGTCACCATCTGCAGTGATTTTGAAGCCCAAAAAATCAGCCACTGTTTCCATTGTTTCCCCATCTATTTGCCATGAAATGATGGACCAGAAGCCATGATCTTAGGTTTCTGAATGTTGAGCTTTAAGCCAGCTTTTCCACTCTCCTCTTTCACTTTCATCAAGACGTTGTTTAGTTCTTCACTTTCTGCCATAATGGTGGTGTCATCTGCGTATCTGAGGTTATTGATATTTCTCCCGGCAATCTTGACTCCAGCTTGTGCTTCTTCCAGCCCAAAATTTCTCATGATGTACTGTGCATATCGGTTAAATAAGCAGGGTGACAATATACAGCCTTGATGTACTCCTTTTCCTATTTGAAACAGTCTATTGTTCCATGTCCAGTTCTAACTGTTGCTTCCTGACCTGCATATAGGTTTCTCGGAGGCAGGTCAGGTGGTCTGGTATTCCCACCTGTCTCAGAATTTTCCACAATTTCTTGTGATCCACACAGTCAAAGGCTTTGGCATAGCCAATAAAGCAGTAGTACATGTTTTTCTGGAACTCTTTTGCTTTTTTGATGATCCAACGGATGTTGGCAGTTTGATCTCTGGTTCCTCTGCCTTTTCTAAAACCAGCTTGAACATTTGGAAGTTCACGGTTCATGTATTGCTGAAGCCGGGCTTGGAGAACTTTGAGCAATATTTTACTAGTTTGTGAGATGAGTACAATTGTGTGGTATTTTGAGCATCCTTTGGCATTGTCTTTCTTTGGGATTGGAATGAAAACTGACCTTTTCCAGTCCTGTGGCCACTGCTGAGTTTTCCAAATTTGCAGACATATTGAGTGCAGCACTTTCACAGCATCATCTTTTAGGATTTGAAATAGCTCAGCTGGAATTCCATCACCACCACTAGCTTTGTTTGTAGTGATGCTTCCTAAGGCCCACTTGACTTCACATTCCAGGATGTCTGGCTCTAGGTGAGTGATCACACCATCGTGGTTATCTGGGTCATGAAGATCTTTTTTGTACTGTTCGTCTGTGTATTCTTGCCACCTCTTCTTAATATCTTCTGCTTCTGTCAGGTCCATAAAATTTCTGTCCTTTACTGTGCCCATCTTTGCATGAAATATTCCCTTGGTTTCTCTAATATTCTTGAAGAGATCTCTAGACTTTCCCATTCTATTGTTTTGCTCTATTTCTTTGCATTGATCTCTGAGGAAGGCTTTCTTATCTCTCCTTGTTATTCTTTGGAACTCTGCATTCAGATGGGTATATCTTTCCTTTTCTCCTTTGCTTTTCGCTTCCCTTCTTTTTGCAGCTATTTGTAAGTCCTCTTCAGACAACCATTTTGCTCTCTTGCATTTCTTTTCCATGGGGATGGTCTTGATCCCTGTCTTCTATACAATGTCATGAACCTCTGTCCATAGTTCATCAGACACTCTGTCTATCAGATCTAGTCCCTAAACCTATTTCTCACTTCCTCTGTATAATCATAAGGGATTTGATTTAGGTCATACCTGAATGGTCTAGTGGTTTTTCCCCACTTTCTTCAATTTAAGTCTGAATTTGGCAATAAGGAGTTCATGATCTGAGCCACAGTCAGCTCCCGGTCTTGTTTTTGCTGATTGTATAGAGCTTCTCCATCTTTGGCTGCAAAAAATATAATCAATCTGATTTCGATGTTGACCATCTGGTGATGTCCATGTGTAGAGTCTTCTCTTGTGTTGTTGGAAGAGAGTGTTTGCTATGACCAGTGCATTCTCTTGGCAAAACTCTATTAGCCTTTGCCCTGCTTCATTCCATATTCCAAGGCCAAATTTGCCTGTTACTCCATGTGTTTCTTGACTTCTTACTTTTGCATTCCCATCCCCTATAATGAAAAGGACATCTTTTTTGGGTGTTAGTTCTAAAAGGTCCTGTAGGTCTTCATAGAACCATTCAACTTCAGCTTCTTCAGCATTACTGGTTGGGGCATAGACTTGGATTACTGTGATATTGAATGGTTTGCCTTGGAAATGAACAGAGATCATTCTGTCATTTTTGAGACTGCATCCAAGTACTGCATTTCAGACTCTTTTGTTGACCATGATGGCTACTCCATTTCTTCTAAGGGATTCCTGCATGCAGTAGTAGATATAATGGTCATCTGAGTTAAATTCACCCATTCCAGTCCATTTTAGTTTGCTGATTCCTAGAATGTCAATATTCACTCTTGCCATCCCCTGTTTGACCACTTCCTGCATGACGCAGGGATGGCAAGTGGTGACTGCAATGCAGGGGCGGGCACAGGGGCACCAAGCAGCAGAGAAGAGATACCCCACGTCCAAGGTCAGGAGCAGTGGCCGTGAGGAGATACCCCCCCTTTAAGGTAAGAGAAAGCCAAGTAGGATGGTAGGTGCTGAGAGAGGGCATCAGAGGGCAGACAGACTGAAACCACAATCACATAAAACTAGCCAATCTGATCACATGGACCACAGCCTTGTTAACTCAGTGAAACTAGGCCATGCCATGCGGGGCCACCCAAGATGGATGAGTCATGGTGGAGAGGTCTGACACAATGTGGTCCACTGGAGAAGGGAATGGCAAACCACTTCAGGATTCTTGCCTTGAGAACCCCATGAACAGTTTGAAAAGGCAAAAAGATAGGACACTGAAAGATGAACTCCCCAGGTCAGTAGGTACCCAATATGCTACTGGGGATCAGTAGAGAAATAACTCCAGAAAGAATGAAGGGATGGAGCCAAAGAAAAACAACACCCAGTTGTGGATGTGACTGGTGATAGAAGCAAGGTCTGATGCTGTAAAGAGCAATATTGCATAGAAACCTGGAATGTTAGGTCCATGTTGGGTGTGAGTATTTATCTAAATGGAGGCCTCCCTCCTGCCCTTCTCTTCTTCCTGTCTTGATGACAATTGAAGTTCTGGGAGAGGGTTCTAAGGAACACACACATGGTTCAGGACAAGCTGCCTAGGGTGAGGGCCGGCCTCCACCCACTGCTGCAACCTCCATGGGCTTTGAGTATTCCCTAACAGTCATGGCTAAGGTCTGTGGTCCTGCCATGGTGGCTATACACCGCCCCCGTCATTACCTCCTGGGCACTCTGGTCCCCCTGTGAGGGACCTGGAGACTACCTTGGAACTGTCTAAACACCTCCAACAACTTTAGGTCATCAGCTACCACAGGGCCATCTGCTCTGGCCCCATCCTAAGAAGCATGCAGTGATCCTGGACCATGTTTATGGTGTTCCTCAAACTTCTGCATGCATGACTCTTGGCTCTTTAGAGTTGAAGATCCAGTCCCCTACCAACACCTCTGTTCTAACCTCATTGTCTCCAAAGCACCTTGCTTGTTGAGTCCTTCTTTCCCTTTGTAAGTATTGAAGAGCTGCCCTTACATTATATTCTATGTCTTCTCCAGAACTCTGGCTTATTTTATGCTCTTTGTACTCAGCCCTCTAAGCTTTCTCACCAAAACTCACAAATCCTCTTGTCCCTCAACAAAGCCAGCTCTTGTATATCAAAAACCCCTTGGTTTTTAGACTGTTATCTTTGCAGAGGCTTTCAAAAGCCAGTTTTGGAACTCAAAGCCAAGAATATGGTCTTTGTTCCAGGCATTATGATCCCTTCCCTTGAAATCTGGGAGACAGAAAGCTGCCTGGGAAGTTGGGAGGCAATGAAGTGAAAACATAAAGATGATCATTTGCTACGCTGACCAGAATAACAGGCTATGAGGATATAGTGAGAGGATTATGTTCCCTCCAAAAATATGTTGAAGTTCAACCCTGGTACCTATTAATGTGACCTTATTTCAAAACAGACTTTTGCAGCTGCAATCAAATTAAGATGAAGTCCTATTCAATTCAGGTGGGCTGTGCTTCAACTTGATTGGCATCCTTACAAGAAAAAAGACATACATAGGACAAACAGCCGTGAAGTGTGGGAAACAGATTAGGGTGATGGATCTATAAGCCAAGGAATGCCAAGGATTATCAGCATCATCAGAAACTAGGAGAAGACAAAGAGAGATTCTCTCCTGGAGCCTTTGGAGGAAGCATGGCCCTACTGACACCTTGCTTTCAAACTTCTGACCTTCAGAACTATGCAAGGATAAATTTCTGTTGTTTGAAGCCACTCACTTGATGTAGCTTGTCGTGGCAGCCTTAGGACACTAATACAGACAGCTACATGGGGACTGGTTACCACCATGAAATGATGCCCACTCCACCTTTCTTCCAAAATCCATGAGCATATCAGTTACCATCCTTCATAGACAAGTGGGTAAACAGCCATCCAGTCTTGATTTAAGCAAGAAAGAAATTTCATTGACTCAAGCAGACATTCGAGGACTAGCTCTCTTTAGCTTCAGGAATGGCTGGATCCAGGTGCTCAGTGTTACTGTCACCCTGCAGCTTTGTCTCTTCTCCTCTTGCCCTTCATCCTTCCAAACTCAGCTTTCCACCTGGGCTATTTATGCTCCCCTTTGTTATATCTTTGCTACTGTTTCCCAACAGGTACCCTTCCTCTTTCCTGTTCAGCCAATCAACCACATAATTTTCATCCTGAAACCTCTTTAGATGAACTAGCGTTGCACAGTGGTTAGGAGCACAAATTCTTGGCAGTTCTGCCTCATTAGCTCTCTGTTCTTGGGCACGTTATTGATCTCTCTGAACCTTATTTGTAAAACTGAGATAACAAAAGTACCTCATAATGTCACTTTGAAAATCAAGTTGAAAAACATTTAGTAAGCACAGTTCAGTTAGTTAATATGCCCTAAAGGGGGTGATCAGGGCCTGACACTGAGGAAGTGCTGTGTTTTTGCCCCTATCTGTAGAAGCAGTAGCATATTAGGCAAAGTCCCGTTAAATTAATTGTGAAATAGTTCAAAGCAAACCTATGACATAGAGTTGCCATTCCTAGAAGTTTTACAAAATGAAGAAAGAAAAGCTCAGAGAAGTTTACTATCTTATCCAAGATCACCAAGTTAGCAATGAGTATGGCCAAGATTCCAAAAGTAGAATTTCCATTTCCAAGTGTAGAGATTCATCATTATATGTCCCATCTCTTTCTTTACTTTGGTTTTCTTCCTCCACAACCAAAATACTCACATCTCCCTTGTCCTAAAAATGCTCTCCCCTCCCCACTGCTGAGAGCTGAATGTCCCCTGCAAGCCCCAAAGTGCCCATCATCTGCCTTCACTTGTCTTTACTAGGATCTCATGGAAGTAAGAGGCTGACACTCAACATCCCCATAGTCTCAGCCCTCACTTACATCATAACCCTTTACAATCTTGTTCTCTTTCTGGCATCTTCCCCAAAATGCTCTCTTGAAAATCAGCCAACTGTCAAGTGGAATGACCTTCCTAAGGTCCAGCCTTCCTGACCACCCTGTAGAAGGGGGCCTGTTATCCATCCATACTCCCTTTGAGTTGTCCTATCCTCCTGGCTCCTCCAGTGTCTAGGTCTATGCCAGCTTCCAAAACAAAACATCACAGACTGGGGTCTTAAACAACAGTTCTCATGGTTCTAGGGTCTCCCCTGGAGGACCAGTCACAAAGAATCTCCCTGCAATACAAGAGACCCAAGTTCCATCTCTGGGTCGAGAAGGTCCCCTGGAGGAGGGTATGGCAAACTACTCCAGTATTCTTGCCTGGAAAACCCCATGGACAGAGGAGTCTGGAGGGCTGCAATCCATGGGGTCACAAAAGTTGGACACAGTGACTAAACCATCACCAGTTCAAGGTCCCATAGCTTCAGTTCTTGACGAGGCCTCTTTTCCGGGCTTGTGGATGGCAGACGTCTTGCTTTACCTCACACGGCCTTTCCTGGTGATTCCACACAGCCTGGAGGCTGGTTTCTCTTTCTTTCCTTTCCCAGTTCCCTTTCCCTCCTCCTCTTCCCAGTTCCCTTTCCCTCCTCCTCCCCTTCTTCTCCTTATCCTTGTCTTTCTTCTTTTTCTTCTTCTTCTCCAACAGTGCTAACTCATCAGGGAGGCTCCCTTCTTATGACCTCATCTAAACCTAATTATCTCCCAAAGGCCCCACTTCCAAATACCATCCTATTGGGAGTAAAGATTTCAACATATGGCTGTGGGGGGACAGGGACATTCAGTCCATAATGCTAGACTCTGCACCACTCTCATTTGCCATCTGGGATCCTGAAGGGTTATGTGACGTGTCTGCCCTCTGTCCCTCACCAGCCCACAGCCTCTCCAGTTAGAATTAGAGGCTGTCATTTCTCCAAAGCCATCAGGTCAATTGGAAAGAAATAAGAAAGATGTCACGTTCTTAATATCCCAGGGTTTTCTTTTTCCTTTTTTAAGCCATAGCCCAAAGGAAAGATAATAAGATTTTTTAAATACTTGTGTCTCCTAAGAGGGAGAAATACTCTTTTTAGACCAGAAGAGAAAGGGATAAAGGAAAAGAATTCAGTGCATACAAGGTCTCTGAGAACAAGCCAGGGACCCAGCCCAGTACAAACCCCAGGAGGAGGAGACAAGGAAACCTCTGATAGGTTTGAGGAGCCAAAAGTCAAGGACACCCGGGGCCCCTGGGCATCAGGACAGGTGGGAGTAACGTCTGCTTGGGATGTTGAGGCCAAGGGCACAAGGCAGGCTCACAGAGAGCCCAATCAGTGATAGCACACAGAGGGTCAGATGCAGCAGCAGGCAGCATGGAAGAGGGGTCCTTGTCCAAGGGCCAGGCCAGGGCCCCAATAGCCCATGCAGCTGCAAAGGAGGCCACCTCCTACTGATGCCCAATTTCCTCCACCCCCACTGCCAGATCACAAATCCACTACGCTCCTCTCTGGAGTGATGTTTTCCCTTCTGAAGAGAAGGGGAGTAGAAAAGGGACCTGGGTGTTCATTGTGTTTACCTAAGCCTCCCTGGTGTAAAGGATCCGCCTGCCAGTGCAAGAGACTGATGTTCAAACCCTCTGGGTCAGGAAGACACCCTAGAGAAGGAAATGGCAATCCACTCCATTCTTTCCAGGAGAATTCTTGCCCTTGGGCTGCAAGGAGATCAAACCAGTGAATCCTGAAAGTAATCAAGCCTGAATATTCATTAGAAGGACAAGTATTGAAGCTGAACCTTACTTTAGCTACATGATGCGAAGAGCTAACTCATTGGAAAAAACCCTGATACTGGGAAAAGTTGAAGGCGAAAGGAGAAGGTAGTGGCAGAGGATGAGATGGTTGGATGGCATCACACGCTCAATGGACATGGGTTTGAGCAAACTCAGGGAGACAGTGAAGGACAGGTAAACCTGGTTTGCTGCAGTCCATGGGGTTGCCAAGAGTCGGACATGACTTAGCGACTGAACAATTCATTGTGTTTGTGTTGAATTAAGGGAACCACATTCCTACTTCTTGCAGAAAGGGTCCTCCAGGGAGGACATAAGTTCCAAGACCCATGCTTTGACCCCTACAGTCCTAGAAGCCAGTTAAATAGTCCCTGCAGGGTGTGGCCCTTGTGTCTGGGGCTGGCGCTGAAGCTCCACAAGGAGGCAGCGGGGAAGGGAAGGTGGGTACCAGACTGAGTCGGGGAAGAGGTGGGAAAGGCCCAGGACAGTGGGTCCACCCACAAGCGGGAGCAGACACAGGACCTGCTAGAACATGGATGCCTCACTGCCTTGGAAGGGCAGTGTTTCTATGGCGGGGTCAGTCTCCCGGCACCTGACATTGGTCCCGTGGGATGACAGCAGCATGTCCATCACACCCACTCACAGCCCCCGGAGGAGGGGACACACCAGCTAGGCAGGGCCTCATGGGGGTTACGCCTGGGGATAGAGTGAACACCCAGGGCTGTAGGAAGGGGCTTTGGGGCATCAGGAGGGGGAGTTCCACTGGGAGACTCTGGTCAGCCTGTTTGAATAATTCTGCAGGCTTGTAGAGAACTGAAACCTACAGCCTACATGAAGCAGGCCCTGGCCTTGTCCTCATAATGGGTCAGTGGTTTGGCCAGGGGACTTAATCAGTAGGAGCAGGGTGGGAAGGGGAACTTGCAGGTGGACCATCAGAGGCCTGGCTGTGTCTCCCAGGTGTGAGGACACATGTCATGCAGGCCTTGCACCAATCTCTGGCACCTCTGAGCCTCAGACTTCAGTGACAGGCATGGAGGTGTCTTGCCTGAGATGCTGACATCTTTGTCATGAAGCTAAGCCTGTCCTGCCCAGGTAGAGTCAGAGAGACAGCCTGCCCTCGGGAAGAGCCACCCAGCTGTGCCTCTCAGCCCAGCCAATGATGAGAATGATGAGCACAGCAGCGCTGATAACCTGGACTCTGGGCACTGACCCCCTGAGGGCTGAAGGACCACGACTGCTGCTTCTTAGTCACCTCCAAAGTTTTAGTCACTTGGTTGTGTCCAGCTCTTAGCAATCCCATGGATTGTAGCCCACGAGGCTCCTCTGTCCTTGGGATTCTTCAAACGAGAATTCTAGAGTGGGTAGACATTCCCTTCTCCAGGGAATCATCTCAATCTGAAGATTGAACCCAAGTCTCCTGCATTGCAGGCAGATTCTTTACCATCTGAGCCACCGAAACCTCCCACAAATGCCCTGTGGCCTACTGTACCCAACCCTGTGCAAGGAGAGGAATTCTGGGGAATGTAGTTCCAGCTTGCCAAATTCACCGTTGAAGCCACCACAGGATCCGTGATTCCTGCCAGGCCCAGAGCAAGTTTCATATCCTCCTTGGGTAGGCTTTTCTGACTATCTCGGCTAAAAGTGGCCTGTGTATCATCTGAGTTTCCAAACACCCTCCCCTTCTCTAATATTTCTGCTCATTTTGTGCTAGATAACTAGTCGTGATTACCTATTAGTCCCCTAATACTGATAATTAAGCCACTGTTTGTCAAGTCTCATCTTCTGTCACTTCTAATCCTCCCAACAGCCCAGAAATCAAGGGTGAGAGTCCCCGTTTCCAGGTGAAGAACCATGACTCAGGAAAAGTGAGAAACTCACGTGAGGTGGGGTGAGAGGAAGCAGCCCAATGCTGAGAATCAAATCCAGTCTGATTGGTTCTGCCTCATCTCCTCAACAAGCTCTCAGCCACCTGAGAGGTGGGACTGTGCATTATCTGAAAAAAATTTCATAGCAGCTAGCTCTGTAGCTTGGACAGGACAGGAACACCCTTTGGGTCCATGCAAATCATTTTCCCAGGTGTGAAACAGAGGACCCACTTTTATAGGGACAAGAACTACAGTCACCAAATTCTCACATCACCATGCAGGTACTGTTACTGGTGGACCCTCCCTATTTACACAACCCAAGGCTCAGACGGTAAAGCGTCTGTCTACAATGCAGGAGACCTGGGTTCAATCCCTGAGTGGGGAAGATTCCCTGGAGAAGGAAACGGCAACCCACTCTAGTACTCTTGCCTGGAAAATCCCATGGAGGGAGGAGCTTGGTGCAGGCTACTGTCCATGGGGTCGCAGAGAGTCAGGCACGACTGAGCGACTTGACTTTCACTTTCACTTTCAAGGCTATTCTTAGGGCACTTCCCACAGGTCAGCGTCTGGCCCTCTGACCAAGCCTCAGGCTCCCTGCACCCTGTTTTGTGCACACAGCCCCTCATTGGTTATGCTAACATTTTAGGAGGAAATAGGCTTGCAGACAGTCACTTGACTAAGGGCAGAGATTATTAGCCCCTCAGTTCAGTTCAGTTCAGTTGCTCAGTCGTGTCTGACTCTTTGTGACTCCATGGACTGTAGCATGCCAGGCTTCCCTGTCCATCGCAAACTCCCAGAGTTTGCTCGAACTCATGCCCATAGAGTCGGTGATGCCATCCAACCATCTCATCCTCTGTCATCCCCTTCTCCTCCTGCCTTCAATCCTTCCCAGCATCAGGGTCTTTTCCAATGAGCCAGTTCTTTGCCCCAGGTGGCCAAAGTACTGGAGTTTCAGCTTCAGCATCAGTTCTTCTAATGAATATTCAGGGTTGATTTCCTTCATGATTATAAGCATAGAAGGTGAGATTTCAGGCAGCTAGAATTCCCCATTTTCTGTTGATGGGTGGGGCTGAATTCCTTCCCTGTTGTTTGGCCTGAGGCCAAATTATGGTAAGGGTAATGAAGACAATGGCAACCTCCTTCAAAAGGATTTGTGTATGCACTGATATATTCAGTTCCCCTGACTCTGCAGCAGGCCACTGTTGACCCATGCCTCTGCCAGAGGCTCCTGGACACTCACAGGCAAGTCTGGCTCAGTCTCTTGTCGGGACACTGTTTCTTTCTCCTGACTCCTGGTACACACAAGGTTTTGTTTGTGCCCTCAAAGAGTCTGTTTTCCCAGTCCGATGGAAGTTTTGTAATCAAATCCCACTGGCCTCCAAAGTCAAATTCCCTGGGGGTTTTTAGTCTTTTTGCCAGATCCCCAGGTTCAGAAATCTGTTGTGGATCCTAGAATTTTCTTAACAGTGAGAGAATTTCTTTTGCTATAATTGTTCTGCAGTTTCTGGGTCGTCTGCTTCAGGGCTCTGTGGTGGGGCTAATGGTGACCTCCTCCAAGAAGAATTATGTCACATGCTGGATGACCTAAGTCTGCTGCAGTCAGAGCTCCTGCCCTCACAGAAGGCCACTGCTGGCCCAAGCCCCTGCAGGAGACACTCAAACACTCAAAAGCAGGTCTGGCTCAGTCTCTGTGGGTTCTCTGGGTACTGGTGTGCAAAGGTTTGGTTTGAGCCCTTCGAACATCTCTGGCATGTATGCGGTTTAATTCTAAACATGAGTTCTCACTTCCTACTGTTGCTGGGTCGTCCCCTTTGCTCTTGGATGTGGGGGATCTTTTTTGGTGGGATCCAACTTTCTCCTGTCAATTGTCCAGTAGTGAGTTGCAGTTTTGGAGTTCTCACACGAGACGATGAGTGCATGTCCTTCTACTCCTCCATCTTGAGTAGCCCCGCCCATCAGAACAAGACCCAGTTTCACCCAAAGTCAGTCTCTCCCATCAGGAAGCTTCCATAAGCCTCTTAGCCTGATCCATCAGAGGGCAGAGAGAATGAAAACTACAATCACAGAAAACTAACCAAACTGATCACATGGACCACAACCTTGTCTAATTAAATGAAACCATCAGCCATGCTGTGTAGGGCCACCCAAGACGGATAGGTCATAGTGGAGGATTCTGACAAAAACATGGTCCACTGGAGAAGGGAATGGCAAACCACTTCAGCATTCTTGCCTTGAGAACTCCACGAACAGTGTGAAAAGACAAAAAATAGGACACTGAAAGATGAACTCCCTAAGTTGGTAGGTGCCCAATATGCTACTGGAGAAGAATGGAGAAATAACTCCAGAAAGAATGAAGAGACAGAGCCAAAGCACAAACAATTCCCAGTCATATATGTGACTGATGATGGAAGTCTGATGCTGTAAATAACAATAGGAATGTGGAATGTTAGGTCCATGAATCAAGGTAGATTGGAAGTGGTCAACAGGAAATGGCAAGAGTGAGCACTGACATTTTAGAAATCAGTGAACTAAAATGGACTGGAATGGGTGAATTTAATTCAGATGACCATTATATCTACTACTGTGGGCAAGAATCCCTGAGAAAAAATTGAGTAGCCCTCATAGTTGACAAAAGAGTCTGAAATGCATTACCTGGGTGCAATCTCAAAAACAACAAATTATCTCTGTTCATTTCCAAAGCAAACCATGCAATATCAGAGTAATCCAAGTCTATGGCCAACCCCTAATGCTGAAGAAGCTGAACGGTTCTATGAACCGGTTCTATGAACCTACAAGATCTTCTAGAACTAACACACAAAAAAAGATGTCCTTTTCATCATATAGGACTGGAATGCAAAAGTAGTAAGTCAAGAGATAGCTGGAGTAACAGGGAAGTTTGGCCTTGTAGTACAAAATGAAGCAGGGCAAAGGCTACCAGAGTTTTGCCAAGAGAATGCACTGGTCATAGCAAATACCCTCTTCCAACAAAACAAGAGAGATGGCTCTACACATGGATATCACCAGATGGTCAGTACTGAAATCAGATTGTAAACAATCTTTGCAGCCAAAGATGGAGAAGCTCTATACAGTCATTTTTGAAAAAGACTGGGAGCTGACTATAGCTCAGATCATGAACTCCTTATTGCTAAATTCAGACTGAAATTGTAGAAAGTAGGAAAAACCACTAGACCATTCAGATATGACCTAAATCAAATCACTTATGATTATACAGTGCAAGTGACAAATAAATGCCACACAATTGCACTCATCCCACACATTAGCAAAGTAATGCTCAAAATTCTCCAAACCAAGTTTCAACAGTACATGAACCAAGAACTTCAAGCAGGATTTAGAAAACGCAGAAGAACCAGGGATCAAATTGCCGACATCTGTTGAATCATTGACAAAGCAAGAGAGTTCCAAAAAATATCTACTTCTGCTTTATTGACTATGCCAAAACATTTGACTGTGTGGATTACAACAAACTGTGGAAAATTCTTCAAGAGATTGGAATACCAAACCACCTTATCTGCCTCCTGAGAATCTATATGCAGGCCAAGAAGCAACAGTTAGAACAGGTTATGGAGCAACAGACTGATTCCAAATTGGGAAAGGAGTACATCAAGACTGTATATTGTCACCCTGCTTATTTAACTTTTATGCAGAGTACATCATGAGAAATGCTGAGCTGGATGAAGCACAAGCTGGAATCAAGATTGCTGGGAGAAATATCAATAACCTCAGATGTGCAGATGGTACCCCCTTCTGGCAGAAAGTGAAGAAGAACTAAAGAGTATCTTGATGCAAGTGAAAGAGGAGAGTGAAAAACTTGGCCTAAAACTAAACATTAACAAAACTAAGATCATGGCATCCAGTCCCATCACTTCATGGCAAATAGATGGGGAAACAATGTAAACAGTGAGAGACTTTATTTTGGGGGGCTCCAAAATCACTGCAGATGGTGACTACAGCCATGAAATTTAAAAATGCTTGCTACTTGGAAGAAAAGCTATGACAAACCTATACAACATGTTAAAAAGAAGAGACTGCTTTGCCAACAAAGGTCCATCTAGTCAAAGTTATGGCTTTTCTGGTAGTCATGTATGGATGTGAGAGTTGGACTCCAAAGAAAGCTGAGTACCAAAGAATTGATGCTTTTGAACTGTGGTGTTGGAGAAGACTCTTGAGAGTCCCTTGGACTGCAAGGAGATCCAACCAGTCAGTCCTAAAGGAAGCCAGTCCTGGATATTCATTGGAAGGACTGAAGCTGAAATTTCAGTACTTTGGCCACCTGGTGCAAAGAACTGATTCTTTGGAAAAGCCTCTGATGCTGGGAAAGATTGAAGGCAGGAGGAGAAGGGGATGACAAAGGATGAGATGATTGGATAGCATCATTGACTCAATGGACATGAGTTTGAGCAAGCTCTGGGAGTTGGTGGTGGATAGGGAAACCCCGGTGTGCTGCAGTCCATGGAGTCTCAAAGAGTTGGACAAGACTCAAGGGCTGAACTGAACTGAGGATTCCCCATATCCCTCCCAGGACTGCTCTGGCTCCTAATCTCCTTCACAGATCTTAGGAGCAACGTGCTTAGTCACTATATCATGTTCTACTCTTTGTGATGCTATGGACTGTAGCCCACCAGGCTCCTCCATCCATCAATTCTCCAGGCAAGAACACTGGAGTGGGTTGCCATTCCCTTCTGTAGGGGATCTTCCAGACCCAGGGATCGAACTCATGTCTTCTGCATTGCAGGCAGGTTCTTTACCACTGAGCCACCAGAGAGCCCAATAGAGAAGATATCCATGCCAATTTTATTGAGGAAGGAATAGATGATGAAAGGTTTCCCAGAACCTGGGCTGATGAGGTCTGGAAATGCCTACCTTCCTTGCTTTGGAGAGTGTATGGCTATTTGCAGTACCAGCTCCCTGCTGCAGAAAAGGCTGTGCCCAGACACATCCCTGGGAGTCAATAAAGACTTTGTTGTTGTTATCTTCCTGAAAGATTTAAAGGTTTATTATAAGACAGCAAATAAATCTGATGCTGTAAACAATTTCAACACTCTTCTATGAAAAGAAAATTTTTCTCACGGTAGTAAGCAATGACTATTTCTAATTAAAGTTTCACTGCTAATGTTTCATGACCTTCAAGTAAGTATTCAAATTGATATTTTCAGCTGAAGAATCCTTTTGAGTTGAGGCCCAAATAAGCAATCTGTGGAAGACTTAGACTTGTTTTGTCCAAATGTCTCCTGGTTAATGGAGATTTTTTATGTCTTTAAATTTTTTCCCCTTTTTATCTTTGGTCTGGGTTTGATTAAGCTCTCTCCAAGGCTGGCATGCCCACTGCTACTTCTTCTAACCACTCAAGACTCTTGGTCCTCCATATTCAAGGTTCCACTGTCACTCCCTACACAGGCTTCATTGCAGAGGTGGAGCTCATGACATTATGGATACCATGAGAGGTCACAGGGCTGTTACCATCCCCCTGTTCCTTCCTACAGACTCAAATGAGGAGTCAGTCTACATGTACAGATATCAACAAGGATAACTTTATGGAAACCTTATGAAATACTCTCATAAAAATGAGTAATAAGAAGAAGAATCAAATTACTGTTACATGTGAAAATATTGCATGTACCAATGTCAGGGTTTTCTCTTTAAATCGTCATCATCAGTATTTTGAAATGCACATTAATATTGTTGTTCAGTTGATAAGTCATGTCCAACTCTTTGAAAAACCACAAATTGCAGCATGAAAGGCTTGCTTATCCTTCACTATCTCCCCAAGTTTGCTTCAACTCACGCCATTGAGTCAGTGATGCCATCCAACTGTCTCATCCTCTGTCATCCTTTTCTCCTCCTGCCAGCAATCTTTCCCAGCATCATGATCTTTTCCAATGATTCAGCTTTTCACATCAGGTGGCCAAAGTATTGGAGCCTCAGCATCAATCCTTCCAGTGAGTATTCAGGACTGATTTCCTTTTGGATTGACTGATTTGATCTTCTTACAGTCCAAGGGACTCTCAAGAGTCTTCTCCAGCACCACAGTTTGAAAACATCAATAAGCCTTCTTCATAGTCCAATTCTCACATCTGTACATGATTACTGGAAAAACCATAGCTTGGACTATACATACCTTTGTCAGCAAAGTATGTCTCTACTTTTTAATAAGATGTCTAGGTTTGTAAGCTTTTCATTAAAGGAGCAAGTATCTTTTAATTTCACTGCTACAGTCACCACCCACAGTGATTTTGGATTCCAAGAAAAAAATCTGTCACTGTTTCCATTGTTTCCCCCATGTATTTGCCATGAAGTTATGGTACCGGATGCCATGATCTTCATTTTTTGAATGTTGAGTTTTAAGCCAGCTTTTTCACTCTCCTCTTTCACCTTCATCAAAAATTCTTTAGTTCCTCTTTGCTTTCTGCTATTAAAGTGGTACCTGCCTGGCCAAGGTTGTATGATACAGCAACAAAATTTGGAAGTTTGTTGTACAAATGAAAGTCACCATAAGTGACTTAATTGCAAAACCATGAAACAGTAACTGTTGACTTTGTCCTCCCTCCAGCTCTGGGCATTGCAGGTTGGAAACTTTTAATAACTTAGGGCCCGTATCTCTTCTCTGTGGATACCAGGTGATGGGTGGCCTTGTGAAAACACTGAAATCAAATGAGTAGACCAAAGTCACAGCTGCTAATAAGCCGCCCAGCAAAGATTGGAATCCACGTCTGAATGACTCTAACTTTTGTTTTTCTCCATTCAAAAGCCAGAGGGGATTATAGAATCCAGCCAATTAAATGATGAGGAAAAAACCAAAGCCATTCCTGGAAGAAACAGTCAAGAATGTGGCTGCTATGTGGAATTTGCACTGGTTGGGGTTGGGGAGGGAGTGGAGGAAATTGCACTCTTAGTCACTTTAGGGACCTTCGCCTTATCAAGGGTAATAGGTGTCTAATTTGTGAAAACTGTGTTTTAAAGCCAGTTTCTGGAGCAATAATTCCTGAATGGATGATGGCTTTGCTGCCACTGTTTTGTTCTTTTTTTTTTTTTTTTTTAGCCAGAACACAAGTAGTTGCCCATCCGATGGAGTTCAGTGAAGGGCCAGAAAGAGGGAGTGGGGACATCACAGAACTAGATGAGGGGAAGGAAAGAGTCACTCAGGTTTCCCAACACGTGTGTGTGTGTGTGTGTGTGTGTGTGTGTGTTCAATCATGTCTGACTCCTTTTGACCCCATGGACTGTAACCCGTCAGGCTTTTCTGTCCATGGAATTTTCCAGGCAAGAATATTGGAGCACATTGCCATTTCCTCCTCTGGGAATCTTCTCAACCCAGGGATAGAACCCAGGTCTCTTGTGTCTCCTGCACTGGCAGGCAGATTCTTTACCACTGAGTAACCTGGGAAGCAACTTCCCAATACTTAAGAGAGTGCTGACCTGAGGTCAGTACCAGAACCAGACTATTTTCATGACCACATGGGAGTTCTGGGTTTTATTAACAGGTTCCAGCTAATGTTTCCTGCTTATTAAACTCTAAACACTCTGTGCTATGGTTTTGGTTTTTCTCCACCATTTCCTTGGATGTCTCCATGAGACACTGTTGAAGGCCCTTTCCAGGAAGACTAAGGGAGTTACAGAACAGGAGACCCTGGCTAACACGTGCAGGTTCTGAATCTCAGAATAGGTAGGTCACGGGCATCTCTCTCACTTTGAAGGGGGCATACCTTTGGTTGGAACTAACAAAGGTAGTACATTTGCCCACAGAATTAAATAGAAGAGATAGAGATACCTATTAATCATGAATTTCTTCAAATATATTGATGTTTGCCAGATAAAAAAAGGATTCAAGGAATGCCTGAATGATCCAAGCTTCTAAAACTAGTTTGAGCTGCTGTTCTTCCCAATAAATCAAGAACTATTTTTAGAAAGATACCAAATTTTTGGCATTTTCTAGTCAATTAAAAGGAGAATATAAATCTTTCAGATGATGTGATTCTCACCTTCAAATATTTTACCATCTGGTTAGAGAAACAAAACCAATACAGTCAACAGATAAAAATAAGACAAAACAGATTAAACTTAGTGCCAAATTAAGTATCCAGGGAGAAGGACAATAAAGTCAGCCTAAACTCAAGAGGCTTCCAGGAGGTGGTTATGTCCATCTTAGAAGGAGGCAGATGGAGAGTGCAAAGAGAGTGTGTGAAAGGAAAGTATTAGAAGAAAGGGGAAGGTGGTACATGGGATGTTTTCTGGTTTTTTTTTTTTTTTTTTTAAAGAAGATATGTTCATACTTTGGGCTTTCCAGGTGGCGCTAGTGGTAAAGAGCCCACTTGTCAATGCAGGAGTCATAAGAGACACGGGTTCAGTTCCTGGGTGGGAAAGGTCCCCTGAAGGATTGCATGGCAGCCCGCTTCAATATTTTTGCCTGGAGACTCCCATGAACAAAGGAGCCTGGTGGGCTACAGTCCATAGCGTCACAAATAAGGTAACAAAGGGTCAGACACGACTGAAGCAACTTAGCATGCAGGCACACATGTTCATACTGTATTAGTTGTATATAAGTGATAGAAACAATAAAAATCAAAACAACGGTAGAGCAAATTATTTAAAAGGAATAGCCATCAAGCAACACTGCTGACACAAAGCAAATATTATTTTAATTTTTTTCAAATTAATGTCAATAGCTTAGATATGGAACTATTAGTAGAAGAACTAAGATTTCATCTCCTGCATGGTTCTTAAAGTGAAAGTGAAAGTGAATCACTCAGTCCTGTCCGACTCTTTGTGATCCCAATACAGTCCATGGAATTCTCTAGGCCAGAATACTGGAGTGAGTGGCCTATCCCTTCTCCAGAGGATCTTCCCAACCCAGGCTCAAACCAGGGTCTCCAGTGTTGCAGGTGGATTCTTTACCAACTGAGCTATTTCTTATTTCCCCCTAAATTTGACAATAATGCCTTACACACTGTAGACTCATAGTGAAAACAGATGGAAAAGAGGCTGTGGTTTAACTTTTAGGCTAAAGTGAAATGCTTTTCCAGAAAAATACTCTAGGAGGGAAGACATTTGTATATAAGTTCATCTAATTATCAACTGGCATTGTGAAGCCTCAGAATTAACAGTTCACCTGGAGAATCCCATGGACAGAGGAGCCTGCTGGGCTACAGTACATAGCATCACAAATAAGGTAACAAAGGGTCAGACACGACTGAAGCAACTTAGCATGCATGCACACACGTTCATACTGTATTAGTTCTACAGCAAATATCTAATGGAACCTTAGCAATTTCACTGATTTTTATAACTTTCACTGGCAGCAAACTCCACTTATTAATTAGACTCACAAACATACTCACATTTCTTTTTCTCCCTTTAGAATCATTTACCTGTTAATGTTATCAAATTCTCTAAACTTTTATTATTTGGGTAAGTAATCAATGTGACTTGGGACAATAATCTATGTATTTTTCTTGTCCTTAAAATGAGCACATCAGCCTTACAAATTTCTGTGGGAAGCAAGTTTATATTATATAGAGTGTGTTTCCAATCAAAAGTGATGATGAAGATTAAAAAATATGGGGTTCACATGAGAGTGACCCTCTGCAACCAGTCAGCAGGTTCACCTGAAAGCTTCCCTCTGCCTCCTGAGGAGTCTGTGGGCTTCACTGCACCAGCTCTGCCCTCGGGTCCCACTGACTTTTTCAGGGTCCGGAGAGGAGTCCACGGGTGCTTCCATGAACATAGCGCCTCCCCCAAGCCACACCTCCTGGCAAGATACAGTCCACAGGATTTCAAAAAGTTGGACAAGACCCTGGAGATCCCTTGAGGATCTTCCAGATGTCAGCTACATGTTGACACTTGCCATGGACACTTGCTGGCTACCTCTACAAATATAAATCACGTGCTGCTGCAGCTGCTGACCTTTAACACTCCCTGAAGAGAGTTCAGGGTGGAAAGGAGAAATGAGATGCTCTGTGCTCAGGGAAGAACTGACAGGACAGGTCTTCAAATAACTAGATATTTTCAGGTGCCAATTTTATAAGCCCAATTCTTATATCTCCTCATGTAGAGAAAAACACTAAAATCTTTCATGATGATGTCTGCTCCTGTGACTGGCAGAAACCTTCTGGAAAAATACGTGCTTGATTGCATGTACCCACTTCACCAAAATCTCACATATATACTGACCATCCCGCCTGCTTCTTTGGAGCAGTTTCTCAGCACTATCTGAAATGCTGTCTCCCAGACTGCTGTCTTCAATTTGCGCCCAAATAAAACTTAACTTGCAACTCTCGCATTGTGTAATTTTTTTTAAGTTGACACCACCTGACAATACACCCCAGGAAGGACCACATATTTGTATCCTCAGCTTAAGGATGGGCTAAAAAGGTTGACAAAAAGAACAAGTGCTTCCTGGGTTGGTTGGCTAGGTGAGATTACACTCTGCTCTGTTGGTTATTGTTGCCTTTCTGGCTCAGAGGATACAGTGCTGAGAAGAGAAAGGAGGGAGGAGGAAGTTGAGAAGATGTAGCCTGCTCGATGAGGAGAAGAGAGACTATAACCAAAGTTGACAGGGATGTTTGCAAAGGAACAACATGGAATCTTGGGGACCAGAGGGGGACAGTTTGAAGACCCAAAGGGACAAAGATTCTGTCCAAGAACCAACTCAGGGAGCTGCTCCTAGGAGGAAGGGAGAGTACACACTAGCAGAGTTGGGAAAAACAGAGTTGGAAAAAAAATAAAACTACAGATTTCCTGTTCATGGTCTAAGGAGCAGACACTTTGTAAGAAGCCAAGTCCACTGGCATCTGAGTCAATGAATATGTTCCAACTCCCCAAAATTAGAATTTTCAACTTGTACATGAACCTGTGGCTCAAGCTTAGTGGTGTTTGTCATCAAGGAATAAGAACAAGTACTAGAAATCATTAACTTAATAGTAGAAGCCGAAGACACATAATTCATGCTGCTACTTTTTCCCTGCTGTGGCCCTAAGAAGTTCTAAAATATGTGTTGGTCATCAAATCGTGTCCAACTCTTTGCAACCTCATGGACTGTAGCCTGCCAGTCTCCTCTGTCCATGGAATTCTCCAGGCAAGAATACTGGAGTGGATAGCCATTCCCTTCTCCAGGAGAATCTCCCCTACCCAGGGATGGAACCAGAGTCTCCTGCATTGCAAGTGGATTCTTTACCATCTGAGGCACTGCCTGTAATGCAGGAAACCAAGATGTGATCCCTGGGTTGGGAAGATCCCCTGGAGAAGGGAATGGCTACCCACTCCAGTATTCTTGCCTGGGAAATCCCATGGACAGAGGATCCTGGCAGGCTACAGTCCATGGTGTCAAGAAGAGTTGGACACTACTGAGCGACAAACACATAGGTAAGAAGTTCTAAAAAGGCAACAAAAGCCATTTTCTCTTTTTTAGAGCAACCTGCATTTCAGTTGAGTTAGAAGTCACTCACAATGGTTGTTTTGGCAAACACTATTTTTACCTAACAAAGACACATGAAATGTATATGCAAAAAGCCATATTTACATAAAGAAGCATCCTTTAAACTCAACTACTTGCTACAAAGTAGGTTTTAAGACCTACCATTTCAGTTATTATGATGGTGGGAGAATTACTTGAATGGAGGCAAAGCCCATGGGGGAATAGCCCAAGTAGTTCAAAAGTCTCAATTATCTATTAAGAAAAAAAAAGTTCATGTAAAATTGTTAAGCTCTTTAGAATTATTTTTCAGTTATATTTTATCTTTTATGCCTAAAATTGCCATTCATACAATAATGCCCTGGCACCTTGAAAACCTTAATGAGTGTGTTCAAGGCCTCATTGTGAATGCCATTCACATTAGTCCCCAATAAATTGCTCCAAGGGTCTTGCTATTTCTTTTTGGTAAAGAGCAAAGGAAAGCCTTTCTTATGACAACTTTGTCCTCCTGTCTTCTGCTTCACCACACGAGAAGCCAAAGTAAAAGGAGTCAAGTTGCTTTGCTCAAGGTCATGAAGCAAGTGAATCCAAATATGGAATGGACATCCTCTTGGTCTTCTGGTGAGTCTAGCGTCCACACAGATGGCTTCCTAACATGGTGGGCCATGTGAGGGTCCATTTCCATCACCTTTATTCCTCCAATGTCAAGTGTACAGGGAAACCATACAGATGGGGTTTCCTCTTTGGGGGCTGTGTCTCTAGACCATAGACAATCAGGTTCTAAAAGTGAATCAACTGCCCAAGGTTTTCAGTTTTTGCTTTATGAAGCTCTTCAACTCCCCGTGAAAGCTAAGGAACACTGTTAACAAGACCTCAGTTCTTTTTGCTTTACTGTTTAATTTCAGGGTTAACTCTGCTCATACGTACACAGAAACACAGGTATATCTTTTACCAACCTTCTGTGTTACAAAGCACAGCTGTGGTCTGAATGAGTCTGAAGTGGAGGATTTTGGTCTTTCCAGTTCTGATGGAAACTCTCTGAGGATCAGCCAGCTTGGTAGTTGTCTTTGGGGCATGTAACTTGACCACGAAAAACCAAAATCCATTCCAAATTTTATTTATTTATCCCAATCAAGAAAGAAGCAGGACCACTGCAAACTCAACCTCAAAAGCTCAAGCACCGATAATTTTCAGTTTTTTTGGAGGACTTTACATTCTTGTAACAAAGCTTCTAAAAGCCAAGAAATAAATGGGTACCTGTGAAGGTGATGGAGTGTCCTGAGCTGACTTGTGTCCTTTGAGAAAATATGTTGAAGTCCCAACCCCAAAACACTTGAACAGGTGATCTTACTTGAAAGTAGGGCTTTTGCAGATGTCATTAAGTTAGGATGCAGTCCCACAGAATCAGAGTAGATCCTAAATTTAGTGACCAGTGTCCTTTTAAGGAAAGCAACCTTTGGACACCAAAACATGGGAAGAACACCATGTAATGACAGAGGCAAATATGGGAGAAATGTAGCTACAAAGCAAAGATGTCAACTATCAACAGCCACCACCAGCAACTGGGTAGAGGTTAAAAAAAAAAAAAAGTTCTACTCAGAATCTCGGAAAGAGCATTGGCTTCCCAATATCTTAATATCAGACTTCCAGCCTCCAGAACTGTGAGTGAGTTAATATCTGTTGTTTAAACCACCCAGTTTGTGACAGCAGCATAAGGAAATTAACACAAGATGCCATAGGGTCTGAGTTTCCCTGTGGCTCAGCTGGTAAGGAATTCGCCTGCAATGTAGGAGACCTGGGTTCAGTCGCTGGGTTAGGAAGATCCCCTGAAGAAGGGAGTGGCTACTGATTCCAGTATTCTGGCCTGGAGAATTCCATGGACTGTATAGTCAATGGGCTCACAAAGAGTCAGGCACAATTGTGTGACTTTCATTCATTCATTCATTCATTCCATAGGGTCTAGGTTATTGTATGTTGATTGGTTGAAGTTTTCTCATTAAAAAACACATATTTCAGAAGCTTCAAGGTTTCCTGACGTTTCCATTCTCCCTTTCTGAAACTCAGAAAGGAGGGAAAATGTGATCTCATGAACACATTCCATCTGCACAGTCATTCAGCCATGTCCAACTCTTTGTGACTCCATGGACTGTAACCCACCAGGCTCCTGCATCCATGGGTTTCTCTAGGCAATAATACTAGAGTGGGTTGCCATTTCCTACTCCAGGGGATCTTCCTAGCCCAGGGATCAAACCTGTGTCTCTTCACATTTCCTGCATTGGCAGCAGATTCTTTATCACTGTGTACCTGGGAAGATACCCTCAAGGCTGCCGGTGTCTCATCTAGAAAGAGAAACAGCATTTGGACCCACCAAGCCCACTACACATCTGGGTCCTAGACACAGGGCTTCCCTGGCTTCTGCTTGGTCAACAGAAGAACTAGCCAAAGACATGAAGATTTTGAAAACCCATTATATACTTCAGGGCAGCAACGGATAATGAAAAAAATCACATCAAACAAGACTCCTTGAAAGCTTTTGCAGGAGAAACACATCAGAGACAGACACTGAAATTGCATTGACAGACGGCTCCAAATTTGGTCAACCCAGATAGAGCATGGCTAGAAATCAGAACATAGGGCCAAGAGTCAGAAATGTTGGCTGTTCTCTATTTCTGTCTCCTTGCTGCTTCGCAGAGCATCTATCTGTGAGTCATCCTAGACTATGTGGACTCCAGTATCCCCAGTATAAGTACTTCTGAGTCCCCATTACATTGTTACCACATTATCATGAAGTGTTTATGGAACCCAAGGAGCATGCTGGACTAAAGCAATGAGAAGTCCACAGAAATGGGCGTGAAGAAAAGCATATTCTGAATATTTGGGTCTTTAAAAATCCCACGCCTGTATTTCAAGTGAGCAGATTCTGAGGGGAATAATGATGGTGAATATGACATTGACTCTGAGCAGTCACCCTGGAATAATTGTTATTAATAGTCATGCTCGATCTCCAGCCTTGGAACATCCCTCACGTGGGCTGGATTCTGGCTGCCTGCATAGGTCTAAGCATCCCAAAACCTCATCCCAAAAGCCAAGGACTTGTAGCAATCTGGCTCAACTTTGTGGAAAAAAATTAACCAATTAAAGCAAAACCACTCTGAGACAACTTCAAAACTGGAAGTAGAGCTCACATGTTAAAAATCTGGGAGAAAGCAATGATGTCTTTTAAGGTTCCACATTGACAGGGACCCAATGAGGTCAGAGCAAAGATGGAAATATAAGTTGCCCCTCTTGGAGAAGAAAGAGCTCATAGAAAGGGAAGATCTGCTGGGGCTAATTCATGGCAGCCTGAAATGATTACAGAAACCAAAATAATGACCAAATGTTGTTATAGGTTAAACTGTGTGCTCCCCCTGAAAGGACATGGAGACCCAATTCCCAGGACCTCAGAATGAACTTCATTTGGAGATAGAATCTTTGCAGAGGTAATCAAAGTGAAAGGAGGTCATATGTTGTTGTTCAGATGCTCAGTCATGTCTGACTCTGCGATCCCATGGACTGCAGCATGCCAGGCTTTCCCATCTTCACTATCTCCTAGAGTTTGTTCAGGTTCATGTCCATTGAGTTGGTGATGCCATCCAATCATCTCATTTTCTGCCACCCCTTTCTCCTTTTGCCTTCATTCTTTCCCAGCATTAGGGTCTTTTCCAATGAGTCAGCTCTTCACATCACGTGGCCAAAATATTGGAGCTTCAGTTTCAGCATCAGTTCTATCAATAAATATTCAGGGTTGATTTCCTATAGGATTGAATTCATACTGGATTCCAGTATAACTTATGTCCTTATAAAAACTGGAAATTTGGGCACAGATAATGGCACCTCACTCCAGTACTCTTGCCTGGAAAATCCTATGGACGGAGGAGCCTGGTGGGCTATAGTCCAAGGGGTCGCTAAGAGTCAGACACGATTGAGCAACTTCATTTTCACTTTTCACTTTCATGCACTGGAGAAGGAAATGGCAACCCGCTCCAGTGTTCTTGCCTGGAGAGTCCCAGGGACAGGGGAGCCCGGTGGCTGCCGTCTCTGGGGTCACACAGAGTCGGACACGACTGAAGCAACTTAGCAGCAGCAGTCCAAAGAGTCAGACACCACTGAGCAACTAAGCAAACATGCAAGCAAGACACACAAGAAGACAGTGAATCTGCAGGAAGAAGACTGGCATCTATGAGCCAACAAGAGAGACCTGGGATGGATCCTTCCCTCATAGCATTAAAGGAACCAACTCTATCCATACCTTGATATTGGACTTCCCATCTCCTGAACTGAGAGACAATACATTTCTGCTGTTTAAGCTACTGAGTCTGGTACTTTGTTACTAGGATTTTGCTTTGTTATCAAGCTAATACAAATATTGCCTCCAAAACCCTCAGTTAATTCCATTAACCAGAATGATTTTTCTGTTTTCTGCTTTTAGGAGGAAAAAGAAACCACAAGAAAACTAGTCAATATCATTGATTGAGTCTTTTCTATTTTTACACCTAGTGCATATTCTACCATGCATGTTCTGAGCGCTGTATAAACATGAAGTCATGGATTCCACAGGGTCCTCCAGGAGGCAGGAGTGATTATCATCATCTCCAGTCTGTGGCTAAGGAAAATGAAGCCTGGAGAGCCCAAGGGACTTGCTCAAGGTCACAAACAGAGGATGCAAACCCAGCAGCAGCCCCAGTGCCACTGATCTTGACCACAGGGCTATACTGCCTATCTTAAACTCCCATCCTCTGGGATGGCAGGAAAGAGAGGAGGTGGGCACAGTGTCACCTCAGCAGCAGCTTGAGGATGCCTGAGAGGGCACGTGAGGCTAGGCGTGCAGGTTAGGGGTAGAGGCATGTGGCCATGCTGACTTCTCAGGTGGCAGCCCTTCCGCCACACGTGAGCCCCATTTTCTTTACGCCTCTTTGTGCAGCTGTTCAGTCGATGCCCAGGGTGTTTACTGGCTGTGCACCTTGTTCACAGGTCCTGACCTCTGAGCCTTTGTTTCACATCTACCGTCAGTGAAATAACACATGTGAAATACTCAGCCTAGTGCCTGGCACGTACGAATTGTTGTTTAATTGCTAAGCTGTGTCCAGCTCTTTTGCAACCTCATGGATTGCAACCCACCAGGCTCCTCTGTCCATGGGAATTCCCAGGCACATAGGAAACCTTAATCCATTTTAGATTCGTTATGATTCTTATCACTATTTATAATTAATGAATAATGACAACCATACCAGTTGCTACAGGTGACCTCAGCCAGCTCTTCACCCCAAACCACCATATGCTTTATCTGAAAAGCAGACATATGTCTAGAGACCAGCAGATGAACACGACAGCACATCTTTGTCTGCTTCAGAGAGCTCTGTCCTTCAGAGGAATGTTGAGGGACACGTTTTCATCATAAAAGCCAGAAGCTCTGTTTTGACCCAAAGACATTTGGGCCCCCACCAAAAATCTCTACTCTCAGACACTGCCCATATCCACAGCCCACTGAGATTCTAAGACTTACTTACTTAGGCAGGAAATAGAGAAAAGTAAATTATAGGCATTCTCAATGCCCTTTCCCCCTTACTACTTGTTACATGTTGATTGCAGTCCTATATTGAAATCCTAAGCCCCAGTACCTCGCCATAGAAATTTATTTGGACCTAGAGTCACTGCAGATTGAATTAGTTAAGATGAAATCATACTAGAGTAGGGAGGCCTCTGTTCCAGTATGACTGGTGTCCGTACACTGTGTGTGTGAAGTGTGAAAGTCGCTCAGGCGTGTCTGACTCTTTGCGACCCCCATGGACTGTAGCCCACCAGGCTCCTCCATCTATGGGATTCTCCAGGCAAGAATACTGGAGTGGGTTACCATTTCCTTCTCCAGGGGATCTTCTAGACCCAGGGACCGAACTCAGGTCTCCCGTATTAGAGGCAGACGCTTTAACCTCTGAGCCACCAGGGAAATGGTACGGTGTCCTTACAAAAGGGGGAAATTCGGACACAGACATGTGCACAGTGAAGAAGGTAGAGTCAGAGCTACAGATCACTGCCTTAAATTAGAACACTTACTGAAGGGATGAAAGCTCTACAACATTACTTAAGAGGCAAAATCGGAGGAACTGCGTGAAGAAAGAAGAATCAGAATTACCCACAGGTTTATTGAAAGAACATTGATTCCATAAAATGATATATTGATAGGAGGAGGAAGAGGATTTTTAGCAGGGGGATGTTTGTGTTTGGGTATATTAATTTGAGATGCCAGATGCCTCGAGAGCCACGGATCAGATGTGTTCCAGAGTTTGAAGCCGGAGAAATCCAGGCTGGAAATGGGATTTGAGTATCAACATCTTATAGTCCAACCTCATTTGAAAATTTGGAATGGGAGGATCATCCAGAGAAATACATAAAGTGAAAACAGAAGAGGCAATGCTTGCATGAAAAGACTGGAGAAGAAGGATCAAAGAGCAAAAGAGATTACAGCAAATGAAATACTAGGGGATTCAGGACAGGGATTCTAGAGGATGGACAGGGAGGCCTGGTGTGCTGCAGTCCATGGGGTCACAAAGAGCTGGACACGAGCAGCTGAACTGAACCAAGGGGATCCAGGAGAACAAATGACCCATAGCTAAGGGACAGAGTTTCTGAAAGAAAGAACAACAAGAGGGTGAAGGCCAACAAATAGGCTGAGAGAGAAACTGGAGGAACACAGCAACATATGGACCACCAGAAAGCCTGCCTTCAGACAAGGGTCATGTATTGAGACCCAGGTATGGTGTGACTACAATACTTGGAGGGGCCCAAGTATTACAGGAGAGCTAGGCTTTTATTTCCCATTTAAATGAAAGTGTGCCAATCAGTTTAGATGCTGATTCATGTTTCAAAATCTCCATAGAGGATTTAAGGAGATGGTTTGTTATTCAGTCGCTCAGTCATGTCCGACTCTTTATGACCCCTTGGACTGTAGCACACCAGCCTTCTCTGTCCTTCACCATCTCCTAGACTTGCTCAAATTCATGTCCATTGAGTCACTGATGCCATCCAACCATCTCATCTTCTGTCGTCCTCTTCTCCTCCTGCCTTCAATCTTTCCCAGCATCAGGGTCTATTCTGATAAGTTCGTTCTTCCCATCAGGTGGCCAAAGTATTGGAACTTCAGCTTCAGAATCAGTTCTTCCAATGAATATTCAGGACTCATTTACTTTAGGACTGACTGGTTTGATCTCCTTGCAGGCCAAAGGGTTCTCAAGAGTCTTCGCCAACACCACAGTTCAAAAGCATCACTTCTTCAGTGCTCAGCCTTCTTTATGGTCCAACTCTCACATCCTTACTTGACTACTGGAAAAGCCATAGCTTTAACTAGCCAGACCTTTGTTGGCAAAGTAATGTCTCTGCTTTTGAATATGCTGTCTATGTTAATCATAGCTTCTCTTCCAAGGAGCAAGTGTCTTTTAATTTCATGGCTGCAGTCCATCTGCAGTGATTTTGGAGCCAAAGAAAATAAAGTCTCTCACTGCTTCTATTGTTTCCCTATCTATTTGCCACAAAGTGATGGGACCGGATGCCATGATCTTAGTTTTCTGAATTAAGTTTTAAGCCAGATTTTTCACTCTCCTCTTCCACCTTAATCAACAGTCTCTTTAACTCTCTTCACTTTCTGCCATAAGGGTAGTGTCATCTTCATATCTGAGGTTATTGATATTTCTTCTGGCAATTTTTGTTCCAGTTTGTGCTTCATCTAACCTGGCATTCCACATGATGTACTCTGCATAGAAGTTAAATAAACAGGGTAAAAATATACAACCTTGACATACTCTTTTCCCAATTTTGAACCAGACCATTGTTCCCATTAAGGTTCTTCAATGCTTCCATCTATGACTTGTCTTTGTTAGGGAACTAGACACTGACCAGTTGTTGTTGTTTGTTTGTTTTTTTGCTATAGCTTTTCTTATGATTAAGGGGATGGTCAGTGTGAAAGTGAGGTCAGGAAACACACAGTAATCTTGAAGAAAAATTTGATAAGAAGAGAGGAATAGAAATAGGACCCAGAAGAATGACAACAAAGACCCATGTTTTTAAACTTGCTTGCAAACAGACCCTTGTAACTTGGGAATGGGGGAAAGATTGAGGGTGAGCTGGACTGAGAGCAGAGACAGCGCTAAATGCCCGCAGAGTAGTCTATACTGTGACTCCCAACACTTGCTGGGAATAACAGTCTTTTGTTTGATGGCTGCTGGACCACGGTGGGTCAATCTGAAATATCTAAGTAAATTAACAATCACCGATTGCACAGGATGCTCTGTTTAAGACCAAAGCTGTGGCTCACAGCTGAGAAGATGTCCAGGACTGGCCCTGGTTGTGGAAGAACCAGCCCCACCCATGGTGATGCTCCCTTCCTGGGTCAGGTAGCCTCCAAGGGCTGGCCTCTACAGGGCACAGGGGCCTCACCCTTAACCTTGACTTTAGGGGACTCTGAAGGCTCAAATCATGACCTCCTTGTTGAAAATTCAGACTTAAATTGAAGAAAGTAGGGAAAATCACTAGACGATTTAGGTATGACCTAAATCAAATCCCTTCTGATTATACAGTGGAAGTGAGAAATAGATTTAAGGGACTAGATATGATAGATAGAATGCCTGATGAACTATGGACGGAGATTCGTGACATTGACAGGGGACAGGGATCAAGACCATCACAATGGAAAAGAAATGCAAAAAAGCAAAATGGCTGTCTGAGGAGGCCTTACAAATAGCTGTGAAAAGAAGAGAAGTGAAAAGCAAAGAGAGAAAAGGAAAAATATAAGCATCTGAATGTAGAGTCCCAAAGAACAGCAAAGAGGAAAACAACAAAATGGGAAAGACTAGAGATCTCTTCAAGAAGATACCAAGGGAATATTTCATGCAAAGATGGGCTCAATGAAGGACATAAATGGTTTGGACCTCACAGAAGCAGAAGATATTAAGAAGAGGTGGCAAGAATACACAGAACTGTACAAAAAAGATCTTCATGACCAAGATAATCACAATGGTGTGATCATTCACCTAGAACCAGACATCCTGGAATGTGAACTCAAGTGGGCCTTAGAAAGCATCACTATGAACAAAGTGGAGGTGATGGAATTCCAGATGAGCTATTCCAAATCCTGAAAGATGATGCTGTGAAAGTGCTGCACTCAATGTGCCAGCAAATTTGGAAAACTCAGCAGTGGCCATAGGACTGGAAAAGGTCAGTTTTCATTCCAGTTCCAAAGAAAGGCAATGCCAAAGAATGCTCAAACTACCGCACAATTGCACTCATCTCACATGCTAGTAAAGTAATGCTCAAAATTCTCCAAGCCAGACTTCAGCAATACATGAACTGTGAACTTCCAGATGTTCAAGCTGGTTTTAGAAAAGGCAGAGGAACCAGAGATCAAATTGCCAACATCTGCTGGATCATGGAAAAAGCAAGAGAGTTCCAGAAAAACATCTACTTCTGCTTTATTGACTATGCCAAAGCCTTTGACTGTGTGGATCACAATAAATTCTGGAAAATTCTGAGAGAGATGGGAATACCAGACCAGCTGACCTGCCTCTTGAGAAACCTATATGCAGGTCAGGAGGCAACAGTTAGAACTGGACATGGAATAACAGACTGATTCCAAATAGGAAAAGAAGTATGTCAAGGCTGTATATTGTCATCCTGCTTATTTACTTCTATGCAGAGTACATCATGAGAAATGCTGGGCTGGAAGAAGCAGAGCTGGAATCAAGATTGCCGGGAGAAATATCAGTAACCTCAGATATGCAGATGACACCACCTTTATGGCAGAAAGTGAAGAGGAACTAAAAAGCTTCTTGATGAAAGTGAAAGGGGAGAGTGCAAATGTTGGCTTAAAGCTCAACATTCAGAAAACGAAGATCATGGCATCTGGTCCCATCACTTCATGGGAAGTAGATGGGGAAACAGTAGAAACAGTGTCAGACTTTATTTTGGGGGGCTCCAAAATCACTGCAGATGGTGATTGCAGCCATGAAATTAAAAGACCCTTACTCCTTGGAAGGAAAGTTATGAACAACCTAGAAAGCATATTCAAAAGCAGAGACATTACTTTGCCAACAAAGGTCCATCTAGTCAAGGCTATGGTTTTTCCAGTGGTCATGTATGGATGTAAGAGTTGGACTGTGAAGAAAGCTGAGTGCCGAAGAATTAATGCTTTTGAACTGTGGTGTTGGAGAAGACTCTTGAGAGTCCCTTGGACTGCAAGGAGATCCAACCAGCCCATTCCAAAGGAGATCAGTTCTGGGTGTTCATTGGAAGGACTGATACTAAATCTGAAACTCCAATGCTTTGGTCACCTCATGTGAAGAGTTGACTCATTGGAAAAGATTCTGAGGCTGGGAGGGATTGGGGGCAGGAGGAGAAGGGGATGACTGAGGATGAGATGGCTGGATGGCATCACTGGCTCGATGGGCATGAGTTTGAGTAAACTCTGGGAGTTGGTGATGGACAGGGAGGCCTGGCATGCTACAAATCATGGGGTCGCAAAGAGTCGGACATGACTGAGCAACTGAACTGAACTGAACTGAGGGCATCCCAGTTCCAGAGCTCCCCACCTTGACTAAGGCCTTTCTTGCAACTTCAGCTCAGCTCAGCATCTCCCTATGCCCAGGTCTGCCCCCTCTCCCTTACAGGAGCTGTTCCCCAGAACTGTTCCCCAGGGAGCCTCCTGCCTGCATCTCACCATCAGATCTGCTGCTGGGTGATTCCTCAGAGGCTAAGGTGTAATATTCTCAATGGGAGGACAGCAAGTTGGTGAAGTGGAATAGAATGAGATTATGACATTTATTTTAGAGCTTTGTTTTAGTTCTGATATAGATAAGAATGGAGAAGATACTGTTAATTTCTGAGGGATCTTTTGAAGAAGGAAAGCCTATGTTATCCATTTGGATGAGCAAGTTATGAAATAGCTTGTCAGCTCAGGAAGTCTTTGGTGCATCCCACCACACGCCAGCTCTGGGATAGGTGCTGAGTGAAGAGGGAATGAGCATGACTAGGTCAGGCGTCTGAGTTCACTTTGGGCATCACTGTCAGAGAAATTTGGAGGTCAGTTCAGAATTCCAGTGCCTTCTGCCTATCCTGCAGACAATTCCATCCTGTCTCAAAGCTTCTGTGGAGGGATCCTCTGTAGACATTCCTGTGACTTCCTTTGCAGAGACTTAGCAATGAACTTGTGAGTTGGCCATCCATGGTTTTTTATGAATCCAGGTTCTTAGACTCCTTAATCAATAGAAATTGATAAGAGGCCAAATGATAAATTCAGGCAAGACTTTCTTAGGATCTGTGTTTAGCACATAAGAGCAAAAACAAGTAAGAGGTGCCCTCACTGGCTTCCTGAAGTAGAGATGAGCTGGTCCCTTAAATGTGGAGGCGGGGCCAGGGGTCTGGCAGGAGGCGTGGCCTAAGGGGGGGTCTTCCCACCTTTTTGGTGGTGCTGTGTGCAGGGATCACTCTGCGTTCTCAACACCTCAGAAGTGGCAGTTATGTTTTTGGTCTTTTTGAATCTTCTTGTTCATTATTTTCCCCAACTACAGATGCATACAGTTTTTTTCAGTCCTTCATAGTTTGTATTTTGCTGCTTGAGTTGACATTTGTCCCGATGTGAGTTCTGCAACAAAGGATTCCAGGTCCCAGCCTGTCTCAGTTTGTCAACACGGGAAGACTCTAAGCAGAAGTCCACCAGAAGCAATCTAAGTTGCACTCTGGGGTGGGGTGCAGTGGGTGTTTATTGTACTCGTGGAAAAGATGATGGGTCAGGAAGCAGGTGAGGTTCATTCTCATTCTGGCTCAACCACTGAGGAGCTGTGTCACTGCCAGCAGGAACAGACATTTAACCAACTTTGGACCCCATTTTTCTGACTTGTGAGTTTTTGGGAACTAGAGAACCCCTAGTTTCCTTACCAGTCCTGCGAGACTCTTATATTTGAAGTTTCAGCTGTGAAGGTTGGTGGATACCCCAGTGAATTCCCAAAGTATCCTTTTCCCCACAGCTGCTGAGGCTGTTGGTGGCTGAAGGGTCTCAGAGTGTCCAGCTGATGAGTGCTCCTTCCCCACAGTCCCCGTGAGAGGTCAGTACTGGGCTGTGTGAGCACAGTGCCTTCCCAGGGCTGCTGGGATCATGGAGCCTCACCCTCTGCCTCTGCCCACCCATGGAAAAGTATCTCAAAAGCTAGCCACAGAGTTACAGTGGCTGGCAGTCAAGGGATGCACCAAGCTGGTTACTGCCTGAACTTGGAGCAAGGAAGACTGCTGCCACATTCCAGGGGTGTGTGGTCTGCCTCCAGGAGGCCCAGCCTTTCTCCACCCCTTTCTGCTCCTTCTTCCTCAGAGGCAATCACTTCCTCCCTCAGTGGGGTGAGGATCTAAGGCTCAGAGACTTGGAGAGTTTCAGCTCTCACAGGAGTTCACAGACTTTCCGTGAATGCAGACTTCCCTGAGGGTTTCTTTCCCACCCCTACTCACCCCACCTAATCACATGGTCATCACTTGAAAGATGTATCAGCTGAAAAAGAGATCATATTCAAGCAGAGATGCCTCAAATGTCCCAGTTGGGCACCCATGGGAATGGGGAGACCCTCAAAGACCTCAGGGACAAGCGCATCTTCCATCACGGGTACCAGAGGAGAAAAGCTGGGTGGGACCCAGTGTGTGTGTTGGATGAGACAGAATTATACACCACTAATTGCAATGAGGGGGACCAGACACCTGCTGCGAGGCCTGGGGACAGATGAGAGAATACTCTGAGTTGGGGGATTTAAGGGGCTTCCTTTGGTGGGGGATGGGATTGCAGAAAGAGGAACTAGATGGGACAACTCAGATTAGGAGCTAATGTGGATGAGGGTCAGAGGGGAAAAGTGTAGTATGTGTGTCTGGGCAGTGTGTGGTGTGTCTGTGTGTGTGTGGTGTGTGTGTGCATACGTTGATGTGTGACTTGAAGTATGTGTGCACAGTGTACATGTATTATGTGGATAGGAGCCGGTCAGAGCTACGGCTGGCAAGGTCAGAGTGAACTTGATCCTGGAGGAACAGGGCTTTTCACTGAAAGACAGGATTGCAACTTATGGGACCACAGACATTTCTGAGCAGAGGAATGAGGTCCCATCGATCCAATCGATGCTTCTGAGAGACAGAGTGGCAGCAGGCAGATGGATGAATGGCAGGGCAGGAGGCCAGTGGGGATACTCCAGGCTGTAGTGGGGAGAGCCTAATCTGGACATGGTATCTAGGGGTCAATTGGAGGAGAGGCGATGAGAGAAATTAGAGAGACAGCATACTCCAAAATCCAGAAAAACAAAGTCTGTGACTGGTAAAGAGGGACAGATTGAGTCTGGAGGACTGGGTGGGTTACAGCAATATAATGCCAGCGTCCAGTGGAGAAAATGGCAGATAAAAGCAGGGAGCCTTAACTTTAAGGGGTAACAGAGACAGAGGAGCCCTGGCATTTAAAGCCTGCATGTTAACATCTGAAAGACTAGAGTTGAACCTAACCTCTATCAGTTCAGTTCAGTTGCTCAGCCATGTCCGACTCTTTGTGACCCCATGAACCACAGCATGCCAGGCCTCCCTGTCCATCGTCAACTGCCAGAGTCTACCCAAACCCATGTCCATTGAGTCAGTGATGCCATCCAACCATCTCATCCTCTGTCGTCCCCTTCTCCTCCTGCCCTCAGTCTTTCACAGCATCAGGATCTTTTCAAATAACCTCTATATCCATTAGCTATAACCTTGGCTACTTACAGTTCACTTTTCTTCCAGCTCTTCACATGCAAAATGGGAGATGTTCAAGGATGTACCTCAAGACCACTCGCACATCATTCAAGTCAGCCCTTGAACAACAGCTGATCCAGGTACACACTCACTGTCATTCCTGCTTTGGGAAGAGACCCCAGGGACCACTTTAAAATCTGATGAAATCTATGTATTTCCCCCCACCCTTTGCCCACTGTGAAAATGCACATGGACCTCCTGTAGCCACCCCTGGATTCCAAAAGCACTCATGGATCCAAGTTACAAAGGTCCACTGTCTGTGGGGATGTCCTGTCCTCTAAGCATTTAGAGCCAGAGGTCTGGAACTCCAGAGACTAGTCCAGTCCAGAGCAGAGTGCTTGAGAGTCAACAGCACATTTTTGTACACACTTGAGAGCATAAGAGATGACCCCAGGGAACAGGAAGTGTCCCAAGCTGGGCAGGAGCTCAGAGGAAGAATTCACTCCATGGGCAATGCAAAGGGCCAGCAAAGTGAAGAAGACAGAACCCCCCAAAGCAAAGAACTTCACACAGCCCTGGACCACCCAAGTTTTAGTCCTTGCTAGGTCAGGTTGGGGCTTCCCTGGTGGCTCAGTGGTAAAGAATCTGCTTGCTAATGCAGGAGGCATGGATTGGATCCCTGGATCATGAAGAACCCCTAGAGAAGGAAATAGCAACCCACTCCAGTATTCTTGCCTGGAGAATCCCAGGGACGGGGGAACCTGGTGGGCTGCTGTCTATGGGGTCGCACAGAGTCGGACATGACTGAAGCGACTTAGCAGCAACAGCAGCAGGTCATGTTGGGGCTTTCCTGGTGGTGCAGTGGTAAAGAATCCACTTGCCAATGCAGGAGGCATGGGTTGGATCCCTGGGTCATGAAGATCCCCTAGAGAAGGAAATGGCAACCCACTCCAGTATTCTTGCCTGGGAAATCCCATGGACAAAGGAGCTTGGCAGGCTACAGTCCATGGAGTCCCAAAAGAGTCAGACACAACTTAGGGACTAAACTACCACCACACCAGATCACATCAGGAATGCAAACCAACACGATAAAAGCTTGCAAGCAATCATTTCAACTTTTCACTGAGCTACACTGTACCATCAGATCCTTCTGTCTTATTTAAAGGCTGAATTTTTTCTAGCTTGTTTCTCCAGTTGTTCAATTTAAATTTGTTCCTTTGTGTCCTCTCAAGAAATTATGTTTCCCAAACTATGGTTCATATTTAGAAATAAGATTATTTTTATGATTTATGAATTTATTTATGAGATGTTTTACAAGCATACGAAAATAGCATGCAGTTATATACTTTTAGCAAATTGACTTTATATTGAAAAGAACAAAAATGACAGGAAACTGTGGGGAGTCTGGAAAATCCCATGTGTGTGATCCTCAGATTTGAGGAGATTCCAGTGGGTGTGGTTGGTGGACAGAGAGCAATGGTCCTATGCATTAGTTCTTCTCTCCCACTTTGGGCTTCAGTTTCAGAGAACAAACTGGGAAGGAGGGAAAGACAGAGGAAGAGATGAAGGAAGAAAGTAGGGAAAGAAAGAAGGAAGCAAGAGGAAGGAAGGATGGATGGAAGGAAGGGAAAGATGAGGCAGGAAGAAGAGATGATACAGAAGTAGGGGATGAAGACATCTGTTTACAAGCCTTGGACTCAGTTCGATATTGAGATTTGTGGGGCTACCTCAGCACCGAATGTCAAGTTGGTGTCCGTGAGGGGTTTTTTAAAGGAATTTATTTTTGGTTGAACTTTTCATTGCTGCAGGGTCTTTTTCTAGCTTTGGCACGTGGGGGCTACTCTTGGTTGCCGTGTGCAGGCTTCTCATCGCGGTGGCTTCTCTTCTTGTGTAGCACAGGCTCTGAAGCATAGGTTCAGTAGTTTGGGCACACCAGCTTAGTTGCTCCATGGCATGTGGGATCTTCCAGGACCAGGTTTTGAACCTATGTTCCCTGCATTGGCAGGCAGATTCTTCTCCACTGTACCACAAGGGAAGACTTCCATGAGTTTTTAGTTTTGTTGTTCTAGTTGCTCTGGTGTTCTTAGTGAATTTAGGGAGTTTCCAAAACTATGCTGTCCCTCTTTCATCTTTTTCTTTGTGTCTTATTCAACAAACATTTTCAGGATGGTTTGGTGATAGAAGTAAGTGCCACTGTTAATTAGACATCCTTCCTGGACACACCCTGGTAAACTCTTCATTAAAACCTACAGAAAATCTAGGGACCACTGTTTATTACTCTGTGTAGGTCTACTGCATCACCAGTGGTACAGAAGGGGATGCAACATTGAAAATCAAAGACACTGATGAGTGAATACAAAATTATTTTGGCCCTGAATCTCAGTCTGAAGTTTAAGATAAATGCCCACAGTACAACCTGTACCTCTGTGTCTTGACACTTCAAACAAGGGTGAGTAATGAGTGCCTTATCTACCTTGAGAACAAGAACCCAATCTTAACCATATTTTCATCCCTGACACAAAGACATAATTTTTTAATCTATTAATTAAGTGGAAGAAAAATGCTTAAGTTCTGAGGCTCATCAATTGAGAGTCCTGTGAAATACTTTTCTTTGTAGCACAAAATCCAGGCAGCCTATATTGAGTTCAATTGAGTTCAATCAATAACAGCCAATGATTGACTCAATCATGCCTATGTAATCAAACCTCCATAAAAAACAACTAGACAATGAGGTTCAGAGAACTTCAAGGTTGAGGGACACATCAAGATGCTGGAGAGGCAATGAGCCCGGAGAGGACATGGAAGCTCCACGTATCTCCCACCTCCCTACCACAACACACCCTGTTCTGTGCCACTCTTCCAGGGGGATGTCTCTGACTCCCTTATAATAAAACAGTAACAGTAAGCAAGGCTTACCCAGTGTTACTTGTGGTAAAGAACCCTCCTGCCAACACAGGAGACATGAGAGATGCGGGTTTAATCCTTGGGTCAGGAAGATCCCCTGGAGAAGGAAATGACTATCCACTCTAGTATTCTTGCCTGGATAATCCCACGGACAGAGGAGCCTGGTGAGCTACAGTCCATGGGGTCACAAAGAGTGGACATGACTGAAGTGATTTAGTGCGCACAGAATAGTAAACGAAGTAGTTTTCTAACACCCATGATTCATTCTAGAAAATTACTGAAATGGAAAAGGAAAGGAATTTGTGGAAACCTCAGCTTCATAGACAACGGTTATGAGTGTGGCTTAATAAACATATTTGGTCTTTATCCTTTCTTGGCATAAGATCCTAAAACCCTTGGAATGTCCTGACTGATGGGAGTATATTTTGTTATTCATAAGAAGCCCCTGATTTTTAATATGCTGTCTAGGTTTGTCATAGCTTTTCTTCCAAGGAGCAAGCATCTTTTAATTTCATGGCTGCAGTCACCATTTGCAGTGATTTTGGAATCCAAAAAAATAAAGTCTCCCACTATTTCCATTGTTTCCCCATCTATTTGCCATGAGGTGATGGGACTGGATGCCATGAGTATGTTTTCTGAATGTTGAGTTTTAAGCCAACTTTTTCACACTCCTCTTTCATTTGCATCAAGAGGCTCTTTAATTCTTCTTTACTTTCTGCCATGAGGGTGGTGTCATCTGCATATATGAGATTATTGATATTTCTCCTGGCAATCTTGATTCCAGCTTGTGCTTCATCCAGTCCAGCATTTTGTGTGATGCACTCTGCATATAAGTTAAACAAGCAAATTGACAATATACAGCCTTGATGTACTCCTTTCCCAATTTGGAACCGGTCTGTTGTTCCATGTCCAGTTCTAACTATTGCTTCCTGACCTGCATACAGATTTCTCAGGAGGCAGGTCAGGTGGTCTGGTATGCCCATCTCTTTCAGAATTTTCCACAGGTTGTTGTGATCCACACAGTCAAAGGCTTTGGCATAGTCAACAAAGCAGAAGTAGATGCTTTTCTGGAACTCTCACTTTTTCGATGATTCAATAGATGTTGGCAATTTGATCTCTGGTTCCTTTGCTTTTTCTAAATCCAGCTTGAACATCTGGAATTTTACTATTCATGTACTGTTGAAGTCTGCTTGGAGAATTTTGAGTATTACTTTGCTGCATGTGAGACGAGTGCAACTGTGCAGTAGTTTGAGCGTTCTTTGGCATTGCCTTTCTTTGGAATTGGAATAAAAATTGACCTTTTCCAGTCCTGTGGCCTCTGCTGAGTTTTCCAAATTTGCTGGCATATTGAGTGCAGCACTTTCACAGCATCATCATTCAGGATCTGAAATAGCTCAGCTGGAATTTCATCACCTCCACTAACTTTGTTCGTAGTGATGCTTTCTAAGGCCCACTTGACTTCATATTCTAGGATGTCTGGCTCCAGGTGAATTATCACACCATCGTAGTTAAAAGACACTTGCTCCTTGGAAGCAAAGCTATGACTAACCTAGACAGTATATTAAAAAGCAGAGACATTACTTTGCCAGCAAATGTCTGTCTAATAAAAGCTATGGTTTTTCCAGTAGTCATGTATGGATGTGAGAGTTGGACTATTTAAAAAAGCTGAACACCAAAGAATTGATACTTTTGAACTGTGGTGTTGGAGAAGACTCTTGAGAGTCCCTTGGACTGAAGGAGAACCAACCAGTCCATCCTAAAGGAAATCAGTCCTGAATATTCATTGGAAGGACTGATGCTGAAGCTGAAACTCCAATACTTTGGCCACCTGATTCAAAGAGCTGACTCATTTGAAAAGACCTTGATGCTGGGAAAGATTGAAGGTAGGAAGAGATGGGGCCGACAGAGGATGAGATGGTTGGATGGCATCACTGACTCGATGGACATGAGTTTGAGTAAGCTCCAGGAGCTGGTGATGGACAGGGAAGCCTAGTGTGCTGCAGTCCATGGGGTTGCACAGAGTCGGACACAACTGAGCCACTGAACTGAACTGAAGCAGACCCTTTTGATCAAATGGAGTTTATGCTAATGGGGGCATTAGGTGGCCTCTGATGGGGCTGATCACCAGGAAGACCAAGGGATGAGAGGGTTGGAACTGAGCCCCCTACATAGACATCCAGAAAAGGGGAAGTGTGGCTGGAGACTGAGCTCTAAAAACTCTTGAACAGTAAGGTTTGATAGCTGCTGGGTGAGGAGAACATCCATAAAGAGATGCTGCAAAAGTGGCAAAACCAGAACCATCCGGGGAGCTCAGCACACACCTCCAGTACCAGGCCCTGTGCTTCTCCTCCATTCAGCTGCTCTTAAGTAGAACACTTCATAGTAAGTCCAGAAACAAGCGAATCTCTCAGTCCTTTGAGCCTTCTAGCAAATTATAGACCTATGGAGGGAGTCTTAGGAAGCCTCGATGGACAGCTAGTCAGTCCAAGGACAGGCAGTCTGGGCCTGGGATTGGTATCTGAAGTGGAGGCAGTCTCGGGGGCTGACCCCTGTGGGGTCTCTGCTAACTCTTAGTATCAGTGTCAGAATTCAATTGAACTTTAGGACATTCCACTGGATTCTTCAGAAAACTGAGGGACTGCTTGGTGTGAAAACCCTACATGATGATTGGCATCAGAAGTGTTATGAGTAAACACAGTTCAAGCATCCTGGAGAGATTTGCGTGTACACAGGAGGAGAAGGGGATAACAGAGGATGGGACAGTTGGGTGACATCACCAACTCAACGGCCATGAGTCTAAGAAACCTCCAAGAGATAGTGAAGGACAGGGAAGCCTGGATTGCTTCAGTCCATGGTGTGGCAAAGAGTTAGACATGACTGAGCAAGTGACAAGAACAAACCCCAAAGTTTTGCATTTATAGGCAAAATATGAAGGGGTCAGTTTCCATGTGACTGAGTTTTTTATGGTGAAAACTCCTGGGGGAATCACTGTGCTCAATTATGTAAAATGTATTTTCACATCTAGGATGTTCCAGTTTTCCATTGAGTGAGTGAAGTCACTCAGTCGTGTCCGATTCTTTGTGACCCCAAGGACTATAGCCTATCAGGCTCCTCTGTCCATGGGATTTTCCAAACAAAAGTACTGGAGTGGGTTGCCATTTCCTTCTCCAAGGGATCTTCGCAACCCAGTTCTCCATTAAGATCCTAGAATTCTGCTCTTCTTTTTTAATTTTTTTGTTAGGATTTTTGAAGTGGTTTTTTAGTGTTGCACTAAGATGGATTTTTACTGAAAGGCATTATCATGTCGGGAAGATCCCCTGGAGAAGGAAATGGCAACCCACTCCAGTATTCTTGCTTGGAGAATCTCATGGACTGAGGAGCCTGATGGGCTGCAGTCCATGGGGTCACAAAGAGTCGGACACGACTGAGTGACCTTACTTAAGTAAGAATTAGACAAAAATTGACCCTGAAAGTGATCTGGTCCAATGTCTATACTTCAGATAGAAAGAATTTGAGGCTCATAATTGGAGGCCTTTCAACAATTCAGCAAACTGAAACCACACCCCCTTGGAATGGGGCTTAAGCCCCCCATTTTTCATTGAGACTGCACACCTGGTCTCAGGACCTGCTAAAGTTCAAGTTCTTTATGTCTTAGTGCAGAAAGAATTCATCAAGAGACAAAGTGATATGTTAAAAGTGGATTTATTGAGAGAAATACACACTCCCCAGATAGAGTGTGGGCCATTTCAGAAGGCCAGAAGCCCCAGCATAAAGATTGTTAGTTTTTATAAAGCTCAGTTACTTCATAGACTAATGAGTGGGAGGACTGTTCCAACTATCTGGGGGAAGGAGAGAGGATTTCCAGGAATTGGGTCACTGCCCTCTTCTTGGCCTTTTACAGTTGGCCTCCAAACTGTCCTGGCTCCTGTGAGTGTGTCACTTATATGATAAGGTATCACAATGAGCATATAATGAGGTTCAAGGTCCACTGGAAGTTGAATCCTCCACCATCTTGGACCTAGTTGGTTCTAACCAGTTTATGTCCCAACCTCAACAGCCATGTCATTCTTTTAAAGGTTGTGCCATGCCCCCTTCCCTCCTATTTCAAAACTAGTTTGTGGCAGAACCAGACTTAAGACTCAGGCAGCCTGACTCTCAGTCCAGGTAATCTTATTTAAGTCTGTGAGTGAGTGAGTGATAGTCCCTGTCAGGTCCAACTCCCTGCAACCCCATGGACTGTAGCCTGCCAGGCTCCTCTGTCCATGGGATTTTCCAGGCAAGAAACTGAAGTGGGTTGTCATTTCCTTCTCCAGGGGATCTTCCTGACCCAGGGATTGAATACAGATCTGCTGCATTGCATGCAGATTCTTTACCATCTAAGCCACCTATTTAAGATTGTAACTCTCAGTTAAAAAGAAAAACAGAAAACAGTGTAACACTTAAGGAATTGCTGTGATTGAAAAAAAAAAAAAAAAGAAAGAAAAGCACTTTTTTCAGACAAGCTCAGGAAGCAGAGACTATGATATTTAACGTGTTAATTTCAAGGGAAGGCTGGTAGGTCAAGAAATGTTTCTTAAAATCCCGATTGAAAACTGGAAAATTAACAAGTTATTGCTTTTTTCTTCAGAGTTCTTTCCTTCTGCTTTATCTGATTATGAAAAACAGACAACTATCAGTTCTATACATTTTGATATCTACATACTTAATTAGGCTCAATGACAATAGTTCTGATTTATACAATTCAGTTCAGTTCAGTTCAGTCACTCAGTCGTGTCCGACTCTTTGTGACCCCATGGAATGCAGCACGCCAGGCCTCCCTGTCCATCACCAACTCCCGGAGTTAACCCAAACTCATGTCCATTGAGTCGATCATGCTATCCAGCCATTTCATCCTCTGTCGTCTCCTTCTCCTCTTTCCCTCAATCTTCCCCAGCATCAGGGTCTTTTCCAATGAGTCAGCTCTTTGAATCATGTGGCCAAAGTATTGGAGTTTCAGCTTGAACATCAGTCCTTCCAATGAACACCCAGGACTGATCTCCTTTAGAATGGACTGGTCCATACAACAGGGACCTCCAAGATTTTCTGCAAAGTGTCTCTCTTATTTGAAGGACCTAGTTAATGTGTAGTAAGTATTCAATTCTTTATACTAAAGCTTTTCATATTGGGTTCCTATATTGTTAACTGAATAACAGTAAATGAAAAACAGAGCACTTAATGATCGGAATAAAACTGGTAAACACATCTAGAAGCTGTTTGAAAGCTCAGCAGATGTGGTGTAGGGGGCAGTGCAGGTAAAGGAGAAAGGCGGCTTTCTCTAATTCCCTTAATGGATGTGGCAATTTGTTTCTTCTAGTCAAGAATCAGCATAAATTAGTTGCCTATAACAATGGCCAGCCATTGGAATTAATTCTTGGTTACCATGTACTTATTTCCTAAATGGAAAATATCTATTAGCATGAATATTCAAGTGGCACTGCAGGCCATTAAAACTCCATTTGTTCTACAAATAGAGCACTGGATAATTTTGGACCCAGCCTCTTTTAAGTAGCATCAACAACAGAAACTTCTAGATCTTCAAAATCAGTCTTTTAGTTCACAGTAAGAGACAGGATTGTATCCATTTGCTGGAAGACTTAGCCTGTAGAGCTGAGAATTTCATCTCAATTTCTTCCTTATTTCTCAGGATCATTAGACTCTGCACTGTATCATAAATTCCAATTTTATGTTAGCAGTCAGTGGAGCCTGGACCAAATTGGTTGTTTCCTGGGACTTAGTGGAGTGGCCATTTGGAAATGGTCAGTGTGTTTCTCAAATTCTGCCAAAAATTTTATAGCTTCAAAAAATTGCTTCTGCCAACAGAAGCTTTGTGCTGCAATAGACTTGAAGGAAATTCACTGCCAGCCATAGAGTTCAGAATGTAAAAAGATTGAACCCCTGGAGAAAGGGCACAGATTTTCCAAGTGGGCTATAAAGCCATTACAGTGGATTTCCTTTTGTATTTCCCTCTATTGTGATCTGGTTACCATTTTCTAGGAGGAGTTTGCCTAGGAAAGGTGGGGAAGAAGAAAGAAAAATGGATCTCTCCGACAGCTAGAGGAAAAGCATGGGTTAATCACAGTGCACTCCTCCCCTGGGACTCAGGAAGAAGGATATTCCCCACCCTTTATGGTCAGTACGTGAATTAATAAAAGGTATGGATCTTCAGTCTTCAACATCAGGCAAGGATGAAGGTGTGCCTGATCATGAAAGAGGGAGTAGTGCTTAGAAGTTTGTCAAAGAAGCACTCCATTACAATTTGGAATATGGCTGTGACATCTGTACTCCTACCCAGTGGCCTTTCTCATCTCATCTTCTAAAACATCTGCCAATAAAGTGGGATTTTTCTCAAGAAGAGCCATAGATATTTTATGCTAAAACATCTACCTGAAAGGAACCAGCCACACAAACACAACAATGATTGGTCATGATCACGGAGTGCCTTGTACACCCCAGGCACTGTGCTAGGAGTTTATGCATGGTATTGCTTTACATTTAATCTGCATAAATGATGCTACTCTCCATACTTAGATGAAGAACTGAGGCTAAGATAAGTCAAGAGACTTCTTCCAAGTCAGACATAACCAGAAAATGACTTAGCTTGTATTTGGACTTCCCTCAGTACTCTTGCCTGACAAATCCCATGGATGGAGGAGCCTGGTAGGCTGCAGTCCATGGGGTCGCTAGGAGTCAGACGTGACTGAGCAACTCCACTTTCACTTTTCATTTTCGAGCATTGGAGAAGGAAGTGGCAACCCACTCTGGTGTTCTTGCCTGGAGAATCCCAGGGATGGGGAAGCCTGGTGGGCTGCCATCTCTGGGGTCGCACAGAGTTGGACATGACTGAAGCGACTTAGCAGCAGCAGCAGTCTCACTCCAAAGACAAGAGTCTCTTTTTTTCAAAAATATGTGATACTGTCCTGAAAAAAGGAAGCCTGGCATGCTGCAGTCCATGGGGTCACAGAGAGTCAGACACGACTGAGCGACTGAACTGAAGTGTCCTGAAAAAAGTGAGAATAATGATGGCATCACTTTGTTGTTTCTCACTAAGGAAGATAACACTCATGTGAGTAAACATCCAACAGGTGAGCTCCACGGATAACACGAGCAGAGATTTAAATCGGAACAAAATACAGACAAAGGCTAATGGCCACCACTCACTTCTTCATTTATCACATATTTATTGAGTGCCTGTTACCTGTCAGACACTGAGGATAGGAACTGGATATTCTATCCCCAACAGTGAACATGAACGACAAGGCCCCATCCCCATGAAAGCTTCATTCTTGAAGGGAATGTGGAAGCAAAAAAAATAATAAATAAATAAATATACATCCTGATTTCAGGTCAGGATGGATCTTTATAGTGTTACTTCAGATCAGCTGCTCTGAGACAAGTCCACTGTAAGTGAGGATCCCCAAGGCCAGGATGATAGACCCATAGAAGACTGCTAGGTCTCTGACAGGGCCAGTCATATTCATTGACATCCAGGAATAGAAAAGCTCCAGAATGTATCAACAGTTCATCCTAAGAGAGGATTTGCATCCTCACAATGTCTTGTTGCAAAGCCTCCCTTTGACTCTAAGTGCCCTTTTCCCCTCGGTTGGTCTCTTTCCCTGCGTTCTGTGCTATTGTGGTTGCTACACTTTTCTCTGCTTCTCTCAACCTCCCCCTTAGTCTTCTTGTCCTCGCCCCTCCCCATCATCTCATCAGTCTCTGCTGACCCTGACCTTCTTAATAGGGGAGCGTGGGCTGCTCTGCCAGCCCCTCCCATCCCATCAGAATTAACAGCAGTAGCAAGTCCACAGGAGGAGGCAATGGCACCCCACTCCAGTACTCTTGCCTGGCAAATCCCATGGATGGAGGAGCCTGGTGGGCTGCAGTGCATGGGGTCACTAGAAGTCAGACGTGACTGAGCGACTTCACTTTCACTTTTCACTTTCAGGCATTGGAGAAGGAAATGGCAACCCACTCCAGTGTTCTTGCCTGGAGAATCTCAGGGACGGGGGGAGCCTGGTGGGCTGCCATCTATGGGGTCGCACAGAGTTGGACACGACTGAGGCAATTTAGCAGCAGCAGCAGCAAGTCCACATCCCGGGGTGTGAAGGGCAAGGAGCAGTCACCTCTGACCTCAAAGGTCTCGCTCATTCATTCTCAAGGAAGCTAAAATGCCATTATTCGAGTCTAATTCTTAGGGATTTTTACCTCACCAAAACCCTTTTGTTAAATGAGAAATTGTCTGAGTGGTACCACCTAATTCAAGGTTTGCTCCCAAGTCCCAATTTTTATGTGCAAATACTAAAAATGCCTTTTTATTCAGTTCATGGGATTCTCAGGCAAGTATAATGGAGCAGTTTGCCATTCCCTCCTCCAGTGGATCATGTTTTTTCAAAACTCTCCACTATGACCCATCCATCTTGGGTAGCCCTGCCTGCAGAGCATGGCTTATAGCTTCATTGGGTTATGCAATCCCCTTTGCCACCACAAGGCAGTGATCCATGAAAGGGACAATAAATAAGGCAGAGCACCCAAAAACGGATACTTTCAAACTGTGGTGCTGGAGAAGACTTTTGAGAGTCCCTTGGACAGCAAGGAAATCAAATCAATCAATCTTAAAGGAAATCAACCATGAATACTGATTGGAAGGACTTGTGCTGAAGCTAAAGCTCCAATACTTTGGCCACCTGATGTGAAGAGCCTACTTGTTGGAAAAGACCCTGATGCTGGGAAACATTGAGGGCAGGAGGAGAAGTGGGAAACAGAGGAAGAGATGGTTGAATGGCATCACTGACTCAATGAACATAAGTTTGAGCAAACTCCGGGAGAGAGTGGAAGACAGAGGAGCCTGGCATGCTGCAGTCTATGGGGTAGCAAAGAGTCAGACCTGACTTAGAGATTGAACAACAACAAAGAAACTAAGGTATTGGGTGGGGCTAAGACAACTCTGTGGAGCCTGGTGGGCTGCCGTCTATGGGGTCGCACAGAGTCGGACGTGACTGAAGCGACTTAGCAGCAGCAGCAGCAGCAAGACAACTCTGACCACAGCCATCTTTCTGTCAGTTCTTCAGGAAGCCCACATGCACTGACTGACATGAATCTATGGGTCTGTAAAGCTTCCCAGTTTTCAGAAATTCTGTATTAAAATGTTGCTTACTTAACATGTTAAAAGGTTTAGTGGATATTAGTATTCCAAACATAACATCCAGCAAAATGTCAAGAACCTATAGGCCTGAAATTCCATGTAGCTACCTGAAAGCAAGATGCAGAATATAGGGTGGGGGCCAAGGCAGGAGGCATGTGAAACAAAGGTCTCCTATGGATATTTTTTGTCACACACTCATGCACACACACACACATGCAAAAGGCTTTTAAACCCAAAACCATGCCTTCCATTTTCTCCAAGAGCTGAACGTGCCTTTATGATGGTTCCATAGTTTTTAATGACTCACAAAAAACCTATGAATCTTTAATAAGCAATTGATGCATTGAGCCCAGATGCAAGCTCCCTGGGAGATATTTACCGAGGCTGTTGTTAGGTTTTCCTAATTAGACGCTCTGGAGTACAGACCTCCCGCTTACGCCATGCCTCTTTTATGTGAAATCACCCCACAAATTCAGTTCAACTGGCACTTCTGTTTATCCACAGACCATCAGCAGAAGTTAGCTGAAATAATTTAAAAAGGCAGCTATGTGCTCCTGGCAAAAAAATGAAAAAATTTAAAAAAATCAGCATTTCATGGCTTTCAGCTAGACTAAGCTAAAAATACATAGGGATGCAGCAATTTCCTTCAGTTTGAAATTGACTGTACATGTTTTCTCAAGGCAGCAAGATCCTGGGGAAGGGCCTCCAGAGTCAGGAGCACTTTGGGTGGAAGGATAGGGACACCAAGAGCAGTTGTGTGGTTTGACTCCATGGACATTCCAGGGGCTGTACATACAGGGCTGAAAAGAAGGGGACCTTCTCCTGGGAGAGGAAGTACATTCTTCGGGGTGTATTAAAGGAGATGCTCCAGGCTAGAGGTGGCCCGAATGGCAGATATTCTGGGTTCATGCCTTCAGACAGACATAGAATGCTGGCCAAACCCTGGGCCATCTGTACTCACCGCCACAGTGTATTTGAGAAAAAAACAGGATTCCTGAATGTTGGGAATAGGCAAAAAACTCATCAGTAAATGGAACATTCTGGAAACCCACTCAGTCAAGCATTCTATTGGATTTTTTTTTTTTAAAGCACACATGCTAAATAACAAATCTGAATAATTATACAGATAATGGTCACCAAAAGAATAGAAAATTTTGTATCGAAAGACATACTTAGAAATAAGGTCACAGGCAAAGCTGCAGAAAATCCTAGGTCCCCCAGAGAGGTCCAGAAGCTAAGGGTAGTTGTAAAATAAAAGGATGTCAAGTTGACGTGTGCAGGTGGGGACTTCCCTAGTGGTCCAGTGGTTAAGACTGCACCTTCCAGTGCAGAGGGTGTGGGTTTGATTTCTGGTCGGGGAGTTAAGATCTCACAGGTCTCTCAGCCAAAACATAAAACAGAAGTGATATTGTAATGAATTCAAGAAAGATTTTTTAAATGGTCCATCAAAAAAAAAAGAAAAGAAAAGAAATGTGTGGCTTGACAAAAAAATATAAGGAAGTTAAAGTCTATTTCAAGTGACCCAAAAAACTGAGGGGCAAGCGTTCCCACTGATCACGAGAATTGACCATTGTTTTCCATGCAGATTTAGACAGGGAATTCAGCAGGAAGTCTCAGTGGTACGGTTAACCCACAAATGGATTTCCAGTGGCCTATAATATCAGACCCAACATTTACCCTTTCACTTCTTCAGGAATTCTTAGTACATCTTTATGAGTCTTGAAGGCTAATCTCTTTCTCTGAGTTATCTCAACAGAGGCCCTGACCCACAGTGAAATAGCTTCTATCAAAGTCCCAGAGATGCTTGGAAGAATGGGAATGTGAAAGTGAAAGTCGCTCAGTCGTGTCCGACTTTTTGTGACCCCATGGACTGTAGCCTACCAGGCTCCCCCATCCATGGAATTTTCCAGGCAAGAGCACTGGAGTGGGTTACCATTTCCTTCTCCAGGGCATCTCCCTGACACAGGGATTGAACCCAAGTCTCCCGCGTTGTGGGCAAATGCTTTACAATCTTAGCCACCAAGAATGACAGGCAGTCTTAAAAGAGGGACCAAATACTTTGCAAAAAAAAAGTATACCCCAAATCAATCAATCCTAAAGGAAATAAGCCCTAAATATTCATTGGAAGGACTGACGCTGAAGCTGAAACTCCAATACTTTGGCCACCTGATGCGAAGAGCCAGCTCACTGGAAAAGACCCTGATGTTAGGAAAGATTGAGAGCAAGAGGAAAAGGAGGCAACAGAAGATGAGGTGGTTAATAGCATCACGGACTCAATGGACATGAGTCTGAGCAAACTCTGGGTGACAGTGCGTCCCTAGTGCTTCAGATGGTAAAGAATCCACCTGTAATATGGGAGACCTGAGTTTGATCCCTAGGTTGGGAAGATCCCCTGGAGAAGGAAATGGCAACCCACTCCAGTATTTTTGCCTGGAGAATCCCATGGATAGAGCAGCCTAGGGGCTATAGCCCGTGGGATCACAAAGACTTGGACATGACTGAACAAGTAAGCAGAGCACAGCTGGGAGACAGTGAAGGACAGGGAAGCCTGGTGTGCTGCAGTGCATGGGCCTGCGAAGAGCTGGACCAGGTACAGCTTAGCCACTGAGCAACAATAATACTGTTATTAGAAATAAAGAGATCACGACTTCCAACTCTGAATGCTCAGTCACTAAGTCACGTCCAACTCCTTTTGACTCTATGGACTATAGCCCGCCACGCTCCTCTGTCCATGGAATTTTCCAGGCAAGAATACTGGAGCGGGTTGCCATTTCCTTCTCCATTTCATCTTTTTAAAAGGAACATTACTTGACAAATTAACTTTCAACTTGATTTTTGAGGGCCTGGTATACCGTCAATTAAAAGGTCCTCTACCCTGGCTATTGGAGAAGGAAATTCCAGCCCACTCCAGTCTTCTTGCCCAGAGAATCCCACAGACAGAAGAGCCTGGAGGGCTGCAGTCTATGGGGTCTCAAAGAGTCGGACATGTCTGACTGACTAAACGGCAACCCTGCCTATGTCAGTCTGTAGCAAATGTCTCCACATGAAAGGCTTTCTCAGCATTTCCAGTATTTTGTTTGCACAGATAAAAGCTGTTTTAGAACACAAAGGTCATATTTTCAGCAATTTATCTTTTAAAAGGAGGCATGCTGGGTGTATTTTTTTTTTTTTAATGAAACCATCCAGAATAGATTGAGAAAAATCTTTAAATGGCCATTAGATGGATGACGACTTGGGAAAGCCCCTTTCCCTAAACCTCTTTGGCACAAGTAAAAAGCTCCATCTTTGACCATTGCCTGGAAAGTTGATTTGGGTTTTCTCTTCTCTTAAGCGTGACAGCACCCACTTATGGTGGACCTGCTGTGTGCCTGGCACTTTCCCTTGCTCAGTTCCTAACCTTCATAGCAACCCTGGGAAATAGATCCTCCACTCAACAGAGGAAATGATGAGGTTTGCAGATACTGAATCACTTGCTGGGTTGCAGACACAAAAGATGACACCAGCCCTTTCTGGCTCCTACACCCCTGGCTCAGAATTCCCCACTAGAGCCACTAGAGTTGGTCCATTGCATGAACTAAGTCTGGTGAAGATTTATTCCACCCAACTAGCTGAGTACTGAATATTAACGAATAACAAAAAATTTTCAAAAAAGAGGAAAAATTAGAACTTGGCCACTAGGAACTATTGATCTCTAGTTCCCCTGTATGAGTTGCAGATTGACCAAAACCAGGTTCAAGCCTTAACTCTAAGCCTCATTTTTTCTATCTGAAAATCAGGGTGGTAATAATAACATTAACTGCCTCAGAGTTGTGAGGATCAGACACACCTGTGCCTAGGAGCGTAATGCATACACAGCATTCAGCTCGGGGCCAACAAGTAAGAGCTTACTTAATGAATGCTAGTTATTCCTGCAGCAGTAAATGTCACAAGTAAAGACTCATTCATTTGGTCCTGCAAACTTTAACATCTTTGCAAGCTCACGGTAATAAACACAAATAGCTCTGCAGAGCTTGCATTCAAGCCATTCTCGGCCTTAACTACCCTAACAAACCTTGACCACCAACAAGAATAAGACTAAATGGCTCTGGGAGAGAGGAAGAGGCAATGTGGGATAGAAAGTAGGGGAGGGGAGGAGACAGATGGGAATGTTGGAAAGGCAGAGAAGTGAATGCCTAAGGCTAATCTCCCATTTCACAATTTTACCAGGACATTTTACCAGTTCCTGGCCAGTCTAGGAACTACCTACTGTTTTTAAAATCTGGACAATTCCATGCTGTTGATAATGAAGATGATAAAACAACAAAAAAGACAATGTTTGTCAAGTGTTGATTACAAGACCACTTCAGTGCTAAGAGTGTGTGTGTGTCTGTGTGTATGCTCAGTTGTGCCTGGCTCTTTGCGATTCCATGGACTATAGCCTGCCAGTTTCCTCTGTCCATCGAATTTTCTAGACAAGAATACTGGAGTGGGTCCCCATTTCCTATTCCAAGGGATCTTCCTGACTCAGGAATCAAACCTGAATCTCCTCCATTGTTAAGGGGATTATTTTCCAGTGTGGCCCCTGGGAATCCCCCAGTACTAAGTGGCTCCATAATAAATGTAATGCTCCTTTCATTGGTATTAATGCTGATTCCATTCTTTTCAAATTACATTTGTTCATGACTCAGTTGCAGCACAGCAGTGAATAGCATTGGGGGTTTTGCTTACCAAGATTCTGAACACAACTCCTCTGGAGGGGAAATCCCCAAATTGTGTGACTCTTGGTGGACGGCCAGACTGAGGGTGCCACCCTGACTGCTGCTGAGTGGGTGTATAACCTCTACCCAGCCAACAAGAAGCTCTGGGCCGAGTCTCTGCAACCAGGAGGGTAAGCCAAAAATGCCAGGATGGTGGGGAAAATTGCTCACAGAGGCTGCCACACAAAGTCAGATATCAAGATGGTCTCTGCCCCCAAGGCGTGGCAGTACTGGCATTTGGTGTCCAGGACGGGCCACAGTGCCAGCAACAATGACCATCTTGGAGGACCCTTGGCTCCAGCCTTGCTGTTCAGTCTTCCTGGGTCATTGTTCTTTCTCTGAGTCAAATTCTGCAGCCTTTCTTTCAGTTCTGGGAGCTTCCTAGAGATTTTGAAAATTCCTCTCTGCTTCCTAGAGATTTTTTTTTTTTTTTAGTTGAATGTTTTATTTTATTTATTTTTTTTTTAAACTGGGTTTTATTTTTTTTTTTAATTAAATTTTATTTTTTAGTTTGTTTTGCTTTACAATACTGTATTCGTTTTGCTATACATTGACATGAATCAGCCACGAGTGTACATGAACTCCCAATCCCGACCCCCACCTCCCCCCTCCCGCCCCACACCCTCTCTCTGGATTGTCCCCGTGTATCAGTCCCAAGCATCCTGCATCCTGCATCAAACCTAGACTGGCGATTCGTTTCACTTATGACATCATACATGTTACACTGCCACTCTGCCAACTCATCCCACCCTCTCCCTCTCCCACATTCACTGAGTAAATGTCCCTCAAAATTGGGAAATGGATATGGTACAATGTGGGCCAACAATGCCTAGTGACGTAAGTCACACAGATGTTTGTTTCCGCACCCAGTGGCTCCCTGACTATTTACATTTTATGTGAGCATCTGTATTATTAACATATATTCCTTCATTCAACAAAAATAACACGGAGAGCCTCCTCTGTGCTAGTTCTAGATGATGGCATGTCTTTGAACAAAGAAATGAAGCCTGAGATTTATGTAAGTCTCCATCAGCAATTAAAGGATTCACTGTATTTCACAGAGTCAGCTTTTGGTGAGACAAATTAGAAACTCATTCAAGGACACAGAGGACTAACTATAAGTGAGACAGTTAAATCTCCATTCCATGTCTGTGATTCAAAAGTCCTATTTTTTGAAACTTCATTATAATAATTGATTCGAGTGACAAAATAGATGGGTTTTGGCTGTATATCGAACCATCAGCAAGGGCTTTATGAAGAGAGAGGTGCAAATTCATTCAGTCCTTGGTCTCCGTGATCAAGAAAACATTCAGCTATTGTAGGGAACAGTGCCAGCCAGAGATGAGCAAGAAATTCAGGTTTTCATTTAATGAAATATATACTTGCTATGGGCTTCTCTGCTGGCTCAGTGGTAAAGAATCCACCTGCAAATGCAGGAGCCACAGGTTTGATCCCCAGGTTCGGAGGATCCCCTGGAGAAGGAAATGGCAACCCATTCCAATATTCTTGCCTGGGAAATCCCATGGACAGAGGAGACTGGTGGGTTACAGTCCATGGGGTCACAAATAGTCGAGCAAGACTAGCAACTGAAAAACAGCATACTATCTCTCTTAGCCTGATTCAGTCATCAGGTGTGAGGAAAAAGCAGAAACTTCTTCCATTCCATTCAACTTCTTTTCAGTGCAATATAACTGTGCTTGATGAAGATGAATGAGATGTAGAAGTGACCATAGAGGAGGTTCTGGCCCAGAAGAACATGACACCCCAGCAGTCAGTCTGCTCTCCTAGAAACGCAGCTGTTAACGTGGTGATGGGCTGACTTTGGCGTTCTCCCTCCCGCGGCCCTTTCTTGTGCCTTCTGCTGCTCCCTTGGGTCAGGAGGCAGCTTAGACATCACAGGATCATTCCCTATAGGATCCCTTTCTGCTGGGACCATGCAGCAGAACCAGGCCATCAACCCTCAGCTTTTGAGTTCAAAGATACTCTTGGCAACTCACTAGAGAAAGCATGGCTGACAATAAAAGCCTTTTGAGTCACAGGAGCTACAATCCTGAAGGATCCAAGGATACACATTCTATACCATAAACAACAAATTTGGAAAAAATATAGAATAAAGTGAGAGCCAATTTTTTGCTGCCCCATAGGAGAATGTTTAGTCACCCACAGGCTGGGAAGAAAGAGGACAGAAAAGGATGCCTGGCAGGGGTCAGTGGGTATCCTGAACAAAAAGGATCCAGTCTCATCTGTCCTCTGGATTCAAGTCAAGCAGGGAAGGGTGTGACAGTTAACATTACATGTCAACTTGGCTAGGTCAGAGTGTCTAGTCAGGTGATCAAACACCAGCCTAGATGATGCTCTGAAGGTGTTTTGTAGCTATAAATAAGATTTAAACTAGTAGACTTTGAGTAAAGCAGATTATCCTCATAATGTGGATGGGTCTTGCCCAATCAGTTGAAGACCTTAAGAACAAAGACTGAGCTTTGCCAGAGAGGAAGGAATTCAGCTGGAGACTGAAATACAGAATTCCTGCCTAAGATTCCTGCCTGCTGCCTTATGCAGCTTGAACTTAGGACTGAGACATCACTAGTCAACAGAATTTCTAGCTATTGGCCTGGCCTATAGATTTCACACTTACCAGTCCTCACAATGAAACAATTCCTTAGAATAAATCTCTCTCACTCTCCCCTCTCTCAATAAAAAGACAGATAGATGAGAGGAAAAACGAAATGGCAACCCACTCCAGTATTCTTGCCTGGAAAATTCCGTGGATGGAGGAGCCTGGCGGGCAACAGTGCATGGAGTCCCAAAGAGTCAGACACAACTGAGTCACTAACACTTTCACATTCAAGGTCATGAAACTTCCAACATCCCATCCCCCGCCCCCAGTTAACCTCAGAATTCTTAGCCCTAGATAATTGACAGCTCCATGTTAGTCTTAACCTTCATTGAAAAGTGAATGACTGGTTGGAAGATTGACAAACTAACCAAACGTTTAATACATACCAATATGAGGTGACCAGAGTCTCGTGACAAGAGAGATAGTGAGACTGGAGATGGGGCTTTTTAAATGTTGTCTGAGGACACTTCTGAAACTGATGCTTTTATAGAGAAATATAAACTGTAGAGTTGAATCATGGTATATCAATAGGAACAAAATAGACCAAGATTGGCAGTCTCTGCTGATCTCTTCAGTTCAGTTCAGTCCAGTCCGACTCTTTGCGACCCCATGAATCAGCACGCAAGGCCTCCTCGTCCATCACCAACTCCTGGAGTTCACTCAGACTCACGTCCATTGAGTAAGTGATGCCATCCAGCCATCTCATCCTCTGTCATCCCCTTCTCCTCCTGCCCCCAATCCCTCCCAGCATCACAGTCTTTTCCAATGAGTCAGCTCTTTGCATGAGGTAGCCAAAGTACTGGAGTTTCAGCGTTAGCATCAGTCCTTCCAAAGAACACCCAGGGTTGATCTCCTTTAGGATGGACTGGTTGGATCTCCTTGCAGTCCAAGGGACTCTCAAGAGTCTTCTCCAATACCACACTTCAAAAGCATCAATTCTTCAGTGTTCAGCTTTCTTCACAGTCCAACTCTCACATCCATACATGACCACAGGAAAAACCATAGCTTTGACTAGACAGACCTTTGTTGGCAAAGTAATGTCTCTGTTTTCCAATATGCTATCTAGATTGGTCATAACTTTCCTTTCAAGGAGTAAGCGTCTTTTAATTTCATGGCTTCAGTCACCATCTGCAGTGATTTTGGAGCCCCAAAAAATAAAGTCTCACAGTTTCCCCATCTATTTGTCAGGAAGTGATGGGACCAGATGCCATGATCTTCGTTTTCTGAATGTTGAGCTTTAAGCCAACTTTTTCACACTCCTCTTTCACTTTCAAAGAGAGGCTTTTTAGCTCCTCTTCACTTTCTGCCATAGGGGTGGTGTCATCTGCATATCTGAGGTTATTGATATTTCTCCTGTCAATCTTGATTCCAGCTTGTGCTTCTTCCAGTCCAGCGTTTCTCATGATGTACTCTGCATATGAGTTAAATAAGCAGAGTGACAATATACAGCCTTGATGTACTCCTTTTCCTATTTGGAACCAGTCTGCTGTTCCATGTCCAGTTCTAACTTTTGCTTCCTGACCTGCATATAGGTTTCTCAAGAATCAGGTCAGGTGGTCTGGTATGTCCATCGCTTTCAGAATTGTCCACAGTTTATTGTGATCCACACAGTCAAAGGCTTTGGCATAGTCAGTAAAGCAAAAATAGATGTTTTTCTGGAACTCTCTTGCTTTTTCCATGATCCAGAAGAGGTTGGCAATTTGATCTCTGGTTCCTCTGCCTTTTCTAAAACCATCTGAAAGGTCACGGTTCACATACTGCTGAAGCCTCGCTTGGAGAATTTTGAGCATTACTTTACTAGCATGTGAGATGAGTGCAATTGTGCGGTAGTTTGAGCATTCTTTGGCATTGCCTTTCTTTGGGATTGGAATGAAAATTGACCTTTTCCAGTCCTGTAGCCACTGCTAAGTTTTCCAAATTTGCTGGCATATTGAGTGCAGCACATTCACAGCATCATCTTTCAGGGTTTGAAACAGCTCAACTGGAATTCCATCACCTCCAGTAGCTTTGTTCGTAGTGATGCTTTCTAAGGCCCACTTGACTTCACACTTCAAGCTGTCTAGCTCTAGGTGAGTGGTCACACCATCGTGATTATCTTGGTCTTGAAGATCTTTTTTGTACAGTTCTTCTGTGTATTCTTGCCATCTCTTCTTAATATCTTCTGCTTCTGTTAGGTCCAGACCATTTCTGTCCTTTATCAAGCCCATCTTTGCATGAAATGTTCCCTTGGTATCTCTAATTTTCTTGAAGAGATCTCTAGTCTTTCCCATTCTGTTGTTTTCCTCTATTTCTTTGCATTGATCGCTAATGAAGGCTTTCTTATCTCTTCTCGCTATTCTTTGGATATACCTGATCTCTTAGGAACACTTTTTCTGGAGGAAAGTTCACATGAAGTGCAATAAGCTTGTAAAGATAAATAGTTATTAATATTTTGGATAACATAATGAATTATGGTTATAAGTATAAGCTGGCAGCTTTTATTTCAGTATTAGCACAGTGTCTAGCCAGTGTTGGAGTCCATGTATTATTTCATTTCAACTGGAAATAAACTCAGAATGAAAATTTAAAAAGAGAGAGAGAGAGACCTTATTCATTCTATTTCTTTGAAAAACTGTGACCAATATAAGGGCAGAGGTGACAGATGCCCCCTTCCCACCTGGAAGCTTGGGGACTCAAGAGCAGAGGCAATTTGTGCCTTAATTCTTACCTGGGGACCAACATCTGCAGGTTTCCACCCACCCCTGGGGGGAGTGTGATGCAAAGAATTGACAGCTGGGGCAGCCCAAAGAGTTCTTCACAAGAAAGAGTGTCTCTCTGTCATAGTCAGAGTTCTCTTGAGAAACAGAATCAGTAGACCAATAAGAAGGGGAAGGGTGAGAGAGAGAGAGAAGGTTGAAATTATAAGATTTGGTTCATGTGGTTATGGAGGTAAATTTTCCATCATCTAATGTCTGTAAGCTGGGAGACCAGGAAATCTGATGGTGTAAGTCAGTTTCAGGCTAAATATTCAGGAAGGAGGCCACTGGTGTAAGTCCTGGTATCCCAAGGCCAGCGAAAGGGGGGAGCTGATGTCATGAGCAGAAGACAGTTGTCTCTGCTCAAGAAGAGAGAGAACTTGCCCTTCCTCCATCTTTTGTTCTATCTGAGCCCTCAGTGTAGTGGAAGAGGCCCACCCACACTGGGGAGATGGATGAGTCTTCTAATTCAAATGCTAATCCTTTCCAGAAACACCCTCACAAACACACCCAGAAATAATGTTTCAGCTGTCTGGGCATCCCTGAGCCCTGTCAATCAACACATAAAATTAACTATTGCATCCTTCTTGCTAGAATCACTCAGTAGATGCTGAAGGGGAGGTCAATGACACCTGCCATGTAGAAAGATCTGGGTAGACCAGATTCATGACTTTTCATGAAATGGGAGTGTGGATATCTCAGGAGCTCACAAGAACAGACAATGGCATCCAAGGACAAGACTTCCTCCTGTCAAGACTGTGGTACTTTCTAAACTCGTAGCCCTTGAGTGAACTTACCTTTCTGTGGGGAAGAGGAGGAACCCCTGGATTGCCAGAGGAACCCCTGAACTGGCTGTGCTTGTGTTTAATGAACCAGGACTCATTCATTTCCACCATTTAGTGGGAGCTTAAGATAAACACACTAGAGAAGGAAATGGCAACCCACTCCAGTGTTCTTGCCTGGAAATCCCAGGGATGGGGGAGCCTGGTGGGCTGCCATCTATGGGGTCGCGCAGAGTCGGACACAACTGAAGCAACTTAGCAACAGCAGCAGCAGCAGCAGGGTAAACACATATGAAATAAGGTTGCATTTTGGATGCCTGAATTTGAGGACTGAGACATGCTTTCTGCATAAGCTTGAATACTAACATGGCAAATTCTACATCTTCATTCAGGAAAGTTAGAAAATGTTCTTTGTAATAAGTCATGGTGTTTTTTAGCCTAGAGTCAATATACTCATGGAGAGCACTCAAGTCTAATGATGATAGGGATATATTCTATTGTGTGTTTTCATTTGATGCTAACTCGTAAAAGCATTAAACATAAGCTGAGGTTTTAGATATTCAGGTTTGGCTCTTGATCTGCAATATTATTAGACCAGGCTGCAGTCAGATAAGGCAGGAGGTTCCTGAAGAAAGGGAACCGAATGTGACTTTCTTGCCATTAGAGAAGTCATTTCTGGTCTAAGCTATTTTTTGATCTAAGCCTGGTCATAGTGCTTGCCCTTGAACAAGTCTCAGTAATTCATGAACAACAAAATGCAGGAACAAACTACTATTATAAGGCAAGCAAAGTAACAATAACAAAGATATATCAGTTGTAAAGACTCCCAGTTCTGTTTCAATGGTAAAGAGTAGCCTGGAGCTCAATCACAAGATCAAGTGGAAACAAAACAAACATGGTGTTGACCTCAGCTGACACTCCTAACTTCAGTCAACTAAGGCTTGGACTCTGTTGGCTGCTAAAACCCCCTTATGAGTATGCATGTACCCTTAGCTTAAAACTTCCCCAATTTTGTTGTTCTGAGAGACACATCTTTGGGGAAGGTTCCCCTTATTCTCCCTATTTGTTGCAAGTAATAAATCCTTCCTTCTCCCACCTTCAGCTTGGTTGTGTCTTTGGCTTGACCCTACTGAGAAAGGAACCAGTTTTCAGGTGTCAACTACAAATCGACACTTGCCAAGAGCATTGCCAACAACTGAACAACAAAGGCATTTGCCATCTGCCTCTGTGGAGACTGAACCCTGTGGTGCTGCGGCTGTTGACCTTCTGCACCTCCCCATGAACTGCAGGGTGGAAAGAGATACTCTGTCACGCCTCCTCAGACAATTAGCCTTTTGGAATTTCTTTTTCTTGGGGATGGTTTTGATCAGCACTTCCTGTACAATGTCACAAACCGTCATTCATAGTTCTTCAGGCACTCTGGCTATCAGATCTAATCCCTTGAATCTCTTTGCCACTTCCACTGTATAATTGCAAGGGATTTGATTTAGGTCATACCTGAAAGGTCTAGTGATTTTCCCTACTTTCTTCAACTTAAGTCTGAATTTAGCAATGAGTTAATGATATGAGCCACAGTCAGCTCCCAGTCTTGCTCTTCCTGACTGTATAAACCTTTCCATCTTCGGCTGCAGAGAATATAATTAATATAATTTCAGTATCGACCATCTGGTGATGTCCATGTGTAGAGTTGTCTCTTGTGTTGTTGGAAGAGGATGTTTGCTATGACCAGTGTGTTCTCTTGGCAAAACTCGGTTAGCCTTTGCCCTGCTTCATTTTGTACTCCAAAACCAAATTTGCCTGTTACTTCCGGTATCTCTTGACTTCCTATTTTTGCATTCCAGTCCCCTCTGATGAAAAGGACATCTTTTTTGGGTGTTAGCTCTAGAAGGTCTTGTAGCTCTTCATAGAATCATTCAACTTCAGCTTCTTCAGCATTCGTGGTTGGGGCATAGACTTGGATTACTGTAATATTGAATGGTTTGCCTTGGAAATGAACAGAGATCATTCTGTCATTTTTTTTTTTTTAGATTACATCCAAGTACTGCATTTTGTACTCTTTTGTTGACTATGAGGGCTACTCCAATTTTTCTAAGGGATTCTTGCCCACAGTAGTAGATATAATGGTCATCTGAACAACATTCATCCATTCCAGTCCACTTTACTTCACTGATTTCTAAAATGTCAGTGTTCACTCTTGCCATCTCCCGTTGACCACTTCCAATTTAATTTGCTTCATAGACCAAATTTTCCAGATTCCTATGCAATATTGTTCTTTACAGCATCAATCTTTACTTCCAACATCAGTCACATCCACAACTGGGCATTGTTTTCGCTTTGGCTCCATCTCGTCATTCTTTCCGGAATTATTTCTTTACTCTTCTCCAATAGCATATTGGGCATCTACTGACCTAGGGAGCTCATCTTTCAGTATCATATCTTTTTGTGTTTTCACACTGTTCATGGGATTCTCAAAGCAAGAATTCTGAAGTTGTTTGCCATTCCCTTCTCCAGTGGACCACATTTTGTCCGAACTCTCCACCATGATCCACCCATCTTGGGTAGCCTTACATGGTATGTCTCATAGTTTCATTGAGTTAGACAAGGCTGTGATCTATGTAACAAGTTTGGTAAGTTTCTGTGATTGTAGTTTTCTTTCAGTCTACCCTCTGATGGATAAGGATAAGAGGCTTGTGGAAGCTTCTTGAGGGGAGGGACTGGCGTGGGGGAATCTGGGTCTTGTTCTGATGGGTGGGGCCATGCTCAGTAAATCTTTAATCCAATTTTATGTTGATGGATGGAGCTGTGTTCCCTCCCTGTTGTTTGGCCTGAAGCCAAACTATAGTAGGGGTAATGGCAGTAACCACCTTCAAAAGAACTTATGCCAGCACTGTTGTATTCAGTGCCCCTGACCTGTGGCAGGCCACTGTAGACTCACACTTCCACCAGAGACTCCTGGACACTCACAGGCAGGTCTGGGTCAATCTCTAGTGGGTTCATTGCTCCTTTCTCCTGGGTCCTGGTGCCCAAAAGGTTTTGCTTGTGTCCTCCAAGAATCTGTTTCCCCAGTCCTGTGGAAGTTCTGTGATCAAACTCCTTTGACTTCTAAAGTCAAATTTTCTGATGGTACTCAGTCCCCTTGCCAGATCTCCGGGTTGGGAAATCTGTTGTGGGTCCTAGAATTCTCATAATAATGTGAGAATTTCTTTGGTATAATTGTTCTCCAGTTTGTGGGTTATCTGCTCAAGAGCTCTATGGTGGGGCTAATGGTGACCTCCTCCAAGAGAACTTACACCACACATCATGCTTTCCAGATCTGCTGCAGCCAGAGCCCCTGCCCCTGCAGCAGGTCACTGCTGACCCATGTCTTGGCAGGAGACACTCAAAGGCAGGTCTGGCTCGGTCTCTGTGGGGTTTCTGGGTCCTGGTCCACACAAGGTTCTTCTTGAGGCCTCCAAGCATCTCTAGAGGGTATGGGGTTTGACACTAAATGCGATTTTACCCCTCCAACCATCTTGTTGGAGCTTCTCCTTTGCTCTTGGATGTGGGGTATCTTTTTTTGGTGGGATCCAACATTTTCCTGTTGATGGCTGTTCAGCTCCTGCTGCTGCTAAGTCACTGCAGTCGTGTCTGACTCTGTGCAACCCCATAGACAGCAGCCCACCAGGCTCCCCTGTCCCTGGGATTCTCCAGGCAAGAATACTGGAGTGGGTTGCCATTTCCTTCTCCAGGAGATTACAATTTGGAGTTCTCACAGGAAAAGAGATGAGTTCACGTCCTTCTACTTAACCATCTTAGTCAATGTACAAATGCAAAAAGGCAAAATGGTTGTCTGAGGAGGCCTTACAAATAGCTGAGGAAAGAGAAGCTAAAGGCAAAGGAGAAAGGAAAGATATATCCATCTGAATGCAGAGTTCCAAAGAATTCCAAGGAGAGATAAGAAAAACTTCAAAAATGATCAACACAATGAAATAGAGGAAAGCAATAGAATGGGAAAGACTAGAGATCTTTTCAAGAAAATTAGAGATACCAAGGGAACATTTCTTGCAAAGATGGGCACAATAAAGGATAGAAATGGTATGGACCTAACAGAAGCAGAAGATATTAAGAAGAGATAGCGAGAATACACAGAAGAATTACACAAAAAAGATCTTTATGATCCAGATAACCACAATGGTATGATCTCTCATCTAGAGCCAGATATCTTGGAGTGCAAAGTCAAGCAGGGCTTACGAAACATCACTACAAACAAAGTTAGTAGAGGTGATGGAATTCTAGCTGAGCTATTTCAAATCCTAAAAGATGATGCTGTTAAAGTGCTGCACTCAATATACCAGCAAATTTGGAAAACTCAACAGTGGCCACAGGACTGGAAAAGATCAGTTTTCATTCCAATCCCAATGAAAGGCAACATCAAACAATATTAAAACTACCACACTATTGCACTCATCTCACATGCTAGCAAAGTAATGCTCAAAATTCGCCAAGCCAGCCTTCAAACAATACAATGAAATAGAGGAAAGCAATAGAATGGGAAAGACTAGAGATCTCTTCAAGAAAATTAGAGATACCAAGGGAACATTTCTTGCAAAGATGGGCACAATAAAGGATAGAAATGGTCTGGACCTAACAGAAGCAGAAGATATTAAGAAGAGGTAGCGAGAATACACAGAAGAATTACATAAAAAAGATCTTTATGATCCAGATAACCACAATGGTATGATCACTCATCTAGAGCCAGATATCTTGGAGTGCAAAGTCAAGCAGGGCTTAGGAAACATCACTACAAACAAAGTTAGTGGAGGTGATGGAATTCTAGCTGAGCTATTTCAAATCCTAAAAGATGATGCTGTTAAAGTGCTGCACTCAATATACCAGCAAATTTGGAAAACTTAACAGTGGCCACAGGACTGGAAAAGATCAGTTTTCATTCCAATCCCAATGAAAGGCAACATCAAACAATATTCAAACTACCACACTATTGCACTCATCTCACATGTTAGCAAAGTAATGCTCAAAATTCGGCAAGCCAGCCTTCAACAGTATGTGAACCATGAACTTCCAGATGTTCAAACTGGATTTAGAAAGCCAGAAGAATCAGAGAGATCAAACTGCCAACATCTGTTGGATCACTGGAAAAGCAAGAGAGTTCCAGAAAAACATCTACTTCTGGTGTAAGGCCAGAATAATTATGGACAGAATAATTCAGTGCCAGCACAGTAAAATTAAATGTTACAGAAGTTTTCATTTCAATTAGCTGTGTAGGTGAGTGTGTATGTGTGTACAGTTTGAAAAGGAAAAATAGAACTAAATGTCTAACATTAAAACTATAACCGTGAATGCCCTTTCATTTCTTATTGCAAAACATACCAATGCCTATTTTGTCTATTGAAGACATGGTAGTTTATATAAATTGGTACTGGTATTGAAAATGAGCAGGACCCTGTAAGGCTCTTGGGCACAGAAACCTTTCAAACAGTTGCTAATCAGGGAATCAACCCTGAATACTCATTGGAAGGACTGATCCTGAAGCTGAAGCTCCAGGACTTTGGCCACCTGATGCAAAGAGTCAACTCATTGGAAAAGACCCTGATGCTGGGAAAGATTGAAGGGAGGAGGAGAAGGGGACGACAGAGGATAAGATGGTTGGATGGTATTACCAATTCAATGAACATGAGTTTCAGCAAACACCAGGAGATTGTGAAGGACAGGGAAGCCTGGCATGCTGCAGTCCAAGGGGTCACAAAAGGTCAGACAGGACTGGCTGACTGAACAACAACAATGGGGGGGACGGGGTCGGTGCAGATGCATAGACAAGGGAAGAACAACCAAGAAACAACAGCGCAACATTGGGATAGGATCCTGGTTCCGCCTCAAAAGATACACATACCAATATCTCTGAGCTCTTTCCAGAACTACAACCCTCAAGAAATGGAAGTTGTCAGCATTCTTCATCTCAGAGCTCATCAAGAGGCACCTGAGGCCAGATTAAAGGAGTGCCCTGCATACCTTGATGCTTATCAGCAACCCCACTCATAAACTGTTGCTGCAAAACTCCTCACCAAGTCCTCCCAAGTAGAGGGGACAGTTTTTCGGGGCATGAGTCCCTATGTCCCCATTTGCCTGGCAAAGCAATACATTTATTCTTTTCTACTTTACCCAAAACTCCATCTCTTAGATTTGATTCAGCACTGGTGCACAGAGGCCAAGTTTTTGGCATCACTATTTTGGAAAAGACCATTTATTAATTTTGGAATCCAAATGAAAATGAGTTAAAAACAGCTAGCGGGGCTGGAGAGTGTGGATCAGGGCATCTATTATCTTTCTCTTTTTTAAAAAGCTTAATGACTTTCTTACACCGGATCTTGATTCTGGATCATGGCCAAGGGCACTGAGTATGTCAGAGCCACTTGGGAGCAAGATGATGACTCTATTAGTTGAGTACAAAGTCAATCAACAATCCATCATCAAAATACAGATGTAGCTTCTAAACATAATTTGGCTTCCCAATGATATGCTTGTGCTGGAAGCACAGAAAACCTAATCTAAAATGCCTAGATGTTTCCTACCCAGAGGCAGAAAAGAGACACCATGATTTGAAGCAATAGAAAAAATTTAAGGGATCATTCACAAGAAGGATGTTGAATGTTCTTTTTCCTCAATCTTCTGAATAATCTTTCCTAATACAGTAGAAATCATTGCCTCTTCACAAAGTATTTAAATACATTTTCAAAACAGGGTATGAATAAGAGATAATGTGACTATTGAAACTGAGCAGGACCCTGTGGGGCTCCTGGACATGAAAGCTTTTCTGTCCCTGGTTTCTTGTTTGTAGGGAACAGACTCCAGCCTTGATGAACTTCTCTGAGTCCCAAAGGGCAAATCTGAACAGTTGCTCATCAGGGAAGGGAGAGGATGCAGAGGCAAGGAAGGGACAACCAGGAAACAAAAGTGCAGCCTTGGGACAGGTCCTTGGTCCCACCTCCAAGGACACACTTGACAACATCGTGAAGTTCTTCTGCAAAACTAAAACCCCCAACAAATGGAAGACATTTTTTCCATCTACCATCTTGGGCTTTTTGGCTGGAACCCTGAAAATTAGACTCACAAAAGATTAACAAGAGAAAAAAGAGTTTATTGGTGCATGCAGCCTCCATATACAAGAGTGTGTGCTTAGTCGCTCACTCATGTCCAACCCTTTGTGACCCCATGGACTGCAGCCTGCCAGGCTCCTTTGTCCATGGAGATTCTCCAGGCAAGAACACTGGAATGGTTTGCCATGCCCTCCTCACCAAATACAAGAGGTTGGTTAGAATTTGGGTGCATATAGCATCTTAATGAAAGACCACGCATTTTTATAGAAGTGATGAAACACAGAAAAAGGACTTTGAACTTGTAGGGAAGGCAAATTCTGAGCAGGTGAATATATGGGGGCAATAACAGAAGAAAAGGGCTACCTGGTAAAGTGAGTCACTTGTAGATTCCTCTAAGGCTAAATCTGATCTGTTAAGCATCCAGAATTGTCTTTAAGGATTAACTTCATCCTAGAAGTGAGGGAAGGTGAGGGAGGGGCATCTTTACAAACTTATGTCCTGCTTTTAGGCAAATGGGGGAGGGCAGAGAATTTTTCTTGTATCTATTCTATCTTCAGCTCAAAACACAGCTTGTGCCAAAGTAGTGGATGGCATATTTTGCTGCCCTTCAGTGAAATAAGCCAAGTATAACTATGCAGTGATATGCTTGATTTCTTTTTATTTCAATATGTAAAAACAGAGGTGGCAGAGGATGAGATCATTAGTATCACTGACACAATGGACATGAATTTGAGCAAACTCTGGGATATTGTGGAGGACAAAGGAGCCTGACATGCTGCAGTCCACAGGGTCACAAAGAGTCAGACACATATAAAAATAACATATATATAAACAAAAATATACAGATATAAAAATTATGTTATTATGTAAAAATATATATTAATTCCATTGGTGCTGTGGTTGAGCAGGAAGATTTTAGAAGTATTTTTGTTGAAATTTATTTAGCAAATACTATAGGGCATCACCAGTCCACCAGAGGTTCTCAATTAGGTATCTATCATCAGATAACAAATGACACCAAACAGGAAGTTCAAATAATCCATTGGTTTCTGCATCCTCTAGAATGATGGGAAACAGCCTGGTACACTCACACACACACATTTTTCTGGATTGGGAGCCACTGAGGATCCAATTCATTAACGATGAGAAACATACCTATTATCCTGAGGCACCTTTCTGGTCCCTGAGGAATGTCCCAAAAAGAGCAGTTAGCCAACACGGCTCTCATGGGACTTTTGAGTCATTTAGGTCACCATGGGAACAAATAAATATACTTCTCCAGAAAAAGGGGTAAATGCTCAGAGCAAATTGCTGTGGGAGCCCATAGGAGAGAGGGACTCAGGAGGAATCATATGAGAGTTCTTGAAATGCTGCTAGTATTTGAGCTGAACCATAGGAATGCATAAGCTTTTAGTAAACAAAGAGGAAATAAAGTATTATAGAATCTAGAAAATAAGCAAGGCAACTGAGTGTATTTCACGAATTTCTTTTCTTTCAGACATTTAACAGTCTTTTAATAAAGCCTGAGTTGATATTTTTTCTCTTTTTTCTTCTTTATTTTTTAATCGGAGCAGAGTTGATTTACAGTGTGGTGTTAGTTTTAGATGTACAGCAAAATGACTCAGTTATACACACACATAAAAATCTGTTCTTCAGATTCTTTCCCCTGATGTGCATGTGCTTAGTTATTCAGTCATGTCCAACTCTTTTCAACTCCGTGTGGAGCCCGCCAGGCTCCTCTGTCAATGGGGATTCTCCAGGCAAGAACACTGGAGTGGTTGCCATGCCCTCCTCTAGGGGATCTTCCAACCCAGGAATCGAACCCAGGTCTCCAGCATTGCAGGTGTATACTTTACCATCTGAGCCACCAGGAAATAGCTTATTACAAGATATTAAATAAGTTCCCTTTACTATATACTAGGCACTTTTTAGTCATTAATAGATATTTACTGAGTGCATATAGTGGGTCACTACAGGCCCATAGATCAGGAAACACACCACTACTTCCTGAAAGGTTCACAGTTTAGTACAGTTTCTCAGCACTAGAAACTGGCTTTGGGGCTGGAGAATTCATTGCTGGGGGGGGGGGGGCATCCTGTGTATTATAAAATATTTAGCAGCATCCATGGTCTGTACTCACTAGATGCCATAAGCAGGGCCTTCAGAATGAGCACATAAAATGTTTCCAGACATTGTCAAATTCCCTTGGCTTCAGGG
>SJXQ01000480.1:73993-93682 GCA_006408695.1 Aepyceros melampus | reverse complement strand
TGAGAACTACTGCTCTAGGTAAAAAAAAAAAAGAGAGAGACAGACAGCAGAGGATGAGATGGTGGTGATGATGCCTGATGGAGATATGCAGACAAGCCCTGCCCCCACCTTGCCCCCTGCAGCCTGAGGGACCAGAGGTGGATACCTCATGGAAGGTAGCAGGACCCAAGTCTTAAAGAATAAAAGTATATCATGAAAATAAAATTTCAGGGAAGAATGTTGGTTTTAGAGTAGTAATGGCCCAGTCATATGGAGATGTCTGGTAGGGTCCTGAAAATTCAGGGGTCACATGAATAGAAGTGAATGTTGAAGCCCAGGGTTTTAGTGAAATTAGAAGAGAGCATCCAGAAACAGGAGAAAAAAGTACAGCAAGTGGGGAAAGACGTGCCAGGAAAACGATCCCTCAAGAGAAACAGCAAAGAAGAGAAGAGAGGGGGAGAGTTTGTGGCAGTGAACGTGGCTGGATGTTTGGGTGTGGGGAAAACTAAGAAGAAGGCTCTGGGTTTTGTCAAGAGGTCACTTGAGGACCTTACAGGGAGCTTTCAGAAACCAAAATGTAAAGGACAAACATGGGAAAGAGGCTGGCGTGAAAGGGGGTGGAGAGGGTGATTTTAAAAGGTGGTCAGATTTGAAAGAAAAAAAACGGATTTGTTTAGAAGAGCGAATACATAGAGCTGTTTGGAAACCAAAGAAACAGAACAGGAGCTAAGGGAGATTCCAAGGGAAGAGCACGCACTTCACGAGCAGGGCGTCCAAGCCCTCAAAAACAAGAGATCAAACAGAACGTTTCCTTTAAAAGGAAGAGTGTCTGCTTGTGCCTCAGGGTAGGATGTAGTCAGGCCAATGCTCCTGCGGCAACAGCCACAAAAAAGTGGATAAATTACAGAGTTATCTTTGCCAGGCATCACAAAACTGTCCCAGTGATAAGGACTAGAGAAACTGAGATTCCACATATGGGAAAACAACCATTCTCAGGTGAAATGACCGTGGCCATCTATTTTCCCTTGGGCATGTTCTGTTCCTGGTGGGTGCTGAGGGTAAGACAAGCAGAGGGCTTCTGCTGAAACAAAGAGAAGCAGCAAGGCATCCAAGGGCAAAAGAAGCTGCTGTGACAAACTGGAAATGAGAGGGGCAGTGAGACAGCTCTATAAACAATGAAGTGGCTTCACTTGTATTCTCTTGGAGCTTAAAATACAAGGTCTTTCAGAGAGTCTGCCTCAAACACAAAGCTGATCTTTCTGGAAGATGTTGCCAGATTTTGAAAAATGTGCGTGGAGGTGCGGCAGTTAAAAACCTGTTCAGAGACGCCCTGATATTCTTCCCTTCAGTGAGCAAATGCCCCTTAGTGACTTACCTCCAGGGAAGAGAATGTGGCAGACATGAGGGAATGTGACTTTTGAGATCAGGTCATAAAGACACAGTGATTTCCATCTTGCTTTCTCTCTTGAGTCACTCCTTCTGGGGAAGACCACCTGTCATGTCAGAAGGATGCACAAATGCCCGATAGAGAGGCTATATGGTGAGGAAATGAACAACAGTCAGAGAAAAAAGGAGAGCCCAAGTCAACAGCCAAGTAACTAAATTTGTGAGGAACTCTTCCAGCTCCAGTCTAGTCATCATCTTGAAGGAAGCTGAAGCCAATGCTTTTACTACAAATTTGTGAGACCCTCAGTCAAATGACTAAGCTAAACTGCTCCCAAATTCGTGACATATAAACTGAGATAATAACTCTGATTGTTTTAAGCCTTTAAGTTTGGAATAATTAGTTATGCAGAAATAGATAAGTAACACATAAGTAAACTTGTTCAGTCACTAAGTCGTATCTGACTTTTTGCAGCTCCATGGACTGCAGCACACCAGGCTCCTCTGTCCTCCACTATCTCCCCAGGTTGCTCAAATTCATGTCCATTGAGTCAGTGATGCTATCTAACTATCTCGTCCTGTCACCCCCTTTTCCTTTTGCCTTCAGTCTTTTCCAGCATCCGGGATTGCGAGGAGATCAAACCAGTTAATATTAAAGGAAATCAACCCTGAATATTCATTGGAAGGACTGATGCTGAAACTGAAGCTCCTGATTTGAAGAGCCAACTCATTGGAAAAGACCCTGAATCTGGGAAGGGAAAGAGCTAAATTGAAAGCCTCTGAAGGGATGAACTGAACTTTCTAGTCTTTCAGGGCTGAAATGAAGATTTGCTGGGCTCTTGATTAGAAGCCTGAAATAGTGGTGAAGCAGATCTAAGCTGAGTCTCACTAAAATTGCAGCTCAACAGCTAACTCAACTCACTCTGAGTTAAGCTAAGACGATCAGTCTCTTCTCTGCCTAAAAAAAAGAAAAGCAAGTCATTTTGGAGAAAGACAACATCACCTAAATCTCTACTGTTCTTTAATATGTAATATGCATTCCTGAAAGATGATGCTGTGAAAGTGCCACACTCAATATGCCAGCAAATTTGGAAAACTCAGCAGTGGCCACAGGACTGGAAAAGGTGTTTTCATTCCAATCCCAAAGAAAGGCAATGCCAAAGAATGCTCAAACTACCGCACAATTGTACTCATCTCACACGCTAGTAAAGTAATGCTCAAAATTCTCCAAGCCAGGCTTCAGCAGTACGTGAACCATGAACTTCCAGATGTTCACACTGTTTTAGAAAAGGCAGAAGAACCAGAGATCAAATTGTCAACATCTGCTGGATTATCAAAAAGTAAAAGAGTTTCAGAAAAACATCTATTTCTGCTTTATTGACTATGCCAAAGCCTTTGACTGTGTGGATCACAATAAACTGTGGAAAATTCTGAAAGAGACTGGAATACCAGACCACCTGACCTGCCTCTTGAGAAACCTATATGCAGGTCAGGAAGCAACAGTTAGAACTGGACATAGAACAACAGACTGGTTCCAAATTGGGAAAGGAATACATCAAGGCTGTATATTGTCACCCTGCTTATTTAACTTATATGCAGAATACATCATGAGAAACACTGGACTGGAAGAAGCACAAGCTGGAATCAAGATTGCTGGGAGAAATATCAATAACCTCAGATATGCAGATGACACCACCCTTATGGCAAAAAGTGAAGAGGAACTAAAAAGCCTCTTGATGAAAGTGAAAGAGGAGAGTGAAAAAGTTGGCTTAAAGCTCAACATTCAGAAAACGAAGATCATGGCATCTGGTCCCATCACTTCATGGGAAACAGATGGAGAAACAGTGGAAATGTTGTCAGACTTTATTTTTTTGGGCTCCAAAATCACTGCAGATGGTGACTGCAGCCATGAAATTAAAAGACGCTTACTCCTTGGAAGAAAAGTTATGACCAACCTAGATAGCATATTGAAAAGCAGGGACATTACTTTGCCAACAAAGGTCCATCTAGTCAAGGCTATGGTTTTTCCTGTGGTCATGTATGGATGTGAGAGTTGGACTGTAAAGAAGGCTGAGTGCTGAAGAATTGATGCTTTTGAACTGTGGTATTGGAGAAGACTCTTGAGAGTCCCTGGGACTTCAAGGAGATCCAATCAGTCCATTCTGAAGGAGATCAACCAGTCCATTCTGAAGGAGATCAACCCTGGGATTTCTTTGGAAGGAATGATGCTAAAGCGGAAACTCCAGTAATTTGGGCACCTCATGAAAAGAGTTGACTCGTTGGAAAAGACTCTGATGCTGAGAGGGATTGGGAGCAGGAGGAGAAGGGGCCGACAGAGGATGAGATGGCTGGATGGCATCACGGATTCGACGGACGCGAGTCTCAGTGAACTTCGGGATTGGTGATGGATAGGGAGGCCTGGCGTGCTGCAGTTCATGGGGTTGCAAAGAGTCAGATAAGACTGAGCAACTGAACTGAATTGATGCATTTAAAAAATTAGATGTGCAAAGAGGGAAGGTCATATTGAGACAAGAGGGAAGGGTCAGGGCACAACCTTTTTCAAAAAAAAAAAATGACATACCAATGAGAATAAAACATAAACAGGCTAGAACCAGTAGATCAAAGATGGTGGCAAAATTGACTTCCAGTAGACTTTCAGCCTCATGTGCTCATTGTAAAACATAGGGCTTCCTAGGTGGTTCAAGTGATAAAGAATCTGCCTGCCAATGCAGGAAATATGAGCTCAACCCCTGGGTTGGGAAGATCCCCTGGAGAAGGGAACAGCTACCCACTCCAGTATTCTGGCCTGGAGAATTCCATGGACAGAGGAGCCTGGCAGGCTACAGTCCATGGGATTGCAAAGAGTCAGAGATGACTTAGCAATTGAGCAGGTAATACATTAGCTAAATGACACACCCACCAGCACCATGACCATACCAAGGCTAACCATAAAAGGCCAAAATGTAGGCAATGACCTCGTTTCTGAAAATTGACCTCCCCCCTTCCTCAAAATAGTGGAATATTCCCCCCTCTCATTAACCTATGAAATCACATGGGAGTTCCATGGCAGTCCAGGGGCAGGATTCAGTGCTTTCACTGCCATGGCCCTGTCTGTAATCCCTAGTTAGGGAACCAGGATTCTCACAAGCTACAAGGTATGGCCAAAAAAAGAAAAATTACCCAGCCCATAAAAACCAACCACCCCGTATTTCAAGGCCACTCTCCATTCTGAGACTTCATTTTGTCTATGGGGTGTGTATCACTGTGAATAATCCTTTCACTTTCCTGTGACTCGATTTTAAATTCTTTCCTGTGTGAAGCCAAGGACCCTCACTTGGCAGCCCATCCCAGGGACTCACCCAAAGGCCTGGGGTATGACCATGTTCCGGGCCCCATTTTCCTGCAACAATAGGACTAATATCACTAGAAAAAAATCATTCAATGTAGAAACACAGATAAGCTGGATATTGGAAATTGCAAACAAGGATTTTAAAGTAATTAATATGTTTCTTTTGCTTTCCAATCCCCTATGATGAAAAGGACATCTTTTTTTGTTGTTCATTCTAGAAGGTCTTGTGGGTCTTCATAGAAATGTTCAACTTCAGCTTCTTTGGCATTGGTGGTTGGAGCATAGACTTGGATTAGTGTGATATTGAATAGTTTGCCTTGGAAGCAAACAGAGAGCATTCTGTCTTTTTGAGATTACAACCAAGTACTGCATTTTGGACTCTTTTGTTGACTATGAGGGCTACTCCATTTCTTCCAAGGGACTCTTGCCCACAGTAGTAGATATAATGGTCATCTGAGTTAAATTCACCCATCCAAGTCCATTTTAGTTCACTGATTCCTAAAATGTTGATGTTCACTCTTGCCATCTCATGTTTGACCATTTCCAATTTACCTTGACTCATGGACCTAACATTCTAGGTTCCTATGCAATATTGTTCTTTACAGCATTGGACTTTTCTTTCATAACCACACGCATCCAAAATTGGGTGTTGTTTCCACTTTGGCTCAGCCTCTTCATTTCTTCTGGAGCTATTTCTTCACTTTTCTCCAGTAATATATTGGGCACCTCCCAACCTGGGGAGTTCATCTTTCAGTGTCATATCTTTTTGCCTTTTCATACTAGTCATGGGATTCTCAAGGCAACAATGCTGAAGTTGTTTGTCATCCCCTTCTCCAGTGGGCCACATTTTGTCAGAACTCGTCACCATGACCCGTCCATCTTGGGTGGCCTACACAACATGGCTCATAGTTTCATTGAGTTAGACAAGGCTGTGGTCCATGTGATCAGTTTGGTTAGTTTTCTGGGACTGAACTGTGCTTTTGAGCTTTTGAACTGTGGTTTTGGAGAAGACTCTTGAGAGTCCCTTGGATTGCAAGGAGATCAAACCAGTTAATCCTAAAGGAAATCAATCCTGAATGTTCATTGGAAGGACGATGCTGAAGCTGAAACTCCAGTACTTTGGCCACTTGATACAAAGAGCTGACTCATTGGAAAAGACCCTGATTCTGGGAAAGATTGAAGGCAGGAGGAGAAAGGGATGACAGAGGATGAGATGGCTGGATGGCATCACTGACTCAATGCACATGGGTTTGAGCAAACTCCAGAAGATGGTTTAAACAGGGAAACCTGGCATGCTGCCATCCATGGGCTCACAAAGTTCAGACACTACTGTGCAACTGAACAAGATGTGTTTCTTTAAATGAAGGAAAAGACTCATAATACAGGTCAAAAGGTGAAGAATTTTTCCAAGGAATTTAAATTCATAAAAAATCAAATGAACATCTAAAATTGAACAAAAAGGTATAATATCTCAAGTTGAGAATAGGTTTAACAGTGGAATATACACACAGAACCCAGTATTTGTAAGTTGGCAGAAAAGCCAATGGAAATCATATGCATTACAAGAAGAAAAACAGTGGGAAAAACAAATAAGAGTATAGATTACATAGAGGATACTCTCAGAAGGTCCAACATATGTATGTTGTAAAAGGAGAAAGGAAGAGGGGAAATTGAGCAAAAGTAACAGAAATAATGGCTGAGAATTTTCCAGCAATGAAAAAGGAAGAGAGATATTTTATCTTCTGAAATATTGGTCAACAAAAGAGAAGAGAAGAGGAAGAGGAATTCTGATGCTGCAACGTAAGAAGCCGTATCTTCTCAGTGAAGCAGGACACAGGGTCACCTTCAGAGAGTGAGGCAGTTTAAGGGAGTAAGTGTAAAACCTGTTAAAAACAGAAAAGGGTACATCAGGCACTGGAAACAATTCAGTAAGGAATTAACTAGAATAAACTACAAGAAATGTCAATTTGCAAGAAGGTTATATAAAATAATTTTGTGATGAGAGCAATGAATATGACTGAGTGTCTTTTTCTAATAGCATCTAAAGGCTCCACATCAAGACCATAAAAACATGTGCATGCTCACAGGCATACACACACACACACACACACACACCACACATTTAATCAATGTTAGGCAGAAACAAAACTGGAGGTGAAGAACTGAAACAGGAATTGAAACAATCCTAGTAAGAGAAGAGTGGCAGTGGAAGCGGTTGATCATCTAACCCATCCCAAGTGGGGAAACTAAGATTAAAAAGAAAAAAAGATTGATAAACTGGGAGAACCAGGGCAGGTTTGCAGGGCTGCTGGTTTGATGGAGAAAAACAGGGACATTCAGAGTGAGACAGTGGAAGAGAACAAAGGTTGTAGCCATGGTGAGGAATTTTCCTTCTTTGAAGGCAGAGTAAATCTTGATGGTTATAAGACCCAGAAAGCAGCCATAAATATCATTTTTTGAAATGAAATGGACGTGAAGATTGTTCATGTCAAAGCAATTGAAAAACTATGAAGCTGAAAGTTGCTTCATTTCCCTAGACCTGAGGAAAGAGCCCAGGTGAGACTTCTGCACTCCCTGCATTTTATCGCACCCTGCAGTTTCTTACCTTGAGCCAAAACGTAGTGTTTTTACTGGAATTCTCAGCTACGTTTCAATTGTAAAGGAAAGTTTCATTCTGCAGGCTTCCTTGCTGACATGAAGCAGTCTTTTAAAATGTCTACTCAAACTGTTAAAAATAGAGAAATAGCATTCTTTAAAAAGTCACCCTTTTATAAATGCTTGCCTATATTTCTTCTGAGCCCTAGCTAAGGATAACATGCAAACTTACAGAATTTGAACTTCCAAAATAAATCTACCTGGCTCTTGAAATTCAAGGTGGCAAACACCAGGTTAGCATGTTTCAAAAAAAGAAGCAGGTAAGACCATCCTGCTCAACCTAACAGCTCAGCTTATCCATTAAACATCAACACTGACAGAAGCAAATGGTCTTCTCAGGTGGTGCTAGTGGTAAAGAACCTGCCTACCAATGCAGGAGGCCAAGATTAGATCCATGGGTCAGGAAGATTCCCTGGAGGAGGGCATGGCAACCCACTCCAGTATTCTTACCTGGAGAATTCCTTGCACAGAGGAGCCTGGCGTCTACAGTCCATGGGGTCTCAAAGATTCAGACATGACTAAAGCAATTTAGCACACATGCACAAAAGCAAATATTTGGAAAACATACAGAAAAGGTGACTTGGAAAATGCAACAATGATATCTGTGTCCACCGCCCCACAGACTCCCCTTTACTCTGACTTGGCAGTTAATGCTCCCTCTCTCCTATGCCTTGTGGAGTTACGGGTGATACTTTGTGAAACATTCAGTTCAGTTCAGTTCACTTCAGTCGCTCAGTCGTCTCCGACTCTTTGCGACCCCATGAAATGCAGCATGCCAGGCCTCTCTGTCCATCACCAACTCCTGGAGTTCACTCAGACTCACGTCCATTGAGTCCGTGATGCCATCCAGCCATCTCATCCTTGGTCGTCCCCTTCTCCTCCTGCCGCCAATCCCTCCCAGCATCAGTCTTTTCCAATGAGTCAACTCTTTGCATGAGGTGGCCAAAGTACTGGAGCTTCAGTTTTAGCATCATTCCTTCCAGAGAAATCCCAGGGTTGATCTCCTTCAGAATGGACTGGTCGGATCTCTCTGCAGTCCAAGGGACTCTCAAGAGTCTTCTCCAACACCACAGTTCAAAAGCATCAATTCTTCGGTGCTCAGCCTTCTTCACAGTCCAACTCTCACATCTATGGAGATATTCTATGGACATGTGGTGATTGTAAGGCACTTGAAGCATCAGTTAACTCTCCAAGGCATGTTAGATGCCTCTCAAAAAGGATTTAATCACACATCTATAGAGATGTCTTAATCCTCCTATGCTCAGTTGTTTAGTCATGTCTGACTCTGCACAACCCCAGGGATTGTTGCCCTCCAGCCAGGGGATCTTCCTGACCCAAAGATCAAACCCGTGTCTCCTGCATCTCCTGCCTTGGCAGGGGATTCTTCGCCACTGAGCTCCTCAGATGAACTCAACTCTGAGACCCTCAGAAGTGTCACTTCTTTTCATGGAACTTAGTTTCTTAACCTTGTCTCTTTAAATTGAGTACTCATAGGCAAAATTGAATTTCTCTCCCTCTTTTTATTGAATTATAGTTGATTTTAAATGTGTTAATTTCTGCTGTACATCAAAGTGATACCATTATACATATATGTATGCATTTTTTTTTCTTATATTCTTTTCCGTTACGGTTTCTCATAGTATACTGAATATAGTTCTCTGTGCTACACAGTAGGACCTCGTTTTTTATCTCTTCTATATATAAAAGCTTATTTAGTCTCCTAACCCTAACCTCCCACTCCGTTCTGCTCCAGCCACGTCCCCCTTGGCAACCACCAAACTATTCTTTCTGTCCATGAAAATCCACCTTTAGAGCCAAGGACAGAGTCCATGGATGCGCGTAAATTTTTTTAAAATATTACTTCTAACTTGTTTTATTCTTCTAGGTACCATAACTCCCCAAGGTCAGAACTTACTTTAAAAATCAAAGCAGTGTTTATTGAGAGTGCTAAAACTAGAAAGAAACTAATTTTTCATTGGCTTCATTTCATTTCCATGACATTGGCCTGCACGTCTAAGTTTTAAAGACATTAGTAAGCTGCTAGAAATAGTTCCTTGAACAATAGCTGAGAGAACATGACCACCTTTTATCAGCAGGAAACCTGACTATCCTTGCAAACATTTTTTTCTTTTGTATCATAATAAATTCATTTTACAAAATTCACCTTGGATTTAGGACTTTAGAACAGTGCTAAAGCAAATCCAATGGAAATTATAAGGGCCTAGGTAAATATTTTCCTAACTTTGCACCAAAGTGACTAATACACAACCTTTAGTTTTCTTAAATCATTATCTCCCCGTTGATAGGAGATAGATTGTTCTAGAGTCCCTTTAAGCTTTTCTTTCTCTAACTTAGAGCCTTTGTGTGGCATAACTTCAACAATATTTAAAAACTGTCTTTCTTCTGCCCACTGCAAAGTCTCAATAAAGTCAGTGAGTACATCCCTAAGAAACCACCACCTACATTATTGATGACTTTGCAAGCAAAGCTTTTCTTATGTGCCCTTCCCACATTAAAGGTTTCAACGTAAGCCTGTGAGTTAAAATCTCACAGCATGTTAGCTTACTAACAATTCTGCTTTTTTGAGAAAATGTTGCAGGGTCTGTCACACCAGCCCATTGCATCTTGACAGCTTGCTTCTATTTTTAGCAATAAGAGCTTTAAATTTTCTCTAAGATCATCCTCCATAGCTATAGCTAGGAGAACTAAGTATTGACTCTTATATCTTTACGTTGTTTAAACACCATGTTCATCACTTCCTCTGGATTTTATTTCTTTTTGGCTGTGCTGGGTCTTCCTTGCTGCAAGCAGACTTTTCTTTAGTTTTCCTTAGTTTTTCTAGTTGCAGTGTGTGGCCTTCTGTTGGTGGTGACTTCTCTTATTCTGGAGCTCAGGCTCTAGGGCCTGCAGGCTTCAGCAGTTGCGGCTCCCAGGCTCTAGAGAGCAGGCTCAGTAGCTATGGTACATGAGCTTTGTTGCTCCATTGGCATGTGAGATCTTCCTGGGTCAGGGATCAAACCAGTGTCTCCTGCATTGACAGGCAGATTCTTTACCACTGAGCCATCAGGGAAGCCCCTGAAAATCACAGTTTTAACGTAGTTCCTTAGAGCTGTAGTCTGAGCCAAGCATGTTTAAGAGTCATGGATGAGAACCCTGAACTCAAGCCTCAGAGGGTGTGGAAAATAAAGGAATAAAACACGACATTCATCTTCTCTCTCTTTTTTTTTTATTTTGAAAGATTTAATGAAGTAATGCCTATAAAATAATATTGCATAAAATTTGAACATAAAAGGGCATATAACACACAATGCCAATACTGCAATGAATATAGCATATTTTTCATAGTTTTAGAGTAATAGGTGATCTCTCTCTTCTTCTCATTCTACTGTCCTGTATCTTGCAAATTCATTATAAAGAGCATGAAATAACTTTGAAATGCTATATGTAATTATTGAATTTTTAAATGTAAAAAGTAAAATATAAAATAAAATATAAAAATACAAAAAGAAGTCAAGATAACCAAAACACTACATAATTCTCAAGTTTCTCACTGTCCAACATGTTTCCAATGCTATACTTCCTCGATTCACTTGCTGAAGAAACTTCTATTAAATTGATGTGTTACTGCTTTCTTCACATCCTTGTTTCTGAGACTGTAGATTAAAAGACTCATCATGGGAGTCACCACTCGATAGAACACAGTTATAAGTTTGTCAGTAGCATCTCTGTTATCTGAATTGAGTGTCTCTTTAGACTTGGCTTCATGTACATGAAGAGAATAGTTCTGAAGAATACTATAACCACAGTCAGATGAACAGAGCAGGTAGAGAAGGCTTTGCTTCTCCCCTCAGAAGTGTGGATCTTCGAAATGCTGGAAATGAGCAAGAGATGACAATCAAGAGAAGGGGTATCAACATGAACATTGTCGCACAAACATGATGATTGCATTGCCTGAGATTGATTGTATTCCCTAAGGGGTAATTTACAATGTAACACTGGAGTAGAATAAACATTCATGTGAGTTTGGGGGCCAGAACACCAGCTTTCAAACACATCTGGGCCTTTGGGCCGGTTGTGCCTTGGGCTGGACATGACATTAAGTTTAACTTAGAGTTTTCTATGATCTCAAAAACTAAGTCTAATCAGAACAGCCACTGAAGGACTTGAGTTTCAAAACAGATTTTCTCTATGATGCAGAACACCCCAAATTAAGATACCTATGTAAAGCTTCAGAAACGATAGGTCGCCCTGCAATGGTCTTTGAATTCCATGCTTGGGGCTGCTTCTGTCCTATTAGAAGAGGTTGGACACAGCTAATCCTCTCAGTAGCATTCATTCAGCAAAAACTCACTAGAGGCTTGCAAAGAGACAGGTATTAAGCTGTGCCCACACTTCCACCGCCCTCTCCCAGGTCCTCGGTGTTGGCCCTCTGTCTTCAAATTCTGGAACATTTAGCCTCCTTTTGAGGCCCATTCAGGGATGCCCCATTCAATTCACATCTGAACCAGCAGGGTTGTTTTTTATTAACGTTTAGGTCTAGTAATAATAGAAACGATAGAGGGGAACTGTAATACATCCGTACCAGATAAGATCCTACTGTGGGCCAATGCCAGACCTGGGTGTCTTGGAGGAAAGGCAGATAGCCTAGTTCTGGTCTTTAAATAATTAGTTGTCTGGGCATCCAGAAGTGTGTACCTGAGACAAGAGATGAAAAATATGAAAAAAATAAACAGAAAAGAAGTCGAATATGTCACAGTTTCTGCTGGATATGTACTAAGTATGGGCAAATTAGACAAAGTAACTCACTCAGTGGTTATTGCTCTTGTTCAGTCACTAGGTTGTGTTCAACTCTTTACAACCCTATGGACTGCAGCACGCCAGGCTTCCCTGTTCTAAATCATCTCCCAGAGTTTGCTCAAATTCATTGAGTCGGTGATGCCATCCAACCATCTCATCCTCTGTCACTTCCTTCTTCTCCTACCTTCAATCTTTCCCAGAATCAGGGTCTTTTCCAATGAGTCAGCTCTTCGCATCAGGTGGCCAAAGTATTGGAGCTTTAGTTTCAGTATCAGTCCCTCCAGTGAATATTCAGGGTTGATTTCCTTTAGGATTGACTGGTTGGATCACCTTGCAGGCCAAGGGACTCTCAAGAGTCTTCTCCAGCCCCACATCCAAAAGCATCAATTCCTCGGTGCTCAGCCTGCTTTATGATCCAACTCTTACAGAGCAGTACATTCATAGAATAGTCCAGACGTTGACTATCAGGAGAAAACCATGACTCAGATCTCAACAAGGACATAGGACCCCAAGTTCCATGAGGAATAGCCAGTAGAAAGCCCAGAATAGATGGAGAAAACAGAAGACACCAGTCAGGATGCCCAAGTAGACCCCCATCTGATTTTTTAGAGCAGAACCAGCCCAAGGCATAAAATTCAAAGATTTTTGCAGTGCAAGCTGCATTTCTGGAGCTTTTCATATGTATCTTATCCTTCCTTTTCCACCAGTTTTGGCCCCAGGATTGATCTAGACTTGACAGGGTGTACCTCCCTTGGGATGTCCCAGCTTTGCTTCTTTGTGGCCCAATAATGTGAAGTAACAGTAGTTTTCCAAAACACAAAAAATTCTTCAACCCCTGACCCTGGGATTTAAGTGCATTCCCAGTGATCAAATGGAGAAGGAAATGGCAAGCCACTCCAGTATTCTTGCCTGGGAAATTCCATGGATGGAGGAGCCTGACAGTCTGTAGTCCAGGGGGTGACAGAGTCAGACACAACCAAGCACACACACAGCACACAGCAGCAGCCAGGGCTGAAGAGCACTAACAAGCCCCAGAAGTCTCTACATGGTCTCTGGTACCCAGAGCACCATTGCTCTGGGACATTTCTGACCGGACACCCACCCTTGCTAGACTGTCATATCCTGCATAACAAAGTGGCACATTTAATATGAATAGATTTTCTAGTTACCTCATTTGCTGCTTAATGACCTACTGCAGATTATCTTCAGAACTTTTAATATATCAGATTCACTGTACTCCATTGATTTCTAGCCTGTTCTTTCTGAGAAGCATTTTTAAAGACTCATTAGTCAACCACCCAGTCTTTGTGGAGGAAATGTATTATCAGAATCTCTCTCCTTTTTTCAAATCGGGGTATAGTTGATTTCCAATGTTGTGCTAAGTTTCTGGTATACAGCAAAGTGATTCAGTTATCTAGAGAGACAGAGATATTGTTGTTATTGCTTAGGTACTAAGTCATGTCCAACTCTTTTGTGATCCCATGGACTGTAGCTCACTAGGTTCCTCTGTCCATGGGATTCTCTAGGTAAGAATATGGGAGTGGGTTTCCATCTTCTGCTCCAGGGTATCTTCCCGACCCAGGGATTAAATGCGAGTCTCCTGTTTGGCAAGTGGATTCTTTACTGTTGAGCCACCTGGGAAGCCCAGATATAAAGATAAATAGATAATCTTTTTCCATTGTGGTTTATTATAGGAGACTAAACAAAGATCATGGCATCTGGTCCTATCACTTCATAGCACATAGATGGAGAAACAGTGAAAGCAGTGGAAAACTTTTATTTTGGGGGGCTCCAAAATCACTGCAGATGGTGATTGCGCCATGAAATTAGAAGATGCTTGCTCCTTGGAAAAAAAAGTTATAACCAACCTAGACTTCTGTTTAGGTTAAAATGCAGAGATGTTACTTTGCCAACAAAGGTCCATCTAGTCAAGGCTATGGTTTTTCCAGTAGTCATGTATGGATGTGAGAGTTGGACTATAATGAAAGCTGAGTGCCAAAGAATTGATGCTTTTGAACTATGGTGTTGGAGAAGACTCTTGAGAGTCCCTTGCACTGTAAGGAGATCCAACCAGTCCATCCTAAAGGAAATCAGTCTTGAATATTAATTGGACAGACTGAGGTTGAAGCTAAAACTCCAATACTTTGGCCACCTGTTGCAAAGAACTGACTCATTTGAAAAGACCCTGATGCTGGGAAAGATTGAAGGCAGGAGGAGAAGGGGATGACAAAGGATGAGATGGTTGGATGGCATCACTGACTCAATGGACATGAGTTTGAGTAAACTCTGGGAGTTGGTGATGGACAGGAAGACCTGGCATGCTGCAGTCCATGGGGTCACAAAGAGCTGGACACAACTGAGAAACTGAACTGAACTGAACTGAACTTAATCTCCCTTTTGATAGGTATAAGAGACAAGAAACACCCACAATAGAAGAGCAATGTTGGGGCAACTGTATAAATTCCAGTGGCTGCTATAGTTCATTTTTCTCTCACAATTCTGGAAAAGTAAAAAAATCAAGGTGTTGACAGGACCACACTCCCACTAGAAGCTCTAGTAGAATCCACTCCTTGCATCTTCTAGCTTCTGGTGGCTCCTGGAGCTCCCTGGTTTATGACAGGACAAGTCCACATTCTGTCCCTATGACCACATGGCCTTCTCCTCTTCTGTCTGTATACTGCTGCTACTGCTAAGTCACTTCAGTCGTGTCTGACTCCTAGCAACCCCATGGACTGAAGCCTACCAGGCTCCTCTGTCCATGGGATTTTCCAGGCAAAAGTACTGGAGTGGGTGCCATTGCCTTCTCCATCTGTCTGTATAATCTCACTCAAACTCATTCCTTAAGGACAATCAATTTCAATTATTCAAACTATCTTCTGAAGTAGGGTTAGGGTTAGCTGGCTCAGTGGTAAAGAACCCACCTGCCAAGGCAGGAGATGCAGGTTTAATCCCTAGGTTGGAAAGATCCCCTAGAGAAGAAAAAGGCAACTCTCTCCAGGATTCTTGCCAGGGAAATCCCATGGACAGAGGAACCTGGAGGGCTGCAGTCCATGGGGTTGCAAAGAGAGACACGACTGAACAACTGAGAACACATATGCAAATGTGAAGTAGGGGACACTATTGTTATATTTTTAGATGGTGATTCACTATGACTCATGCTAGATAGACCTACTTACACGTACCAAAGCAATTATACCACAAAATTGAATTCAAAATTTTTGACACGTGGGGTGTGCAATATCTGGATTTCTCCCTTAAAATACAAGATTTTACTGATTTTCTATCATATAAATGAAGTTGTATTCTGACTCTGAATTGTGATATTACCAAATTGTCGGTTCTTTTCTGGATGCTTATGCTGTACTACTTTTATTTTCTTGACACTATCTGGTCATTCTATCCTGTTTATATTATTTTCATGTCCTTAGAGAATGTAAAGATGGTGTCTTCATGTAAAAAAAATAAATAAATAAAGACCCTTATCACTGGCTTTGGGCCCCCCACTCAGATAATCCATCATGATAACCTTATCTCAGCACCTTTTACTTGATTACATCTACAAAGATTCCTGACCAGAATAAGATCATCCACAGATTCTAAGGAGTAAGACGTAATATGCCTTTGTAGTGACCATCTGTTCCCATTTTCCTGAAGTGGAGGGATTTTCTAAGAGTTGGAACTTTTAGCATCAACATGGAGATTGGCCAGTTGCCCCACTCTGAGAGGCAGGCTTCAGAAGATGAAAATCCTCAGGCAGAATGAGGCAGTGATTCTGCAAGTGTGGCCCTCAGACCATCACCATCATCATTCCTGGACTCCACCCCAGACCTTTGGAATCAGAAACTTTGAGGGTGAGGCTCAAAACCTGTCTTAATAAGGCTTGAGGTTGACTTTAAGATACACTAATGTGGAAGAATCACTAGAGTAAGATTTGAGTCTTGGCCAAAAGTTGGGCAAAGGGAAAAAGCTAACAAGAACTGTGGCTGTCAGCTCTGGCAGCACCTTTGAATCATATGAAAAGTACTGATGTAAAAACTTGACGCCCAAGCTCCATAATCGGTCCAGGGTGAAACCTGAACAATGGTGTTTTTCAGCAACTCCCCAGCTGATTACAGTGTGAGCAGGGGCCAAGAACCTCAGCCACAAGACATGATCCAGAGGCAGCAATAATGAGTGTGTTGAGTGTGGGCTTCAGAGCAGGTTTCCCTGTAGCCCCTTTGTGCTCCAAGTCACAGAATAAACAAAACTCTGCTTTCCTTTTGAACATAAAAAGACTGAAAGACCATATTTCTTTGGTCTCACTACAGATGGCTGAAAACTGTAATTTCAGGGTAACTCGACATAAACAGGAGCATGTGAATAGTTTAGGCATGAAAAGGGTCCCAGGTTAAGACAGAGTAAGGTAAGGATTTAAAGTGCAAGAAGAGCAGAAATTCTGAATCTTTGGCCAGTGCACGTGTATGTCCAACTCTGTGTGACCCCATGGACTGTAGCCCACCAGGCTCCTCTGTCCATGGGATTCTCCAGGTAAGAATACTGGAGTGGGTTGCCATGCCCTTCACCAGGGGATCTTCCCAACCTAGGGACTGAACCTGAGTCTCTTAAGTCTCTTGCACAGACAGGCAGGTTCTTTATGACTAGCACCACCTGGGAAGCCCAAGAGTGAATCTATAGCAAGGGTGGAGACTATTTCCCATGCTTGGTGATGTGAGCTCACTGGAGAATTACAGCCAGTGGACAGATGCTGTCCTCTGCCCATGTGTCTCCAGTCAACGTAGCAGTATGTTGACAGTCATCTTTCACCCCCATAATCTAAAATCAAAGGATCATTTTCCTCAGGTGTACCTTATATGGATGGAGCCTGAGCATTTAAAACCAGGAAGTGGTGGTGAAGATTCGGGAGCCAACTGAGAGATACCCTGGATATAAAAAAGATTATCCTGAAGCAATTCCTCCATTTGTTAGTGTGTGGGAGGAAAAGGAAGACCCGGGGGAGGAAGAGAAGAAATCAGCAGAAAGGAGGAGCAGGGACAAGGGGACAGAGGAGCATATGTCTCCTCTGGGAATATCTCTGAAAGGACCCAAGGCAAGATCCTCATCAGTGACAGGAAGAGGGATGGGAGTGAGGGCCGGTCCACAAAGGTCAGGGGAGTAATTGCTTTCAAAAAGTTTAGACAACTTTTACAAAGAAATATAACTGTGAAGGGACAGGTCTTAGGAAATACCAAAGTCATGATATTTTTAAAGACAAGGCAGACCTAATCATATTTTATACAGGAAAAAGGGGCTATGATGAGGGAGAGACTGAGGATTCAAAAAAGATCAAGACAGGAAAGCAATAAAATTGTCCATTGATAGATGGATGAATAAAGAATATGTGGTACATATATACAGTGGAATACTACTCAGCCATAAAAAGAAGGAAATCACACCATTTGCAGCAACAGGGATGGACCTAGAGATAACCATGGTCCAATTCTCACACCTGTACATGACTACTGGAAAGACCATAGCTTTGACTATACGGACCTTTGTTGGCAAAGTGATGTCTCAGCTTTTTAATATGCTATCTAGGTTTGTCATAGCTTTCCTTCCAAGGAGCAAGTGTTTTTGAATTTCATGGTTGTGGTCATCATCTGCAGTGATTTAGGAGCCCAAGAAAATAAAATCTATCAGTGCTTCCACTTTTTCCTGTTTGTTTGCCATGAAACTTATTCTATGGAGAGACTGAAGCAGAGAGTATATAGAGCTGAGGTCATAGTACAGACTGAATTACAGAAATTAAATCAAAGTTGACACACTGGCTGCTAAGACTCTGGCCTCCTTTCCCACCTTAGTTTTGAGAACATGGGCTGCCATGCTTAGACTCATCCTCACATTAAGGGGAATTTGAGGATTTCTCATCGCTCTGACAAAGACCTACACATAGCAATGAAAAGAACTCCCCAAGTTTCTCTTAGTTGAATCCCCCAGTCAATGAGCTCTGCTCATGGATACTCTATTTATTTATTTTTATTGAAGTATAATTCAATTCCCTGGTGGCTCAGATGGTAAAGAATCTGCCTCCAGTGCAGGAGACCTGTCTGTGTTCAGTCCCTGGGTCGGGAAGATCCTCTGGAGAAGGAAATGGAAATCCACTCCAGTATTTCTGCCTAGAGAATTCCATGGACAGAGGAGCCTGGCAGGCTATAGTCCATGGGGTCACAGAGTCAGACACAACTGAGTGACTATCACTCACTCACATAGTTGAATTACAATGCTGTGTTAATTTCTGCTATACAGCAAAATGACTCATTATACATACATATATATGTGTGTGTGTATATACACACATTTGTTTTCATATTCATTTCCATTATGGTTTATCACAGGATATTGAATATAGTTCTCCATGCTTTACAGTAGGACCTTATTGTTTATCCATTGTATACACACTAGTTTGCATCTGCTAACCCCAAACTCCCAATCAATTCCCAGCCCCTCTCCTTCACAAGCACATACCTGTTCTCTACGTCTCTGAGACTGTTTCTGTTTTATGGATAGGTTCATTTGTGTCATATAAGTGATATCATATGGTATTTATCTTTCTCTGTCTGACTTACTTCACTTAGTATAATCATCTTGAAGACTCTCCATGTTGCTACAAATGGCATTAGTTCGTTCTTTGTTATGGTTGAGCAGTATACCATTGTATATATGGACCATATAAAGATATTTTTAATGAACTGCACTTCAAGTATGAACTGACAGCCAAAGATCAGGAGACCTTTGACAGAAGCATCTAGCATCCAGGGTTTCTCACCCTCCACACTGCTGACACTTGAGGCCAGATAAGTTTGGAAGAACTATACAAAAAAGATCTTCATGACCCAGATAATCATGATGATGTGATGACTAATCTAGAGCCAGACATCTTCGAATGTGAAGTCAAGTGGGCCTTAGAAAGCATCACTATGAACAAAGCTAGTGGAGGTGATGGAATTCCAGTTGAGCTGTTTCAAATCCTGAAAGATGATGTTGTGAAAGTGCTACACTCAATATGCCAGCAAATCTGGAAAACTCAGCAGTGGCCACAGGACTGGTAAAGGTCAGTTTTCCTTCCAATTCCAAAGAAAGGCAATGCCAAAGAATGCTCAAAGTACCGCACAATTGCACTCATCTCACATGCTAGTAAAGTAATGCTCAAAATTCTCCAAGCCAGGCTTCAGCAGTACGTGAACCGTTAACTCCCTGACATTCAAGCTGGTTTTAGAAAAGGCAGAGGAATCAGAGATCAAATTGCCAACATCTGCTGGATCATGGAAAAAGCAAGAGAGTTCCAGAAAAACATCTATTTCTGCTTTATTGACTATGCCAAAGCCTTTGACTGTGTGGATCACAATAAACTGTGGAAAATTCTGAAAGAGATGGGAATACCAGACCACCTAACCTGCCTCTTGAGAAACCTATATGCAGGTCAGGAAGCAACAGTTATAACTGGACATGGAACAACAGACTGGTTCCAAATAGGAAAAGGAGTACGTCAA
>SJXQ01000480.1:7452-73848 GCA_006408695.1 Aepyceros melampus | reverse complement strand
ACATGGAACAACAGACTGGTTCCAAATAGGAAAAGGAGTACGTCAAGGCTGTATATTGTCACCCTGCTTATTTAACTTCTATGTAGAGTACATCATGAGAAACGCTGGACTGGAAGAAACACAAGCTGGAATCAAGATTGCCAGCAGAAAGATCAATCATCTCAGATATGCAGATGACACCACTCTTATGGCAGAAAGTGAAGAGGAACTAAAAAGCCTCTTGTTGAAAGTGAAAGAGGAGAGTGAAAAAGTTGGCTTAAAGTTCAACATTCAGAATATGAAGATTATGGCATCTGGTCCCATCATTTCATGGGAAATAGATGGGGAAACAGTGGAAACAGTGTCAGACTTTATTTTTTTGGGCTCCAAAATCACTGCAGATGGTGATTGCAGCCGTGAAATTAAAAGACGCTTACTCCTTGGAAGAAAGTTATGACCAACCTAGATAGCATACTCAAAGGCAGAGACATTACTTTGCCGACTAAGTTCCCTCTAGTCAAGGCTATGGTTTTTACAGTAGTCATGTATGGATGTGAGAGTTGACTGTGAAGAAGGCTGAACTCCAAAGAATTGATGCTTTTAAACTGTGTTGTTGGAGAAGACTCTTGAGAGTCCCTTGGACTGCAAGGAGATCCAACCAGTCCATTCTGAAGGAGATCAGTCCTGGGTGTTCCTTGGAAGGAATGATGCTAAAGCTGAAACTCCAGTACTTTGGCCACCTCATGCGAAGGGTTGACTCCTTGGAAAAGACTCTGATGCTGGCAGGGATTGGGGACAGGAGGAGAAGGGGACGATAGAGGATGAGATGGCTGGATGGCATCACTGACTCGATGGACGTGAGTCTGAGTGAACTCTTTTGTGATGGACAGGGAGGCCTGGTGTGCTGCGATTCAAGGGGTTGCAAAGAGTCGGACACAACTGAGCAACTGAACTGAACTGAACTTGGTAAACTACTTATGTTCTCTTCATTATCAGTTCCTTATATGATGTTGGCCTAAGATAGTTGTCACAATATGCAGTTACTAGAATGTCAAGTGTTACACAGATGAAACTAAATATCTTACATTTAATTAGAATGAGTAAGACCCGAAATGGCCAGAATGACCTATCAGACAACTCTGGTCAAAACTGGGACTTCAACTGATTTAAGCATTTATTCACTAACTCATCATTTATTCATAAAATGTTATCTATCCATGAAAAAAACGGAAAGCTACTATAGGGAAGCTGTTTTCCTATATATAAGTTGGATTCAGTTCCCAATCAATTGACCACAGGGACCTTATTCCTCCCTTTTCTTTATCTGCATATTTATTTCTTTGTCCCCCCTTTCCTTTGACTGTTTGGACGATTAATGAATCATTGCTGCTTCACCCAGAAACTGAATGGAGAAAGAAGCAAGGATGAGAGTTCCCCTTCTTGAGTCACTACAATGCCTATTTTAGATACTTTTCTAGAAAGACACAAGTCCCATGTGCTCTTCAGATATATTTCATTTTTTCAAAAATTTTTTTCCCCTTTGGCCACACTCTGCGGCATGTGTGATCTTAGTTCTCTGACCAGGATCGAACCTGCATTCTTTGCATTGGAAGCAGAGTTTAACCACTGGATCAATAGGGAAGTCTCTTTAGACTATGTTTTGAATGCAAGTTACTCAGTTTTAAAATATTACTGAGAGCATTTCAGAGCACTTTCCCTGGCTTTCCAGCTATTAATAGAAGTGGGATCACTTCTGCATGGTTAGGTCACTGCTGTACTAATTTCCTCAAGTTACAGGGAGTCTTGGGGTACCATTTAATTCTCTCACAGCAAGCCAGTTTTACTTGAGATCACACAATTTCTTAGCTTTCTGTGTCTCATTCTGGGAGTGAAGTGATCTAGTGAAGTCATCATTTATAAGTGATCTTATGCTAAAAATTCACTTACTGACTGACAATACCACTTACATTTATAAAGCAAAGATATGAACAGGATGAATATGATATTTCACTATTACTGTTCACAGGAGTTCTCTTTTTTTCTGAAATCCTATGCTTTTAGAAAAATAACATGAATATATTCTGTCTGAAAAGAAGTAAGGCCAGTGGATGAAAGATATGTGGAAGCAGGTATAAGGCATGGAAAGATGAGGCAGAAGTTGCTTATAGTTTTAACTGGATAACTTGTAATGTAATAAATTATCTGTCACTGTGAATATATAGGCTTGATAACCAGATGTGCAGAAGAGATTAGAATCCTGGATGAAGTGCCACAATGGGCCACACTACAGCTTACAGGAATCTGCTTTTGCAGGGTGATAAAACCCAGAAGGATGGGAAAGTTAACTCTCTGGAAGGATGAACTTTAACCAATGGGCAACAGAAGGCTGAAGGAAATGGTAGATAAATTTCTTCTTCATTTTCACTGAAATAGATTGTCCCAAGTCCCAAGGCATGGGTTTTTTAAATTTGTTTCTTTCATTCTTTTTTTTTTTCTTTTCCTTCTGTGCCACCTGCTTGCAGGTTCTCAGTTCTATGGTGAGGGACTGAATCCGGGCCACCTCAGTGAAACAGCTGAGTCCTAACCACTGGACCACCAGGGAATTCTTCAAGGCACTCGTTTTTATCTAGAGTGTCTGAAGGCAATCCACGTTGTCAACTGCTCTCTGCTTGTCTTTGCATCTTGTGAAGCAGTGGCCAGCTCAGTAATGCATTACTTTGTATTCAAATGGCATCTTTCTCACTTCTATTTTCTTTTACTCTTGCTATCCTAGATTTTACCTTCCAACAAAACATCAGCACTTGATCTTTCCCTTAGACTGAACTAAGACTAGCTACAGGCAAGAACTGTTGTTGCTGTTGTTTAGTTGCTAAGTTGCGTCCCACTCTTTTGTGACCCCATGAACTGTAGCCCACAGTCTCCTCTGTCCATGGAATTTCCCAGGCAAGAATACTGGAGTGGGTTGCCATTTCCTTCTCCAGGGAATCTTCTCAACCCAGGGATTCAAACTTGCATCACCTACACTATAGGAGGAGTTTTTCATTTTTTTAATGCTGAGCCAGTGGGGAAGCCTACATGCTGGAATAAAGGGCTGTCAACTTTGTTTTAAAATTCTTTTTCAGTGCATACAAATGCTAGTGGCGGTATGATGATGAGGATCACTTCAGCCTAACATTTGTGGGGTACTTTGTTGCAGGTACTATTACAAATGCTTTACATGTGACAGTGTTTACTCTTCACATCCATCTTTCCAAGTAGGTATTGCCATTATTCCCACTTCATAGACAACAAAACTGAAGTATAAAAAGTTCATATATCTAATAAAGGCAAGGTCACACAGCTAGGGAATAGCAGAGCTAGGATTTCACTCTGCACAATGTATGCATTTTCATTAGTGTTGAAACATTTATCAGTAAGGTGCAGTTTCCAGGTCTCCCATGCCTAGCTGGCAATTCTGATACTGATATCATTTCCTGTGTAGCAGACTCTGGACAAGACCCTTGGGTCCCTGACACATGTTTATGGTTAGAATAAGGTCTCTAAACAGCTGAGATCCACTTGCTTTCAAGAATGTGGTTGTTGGGGCATCAGAATTTACCTCCTGGGCTATTTAGTTCACATGTTCAAATGAAGCATCGCTAAACATATATTTAGTTGCACCAAAGTCTCTCATATCTTCCTGTGTAGAGGTTTATTATAGGTCTATTTTATTTTATGCCTACTTTGTAGATTCTCCTTGAATCATTTTGGCTCACTATCATTCAGTGCATATTATATCCATTCTACACACAAACAGATATGCCCAGGCTCATTCTTCTCCCTTATGAGACTACTTGGGCTGTACTACAAAGATTCCCACTTTGTGTTGTGTAAGATACTTCCAACTCAAAGTGACCTACTTTTACCTACAGAATACTTGCGTTTTGCTCTATTTAAAATAATGACCACAGAATCTCTTTCAACAAAAGGTCATCTGTGTCAATGGACAGAACACAGAGGATCAGATCACCTACCGTAATTGCAAATTGATGCTCTCCTGGTAATGCATTAACTACACACTATTGATCTATAGTTGATTCATAGAACTACTGAGAAGTGATTTTACTTTCCTATGTTTTGTGCCTTTATTGCTTTTTCCATAATGCATTCTTTCAACTGGAATTTTCTCTAACTGTATCCATTTTTAATTTCCCACAGTGAGATGACTTCTCACTTGTAATTAGAATCTGTAAAACTTCATGTCTCTGTCTCAAAAGCTGTTTAGAAATCTATTGAACTGTAACTTTTATGCCATAAAACACATACATGATGCAAAGATACATATTTTTAGAAAGGCAAGCTTTTGAATGATTTTTTAAAAATTTAGATAAAACCAAAATCCATTTGGTCCTCTATCTGAAATTACAATTCATTGAACAGTCTACAATAAAATATTCAAGTTTCCCCTAAAAGCATTTTCGTGGGAGTATTGATGATGTGATTTCCATTCCTTGAGCAAACTTTTAACATATAAGTAAACAGTTTCTATCAGATATATTTTTTTAAGGAGTATAAGTGCAAGAGGAAAATGCCAAAATCCAGTAAATATTCATAGATATCTGCACAGAATACTTCTGACAAAATCCAGATTTTCTCATGTTCGTGTCAAATCAATTGATAAAAATTCTTCTACTTAGTGGAACTGATTATAATCTAGTATCTCAATGCTGAATTTGATCACGCTCCTAGTTTAGACATAGGTCATCTGGCCTTAGCCTGCTTTCTGAATTGTGAATTAGCAGTTGCTTGAACCGGAGAGAGATTCTGAAATTTCCTTTACAATCCTCACACACCTTAAACTTATCATTGATTTTTTAAATTTCTAAATGGGAGACATAGTTGTGATTACTAAGCAGCAGCAGCAATGCTTTCTAACTCTCTATTCCGTCTGAATTCTGAACCCTAACTTAGTACCAAAATGAGTTTCTAAAATATTAAGGTGGATTTTTAAACAAATACACAATTATGCACATCTAAATTAGGCTGGGTTCTTCAAAATAATCACTTTGGTGGATATTGGCACTCCTCAGAATAATTTTGTTACACCTTTTTGGACTTCTTTATTAAAGAAAATTTATGGACTGAGAGAAAAAGAGACTCGTGATTTTGTATATGTAACTCAGTTCAACAACCAGCTTTGTTCACTCAACTTGTCTCTCCTTAGCTTTGTTTATAGGAAATGAGATTCATTCTCCAAGTATGAAGAGTAGTTACTGATGGAATTGAAAATACCTTAGCTCCCAAGTGACTATTTTTAATAGTCATTTGAGTGGATAAATTATGAAATGATTACTTAAAAATTAGTTACACTCAATCACAATTCATTTCAAATAACAAACTGATAAACTGGAAAGATTCAGAGAAAACCAACATAGAAAACACAATGTTTGAAAAATAATATGTGAAAAAGAATATCTAAAATACTGGGATTTTTTTTTAACTGAAGAATAAAAAGGTAAATAGTAGTTTAAAAATTTTTGTCAAACATATGAAGATTCTTTGATGAAGAAGTGAAACTAGTAGTTAACCATAGCTCTGCATACAAAGCTATAAGGAACAAACCATATAAAGGATCTGGCCAGAGTCAGGAAAAAATTTTGTCAAAGAACTTCACACAAGATCAGAAATTTCATTGGCTATATCTGCAAACATCTTAGCTAATTCATGGTTATTTTCTCACATAAAATAGTCATTGTGTGATATAGTTACTTTTTGTTATAGTAAAACTATCAATCAAAAAGATTAGATTTAATTTCAATTAATTTCTTTTGAATGTAGATATTAATCTATCAAGTGGTGAGTGTATAATAATTCAAAAGCCTAGCAGGCTTCCATTTAATTTCCTCTATTTGCTTATAAACAACATTGCTGCCCTGGAATCAAGATGCTTTTCAAAAGCTAAAATCTCTTCCATTAAAGAAACCATTTATTAAAGTAATTTAAAGATAATATAATAATTGACAGTAATTTGAGTTTTATTGAATGGATACTAACAGCATATTTTCCTTATATATTATGCTAAGAATACAGGGTTTCTTTTATTTTTAAATAACAACTTGCATATTGTTCTTAACATTGTAAATGAAGCACTCATTAAAGCTAGGAAACAAGAAATTGCATAGTGGAAAGAAAACTACTAATATGTGTATTTTAACTAGCTGTGTAAAATAGTTCTGATGCCATTTAAAATAACTTTGAATGGTATCAACTATTCTACCTTCAGGTATCATATAGCCTGACTTCAAAGTGAATGATGATGAAATTTAAAAAAAAGAAAAATAATTGGAAAAACATATTTTCCACTTACCCAACAAGAATTTAGAATACAGTAGGCAAAATTTTTACCATCCAAAAACCCCAACTTAAATAGTTGAAGCACTGAAGTCTTCCTGCGCATTATGACCAAGAGAGAATGTCTGCTACGCATCTGCATCGCGTGGGAATAGTGTCACCATGCTGCTTCAGTTACTTCTTGTTCTCTACTTTCAATAAAATAATACATCTCTTGATCACATTAAAAAATTCCATTTAGCTGGAACTAGCTTCATCAGAGTAGCTGATTATTGTTAAAAATTGATATGGTTATGTAACTCTAGTGTCTGTCATTTGACCATGACTCGCAGCAAATGCCCACTACACTCCCTGTTTCTGTTGTTTTCAGGATTTTCTATTAATTTCAGTGACAAACCCACACAAAAGGAATGGATTTTAAAAAAATACCCATATGATCTCAATGAAGGCACAGGTCATAATAATACATGAATGAACTGATGGCTTCCTATAATTTCTGATGTCCTGAATCAAAGTCCTTAGAAGATTGAAATGTAATGGCAGTATCATTAAATTAAATTATAGAAAATCAAAGTAATTCAGTGGGAAAGAAAGGTAGTATAGTACTTATATCCTCTATATATATACAATAGAGGAGAGTGAACATTTTGTGATGAAACTTATCACTAAAAACAACTGACTCAGTCTGGGTTTTTGTTGTAATAGACATTCCTAAGTAGCTTTTTATTAACAGAAATTTTAGACTAACACTTAAGTCAGATGAAGGGGATATAGAATTCTGAAGGCTAAGTCTGGGACAAATGATTTAAACCAGAAGTAAAAAAAAAAAAAAAAAGCCAGGGTTAATTTATTAACATAATCATTTCAAACTGTTTTAAAGGGAAATTATTCAAATTGTTTATTTACTCTCCCTTTTCTAAATAATTCATGGACATCTGGAAGCAAACTTTTTTTTTTCAGAGTAGCCCTTCAAAAGATTTAAGACTGAAAGAGTTTATGAAGAGTTTGAAAATGTAATTTAGCAAAGGGATATTTATAAATTTCAGCACTCAGTATCTGAAATTTACTAATAATATTCATTTAGAATTTTTATAGATCTAGCTTGAATATTAAAACTAATGAGAGCCTATCAAAAAACATGAAAAATAAGATTTAAGACACTGAGGTTCACAAATGAATTAAGTTAGTTGACTTGACTGACTAATACGAGCAGTTACTCAACAATACAGACCCATAATCAGTTTTAAACTTTATTTCTTGGCCAATGTGTTGCATCTTGTTCTGTTGTAATAGTCATTTTTACTCCAAAATTGTTCCAGGGAAATGCTCTGGAATATTGAAATTACTCTCCAGCTAACTGCTTAGTTTTTCTATTCAACATTAACTAAGCATTTTTAAAATAGGGTTATCCATAGGGTCACAAATAGACATGACTTAGCAACTGAACAATAATAAACTGGATATTTTACCACTAAAATATTAAAATATTTGTCAAAGCAAGTTGCAGAATAAGATAACAGAAATAAACAGTGCCAATGAGAAATGGTGAAAGTGAAAGTCGCTCAGTCGTGTCCAATTTTTTGGACTGTAGCCCGCAAAGCTCCCCTGTTCATGGAATTCTCCAGGCAAGAATACTGGAGTTGGTTGCCATTCCCTTCTCCAGGGCATCTTCCTGACCCAGGTCTTCTGCATTGCAGGCAGGCTTTTTACCAATGATACATTCTTAAAAATGGTAAAAGACTTTGAAAAGCAAAAAATTGCCTTTTAAAATGGATTCTGAAAGCCTAAAAGACAATTTCCATTTATAAACTGCAAGGTAGTCTAAAATATTTTGTGATTTTTTTCATATTTCAGTTAAACTCTCAATTGGCAAAAATTTAAGTAAATGATGTTACAACCTAAATATTCTTATTCAATAAAAATTTCCCTGACTCCCCACCTTCAGTTGTTTATACAAATGTTTCCTTTGCACTGAAGCCTCTCTTTTTTCACATCATGTATCATCTTACATATCAGATAATATACTTCTATTCTATATTTATCATATCTTTGTCCTCCCTAGAATGTAAGCCACATGAGGTAATGAACTTTTGCTTGTTCTACTAACAGAAGTACATATACCAAATTCCTAGAATAGGAATGCAGGCATGTAAATTCTCAATAAATATTTATGGAATAAATAAATGAATGGTTCTCTGTGATATGTACTGATTAACAAGAAACACATGTTCTGTCACACTTATCAAACCAAGGGAAAAATTAATTTTTAATTTTTGAAATATCATTACTTTTTCTAAAGTCACATAGAAGGTCATGGTTATTGAATGCATTTAAAACTGAATTTGAAATTGCAACTTTGAGTGTAATTCTTTATTCCAGCAGTGAATTCACCTATGTAGTTTATATATTGTATCAAGAATATTAGAATCACATGTTTAAACATTAAATTTAGTTTAATCACAATTCTGTACCTATTACTTCTCTTTCTATACTCCAATGTATCAGCACCATCATGCTATTTAAATACATGTCATTTGTATGATAGTGTCTTGTAAAAAATGTGTCTTGGCAGTCCACACTTTACATTTGAGTAGAAATAGTTAGAAAAATAGATTTCATAGTAGTGCACCTTAAGATAAATAAGTGGATGATCTTTTCAAAGGAAATATTACAGAACCAGAGAAGAGGATGAAGTAGGCAGTAAGAGCCAGGGAAGAAATGGCAACGGAAAATGGGAGGGTGATGACGGAGGGATTTAGGGCCTTGAAGTGTACAAAAATTGCCAGAGTGAATTTAATGGAGATTGTTTTTTAAGATGAATAAAAACTGATGCTTATAATCACCCAAGGCTCAGCTGACATTAAGCATTGTGAATTTGGAGAAAATTCAATTGGCAGAGTTACCTGAATTTCTCTAATAATATTCAGCAGCCCAGAACTATAGCAAATGAAAGATTAGATTAACCCAGGTCTAAGAAGTAGAAGAGGGTAAAATTTAGCTACAGTGGAAGAGATATAGAAATATTATACATATTCCACCCCATTCAAATGCCAAGTCAAAATTGTAAATTCAAGGATTTTACGACTCATAACTGTCCTAAATATATCTTAATATTGATTTTAGTTCTCACTTTAGGTAAAATTGGTTTAAAAATATTTTCTGGCTGAATAAAAACGTGACTAAAACTAATGACATATCAGTTCAGTTCAGTCGCTCAGTCATGCCTGACTATTTGCGACCCATGGACTGCAGCACTCCAGGCCCCCCTGTCCATCACCAACTCCTGGAGTTCACTCAGACTCGTGTCCATTGAGTTGGTGATGCCATCTAACTAGCTCATCCTCTGTCGTCCCCTTCTCCTCTTGCCTTCAATATTTCCTAACAACAGGGTCTTTTCCAATGAGTCAGGTCTTTGCATCAGGTGGCCAAATAATGGAGTTTCAGCTTCAACATCAGTCCTTCCAATGAATATTCAGGACTGATTTCGTTTAGGATGGACTGGTTGGATCTCCTTGCAGTCCAAGGGTCTCTCAAAAGTCTTCTCCAACACCACAGTTCAAAAGCATCAATTCTTCAGCACTCAGCTTTCTTTACAGTCCAACTCTGACATCCATATATGACCACTGGAAACACCATAGCCTTGACTAGATGGACCTTGTTGGCAAAGTAATGTCTCTGCTTTTGAATATCTAGGTTGGTCATAACTTTCCTTCCAAGAAGTAAACATCTTTTAATTTCATGGCTGCAGACACCATCTGCAGTGATTTTGGAACCCTAAAATATAAAGTCTGTCACTGTTTCCACTGTTTCTCCATCTATTTGCCATGAAGTGATGTGACAAGATGCCATGATCTTAGTCTTCTGAATGTTGAGCTTTAGGCCAACACTTTTGCTCTCCTCTTTCACTTTCATCAAGAAGCTCTTTAGTTCATCTTCACTTTCTGCCATAAGGGTGGTGTCATCTGCATATCTGAGGTTATTGATAGTTCTCTTGGCAATATTGATTCCAGCTTGTGCTTCCTCAAGCCCAGCGTTTCTCATGATGTACTCTGCATATAAGTTAAATAAGCAGGGTGACAATATACAGCCTTGACGTACTCCTTTTCCTTTTTGGAACCAGTCTGTTGTTCCATGTCCAGTTCTAACTGTTGCTTCCTGACCTGCATACAGGTTTCTCAAGAGGCAGGTCAGGTGGTCTGGTATTTCCATCTCTTTCAGAATTTTCCACAGTTTATTGTGATACACACAGTCAAAGGCTATGGCATAGTCCAAAAAGCAGAAATAGATGCTGGAACTCTTGCTTTTTCCATGATCCAGCGGATGTTGGCAATTTGATCTCTGGTTCCTCTGCCTTTTCTAAAACCAGCTTGAACATCTGGAAGTTCACAGTTCATGTATTGCTGAAGCCTGGCTTGGAGAATTTTAAGCATTACTTTACTAGCATGTGAGCAGGGATTTTTAATACACACCACACTAGATAATTCAGATCAAAAGACAACATTATATCTGGAAAGTATAGCAGCATGTTATATAAGTAATTTTGAGCATTACTTTGCTAGTGTTTGAGATGAGTACAATTGTTCAGTAGTTTGAGCATTCTTTGGCATTGCCTTTTTTAGGGACTGGAATGAAAACTGACCTTTTCCAGTCTTGTGGCCACTGCTGAGTTTTCCAAATTAGGTGGCATATTGAGTGCAGCACTTTCATAGCATCATCTTTTAGGATTTGAAATATCTCACTGGAATTCCATCACCTCTACTAGCTTTGGCCCACTTGACTTCACATTCCAGGATGTCTGGCTCTCGGTGAGTGATCACACCATCGTGGTTATCTGGGTCATGAAGTTCTTTTTTGTACAGTTCTTCTGTGTATTCTTGACACCTCTTCTTAATATCTTCTGCTTCTGTTAGGTCCATACCATTTCTGTCCTTTATTGAGCCCATATTTGCATGAAATGTTCCCTTGGTATTGATTTTCTTGAAGAGATCTCTAGTCTTTCCTATTCTATTGTTGTCCTCTATTTCTTTGCACTGATCACTGAGGAAGGCTCTCTTATCTCTCCTTGCTATTCTTTGGAACTCTGCATTCAAATGGGTATATCTTTTCTCCTTTGCTTTTTGCTTCTCTTCTTCTCACAGCTATTTGTAAGGTCTTCTCAGACAGCCATTTTGCTTTTTTGCATTTCTTTTTTTGAGGATGGTCTTGTTCTCTGTCTCCTGTATTATGTCATGAACCTGTGTCCATAGTTCATCAGGCACTCTGTCTATCAGATCTAGTCCCTTAAATCTATTTCTTACTTCCACTGTATAGTCATTAGGGATTTGACTTAGGTCATACCTGAATGGTCTAGTGGTTTTCCCTACTTTCTTCAATTTAAGTCTGAACTTGCAAATAAGGGGTTCATGATCTGAGCCACAGTCATCTCCCAGTCTTGTTTTTGCTGCCTGTATAGAGCTTCTCCATCTTGGCTGCAAGAATATAATCAATCTGATTTCGGTGTTGACCATCTGGTGATGTCCATAATGACACATAATTGATACATAACCTGCAATTTTACACCAGTTAAGACTGTGTGCAGAAATTTACATTTCTAACAACATCAACTGGGAGTCAATATTTTACGTAGCTGGAAAGTCTCCGAGCCTAAGCTGAAGGAACACTTTGGCGGCCACTTTTTAATATCATGTGGACCCTCTCATCCCCTCTTCACAATCTGGTAAAAAAAATCACAACTCAATCACACCCACTTAAAAAATTCATTCAACAAATGTTTAATGTGTTTCTGCTATATACCAGCCAATACATCAGGTGACTAGTGTTTTATGATGATGCTTGACATGAAAAGATACATTAAGCCAAGCAGATTTCCTCTTTTGAAAATCTAAGGCAAGAGATAGATACTCAGCTGGTAAGGTATTTCATGTAAAAGGTGGAACTGAAAGACCGCTATGTAGAATGGCTCATGATGAGCATGTGCTAGGCAGTTCAGAGGAGGCAGAATGGGGAATAATTCTTAAAGAGGAACAGACAGAACTATAGATTCCTTTCAGGAAAAATCACATGGCTCACAAAAGAGAGGTGGCAAAGGTCTCTGCCCTCTCTGGGTAGAGAACTGCCCCATTGCTTCTTGTAGTTCCTGCCTACATTCATAAATACTATACAATAGGCTTCATTTTCTTCAGGAAGTTTGAATGATTCTTTGCTTTTCAATCCCAGATGAGCCTAGGCAGAAACTGCAATTTGAGTGATTCTTTCACCACATGTTTTTATGAGGACCCATAGCACTTTCTGTATTCACATATCTGCATTGTATTTACATATCGGTATATCTGCGCTGTATTTTTTCTTCCTTTCTGATGCCCCAAAGTACCTTCTTTCATAATTTTTCTTTTTCTTAAAGAACTTCTTCCGTCATTCATTTAGTTATGCTTCCTGGAAATAAATTCTTGGTATTTCTTGAGTTAAGAATGTTTTGTTTCATCTTTCTTTCGTGAAGAAATAGGATTCTGGGTTGATCTTTTCTTTCAACAACTGAAAACTTTTGTCCCACTTTCTGGACTTCATGGTTTCTGATGAGAAATCTATTGTCATTAGAATTTTTTGTTCATTATAAGTAAATGGTTTTCTTGTTTTCAAGGGGTTGTTTGTCTTTAGTTTTCAGAAGTATGATGATGATATGTTTTGGTATAGATTTCTTCATGCCTCTCAAATTTGAGATTCATTCAACTTCTTGAATCTTGTAAGTTTATGTCGCTTGCAAAAATTGAGAAGTTTTCAGATGTTATTTCCTTTTCATCCCCTCTTTCCTTGATCGCTCCTCTGGCATTCTGATAACATGAATATTAGATCTTTTGCTGTACTCTTACAGTTCCTTGATACTCTGCCCATTTTTTCCCTTTCAGTCTTTTTTCTCTCTCTTTTTCTACTTGGTTAATTTCTGCTTCTCTATCTTCCATTTCACTGATTATTTCTCTGTCCTTGCCACTCTTTTGTTGAGGCTGTCAACTGACTTTTGTATTTGCTATTGTATTTTTCAGTGCTGAAGTTTTCATTTTTTCAGTACTGAAGTACTTTATATCCTCTATTTTTCAAGCCCTTTCATATTTTCCATTTGTTTCAGGCATATTTGTAATTGCCATGTTAGAGAAATTTCATGATGACTGATTTCAAAATCTTCATCAGATCACTCTAAATCTCTGTTAGCTTGGGATTGGTGTCTATTAATTGTCTTTTACCATTCACCTTGAGATCTTCCTGGGTCTTGATATGGTGAGTGATTTTCAATTGAAACACTGACATTTTGAGTACTATGTTAAGAGATTCTTCATCTTATTTAAAACAGTTTTAGCTGGCTTTTCTGAATACCATTCTGGCAGGGGAGGGGGTGGTTGCTGCCTCCTTCCTGCCCAGGTATCCTACTTGACCTCCATTGACTCTGAAGGACATTCTCCATGTTACTGCCAGGAGAGGAGAGGCGATCTGGCTCCCCACTAGGCCTCCTCTGACACCAGGGGACTGGGTGGGAGGGACAGAGTGGCCTTGTTACCACTGGGTGGTGATAAAAGTCCTGATTCCTCATTAGTCTTCCTCTGACAGTGTCCCAAAGGGCAGGAGAAGGGATACCTCATCACTGTCGGTGGGGTGGAAATCCATGCCTCCAACATGTGGGGGATCATTACTGCCCGAGGGCAATGCTAGGTGTCTTGTCACAGCCTCCTGAGACTCGAAGTATAAGACTCACGCTTGTACTTTGTTTGTGTCGACAGGTTTGGCACTGAAAGTTTTAGCTGCAGTATTTGGCTGGAGTAGAGCAGTCATGGTCTAAAAGTTTTCTGTCTGCTAGGCTGCCCTTTCTTGATTCTCTAGCTACAAAGGGTGTATATATATATATATTTTTTTTTTTTTGAGGTGGGGGAGGGGTCTACCCCTGTTGTTATTTTCCTGTTGCTGGCTTCTTTGGATCCAAGTCTGGATATATGAGGCAAAAAGAAAACCCAGAAAACTCTCCACTCTGTTGTGCCTTGGGTCCTGAGATTCCTAGCCAGACTGCCTTCTCCTCACATTTCAGAGTCTACTTTATGTTAGTTTTATATATAAAATTCAGAAGCTTAGGAAAAATTACATCTACTCCATCTTCTTGGAAGCAGAAGTCTGCCTCCATTAACATTTTGATATATGTTGTTTTCGCTTTATATTTCATAATGGGATGTTAACTCCAATTGTCAAATTGGCAACACATTATTTTACACTTCACATTCTTGCCAAAGAATATAAGAGATGCTAAACACTCTGCTCCCCAGTTACCAACAATGCTAGGTAGGAAGAGACCATATTAAAGGAATATCACCTCAGAAGTCACAGCCTACTTGCCATGTGAAAAATTCCACCTCTGGTTCACATCACGTCACTGAAACCTGCATATCTGGCCCCTGAGAGTAATGCTTATACTATAAAATGTGGAGGCACTCTACTGCAACTACGCTGAACAAGATTATAATGTAAAAAGCAACCTTATAATTAAGAAAAAAATATAGTGATTTTAAGTTATTTGTAGAGGGTTGACAACAGTATGATGCCCTACATCTCAAAGTATCCTTTTATGAAAACAATGAAAGAATCCCCCTCAGCTTTACATCACAAGAAGGTAAATAACCAATTTATTTCTATATTTTGAAAAACTGTGATTTCTTTGCTTTGGCTACCAGGAAGTTCAGAGTCACTTTTGTCAATTTTTACAGTACCATACAGCAGAGATTTTGTATTGGTCTTAGCCTCAGCTTCTTTTATTTTCCAGTCAAGATTCTGCTTTTACCCAGGTTTCCTCATGTATTTGGTTTTTATCCAGTAGCACAGTATGCATTTTGGTACCTGATCCCATTTATTTTAGAAACATACAGGTGCACAAATGTGTTTAAAAAAAAATAGAGGGTTTATAAGCTCTTAAAAGGATAGGAAGTGAACCTCAGGGTTGTTCTCAACTCATAATAGAAACTTAATAAGTGCCACCCAGTTTGATCCCACAAGGGTTCTTTCTTAAGAAACCCTACAAGAACATATTTGTTGTCACATACTTTACACTTTATTTGTTAGATGGAGCTTTATGAAGGGACAAACACAAATATTACCTGGAGCACCGAAGCACCACTGTGGAGAAACTGAAGACCACTTTCAGCAGAGTCAATTCCACCAGTGGCCAAAATGGGAAATCCAGGCAAAGCACGAGCAATGGTGGTCACGGCTCTCAAAGCAATAGGTCTGATGGCTGTGCCTATGGAAATAAGGGTGATCAATGGTTAGATTATTGACCACTTGAGCATATTGCCTTATAACACTACTGTGTGATGGCAGTGGTGTACTAGACAAAATTCAGTTTCATCACTACTTAAGATATATGAGTATGCAAAATAGAAACATTGTTATATTTCAAAGTATGTTAATTTATAAATGGATATATTCTTATTCTTAAAATAAGAATATATCCACTTTGATGCTATTATTGCATGCAAGAATGTTATGCGAGTGAGTAGAGCAGTGCAAACTCCTGCATAAAATACATACATACACAATTTGATATATAGTACTGTGTAAAAAATTGTATGGAACACTCAAGCATCTGTTTGAGAAAGAACAAGGAATGGCAGATTTTGTAAAAGAAAAACAATCACATACAATGCATAAATAGACATACAGCTCTGTTATGTTTCCATGAAGTATAAAGCAGCTGGTGTGAATCGAGAGACTGCAAAACAAGTAAGGTGCTGATGAACTTACAGATTCCATATTGCATTTTACATGTATTTTCCCAAATCTGATGAAACATAGTGAGCCTAATCTAATTTTTCATATGTTAGAAATTTTTAACCAAGTTAAAGAGAATTTACTAGAATTCAGTAATTAGAGAGTCTATATTTGATTTTTTTATACATTATTTAAGGAAACATTACCAATACATCATTTGCTAAGTGTAATAAAAGCTGCTGGTGGCTCAGAGGTTAAAGCGTCTGCCTCTAATGCAGGAGACCTGGGTTCGATCCCTGGGTCAGGAAGATCCCCTGGAGAAGGAAATGGCACCCCACTCCAGTACTCTTGCCTGGAGAATCCCATGGACAGAGAAGCCTGGTGGGCTACAGTCCATGGGGTCGCACAGAGTCGGACACGACTGAGCGACTTAACTAACTAACTAATAAAAGCTGCAGGGATGGACAGAAGCCATCATTTTTTAGGTCATATTTCACATGATTATTGTTTATAAGGCTGCTTAGACTTTCAAGGGTTAACACAATCTGGGGTAACAATATAGATATGTAATTTAATATTTCTGATGTACACTCATAAGTCAGTGGTCCCTTAAAGGCATTTTCTGAAGTAAAAGTAGTTTCCTTTGTGCAAGAATGTGGCATTGCCTCCACCAGACCTCCACAAACAACTAAACAAGTGGAAGGTAAAACAAGTCTTTTGTGGTGAGTACTTTGGCCTCCTGTCCACCATCACCAGCATCTTTACCAGTATTCTCAGTATGTATTTATTGGTGTTCCCATTAAGGAAGCACAAAGAGCTTTCATTAAAATCAGTGGTTGGGCTTCCTGGTTGCTCAGTGGTAAAGAATCCACCTGCCAATGCAGGAGACATGAGTTCTATCCTCGATCCAGGAAGATCCCACATGCCGAGGAGCAACTAAGCTCGTGTGCCATTGAGCGTGTGTGCTAGAGCCTAGGAACCACAGCTACTGAGCCCACGTGCTGCAATGAGAAGGCTGCACACCACCACTACAGAGCAGCCCTTATTCACTGCAGCAAGAGACAAGCCTCACATCAATGAAGACCCAGCATAGCCAAGCGTAAGTCAACAGAAATACATTTAAAAAAAATAATAATTAAAAATATAAAATCAGTGGTTTTCTTTTCATCTTGTTCATTTCAGATGGAACTGAATTTATGTGTAACTAATGCTTTTGCATTCAACACCAAAATGTTTGTGGAAATGACTACTTGGTGCTCCCAAACCTAAAAATATCTCCCGCTGGATATTAGCATTCGTAGGCAGAACATTCAATGCTGAAACTTTGAAATTCCATAACTGACATTTAAATACAAGGCAGTAAGTTAGGGCCATTTAGAAACTGAACATCAAAACCCTATTTCTATTTTAAAATATTTAGCAGTGACTTCTTAGTCTGAATGTTTTAATCACTGAAAAAGGCGAACACAGTGGACAGGAGGATGCATGGAAAGAATACACACACACATATTTATAAAAACATATCTTCCCTTATACTAAAAAGAAATTTGAGAGTAAAGGTTAGAGGGAAGCATTTTTAGGGAATTTGTAACTTGAATCTTTTAGACAGACATATAGCTATCCTGGCATAATATAAATGACATGTTCAATATACACTAAGTTGATGACTCCTTTACATGCATGTTACTTTGAAGCAATAAAGAAATATTGAGATTCTTTTTTATTTTTTTTTCTTATTCCGTTGACCCTAGAGAGTAAAGGAAATTTGTGCTAAGCAGATAAATAATTTATTTCTAACTGCACTGTTAGAAGACTCACTAAGGGGTAAAGTTTCAAAGTGGTACACAGGGATTTGGCCACATATTCCATTGATATTAATGGACATCAAATGGCAAAATCCCAGAACACAGCTTTGAAAATTTAACCAGTTCCATTTAAAGGGCAACATTATTACACAGGTGTTAAAGAACATCAGCCTACCCTCAGTGGCATTTTAAAATGTTCAGTTAGGTCAATAAGATGTTTTCTACTTGATGTTTTCCTTCTTTTTCTAAAGCTTTTCTAATTTACCTAATGAACATGAAAACCTTTCAAACTAATAAAGGTATCTTTTTAAAAATTAAGAGTAATTATGTTCTCTGAGGAAATGTGATCCAAAAATGAAGAAATGGATCCTTCTGTTGCTGGGTAATAGTAAATTCAGTTTTAATTTCCATTATAAATTCTATTTGATTGGTTTTCTGACAACTTGGTTTAAATGAAATATAATCTACCTGTTCTCAGCATTTTTTATGGGGAATAGGTTTTAAAAATGACTTTTATCTGCCATGAAAGGTTTTTGGAAGGAAACTGAAGGTACATAAAAAGATCTTTCAAATTGTGATACAGAAATTTTTTAGTTTTAAAATGACAGAAATGAGGAAATAATAGATTCAATATAAAAATAAAACTTCTGGTCACATATATCAATACTACACAAGATTATAAATATGTTAATTAAAATGCATAAAGATTTTCAGAATCATGACTATTGAGATAATTTTTTTTAAATTTTGGCACTGCTATGGTGATTAATGATTTTAGATCAAAAACCAGGGAGGAAGAGTCCAGTTCGAGAAGCTCAAGAAATTAAAAGTAGACTCCATCCTAAAGGAAACAACAAGGTTTAAACTTAAAAAATTGAAATCCTATTAGCTTAAATTAACTATTAGGCAACATGCAATTTAAATTAAGTCTTCATCTACATGGGATAACCAGATGGGCCTGATGGGGAATTCAGTTACATCAAGCGTTTCCATTTCAAATGTATGGGATGCGCCAAGGAAAGTTAGCCATCCTGAATCCTCACATTTTGAAAAAAGCTGCAGGTTCAAACAAAGAAACAAACAAAGTGAACCAGACCTGTGAGTTCCAACACTGATGCCAAGACATGTACCATTAAGAAAACTTTGCATTCATTTAAACATCATATATTTTATAATTACTCCTAGAAAGAAGGGAATTTGAAGATGAACTCATTACAATATCAAAGAAACAACAGGGTCAACTGTTTAGGTTAAAATTCTAGCTCCACTATTTACAAGCTCTGTAATCTTGTGAAAATTTCTTAACATTTTAATCTATAAAATAATAAAATTTTAATAACTTCACAACGCTGTTCTGAGGATTAATTTTATACAGGCTGCTGCTGCTCCTGCTAAGTCGCATCAGTCGTGTCTGACTCTGTGCGACCCCTTAGACGGCAGCCTACCAGGCTCCTCCGTCCATGGGATTCTCCAGGCAAGAGTACTAGAGTAGGGTGCCATTGCCTTCTCCGATATAAAGGGCTGCTGCTGCTGCTGCTGCTAAGTCACTTCAGTCGTGTCTGACTCTGTGTGACCCCATAGACGTCATCCCACCAGGCTCCCCCGTCCCTGGGATAAAGGGCTAGCTCATGATAAAGATTGTATATGCGTGCTAAGTCACTTTAGTTGTGTCTGACTCTTTGCCACCTCACTGTAGCCTTCCAGGCTCCTCTGTCAACAGGATTCTCCAGGCTAGAATACTGAAGTGGGTTGCCATTTCCTCCTCCAGGGGATCTTCCTGACCCAGGTATCTAACCTGGGTTTCTGGTATTGCAGACTGATTGAGTCACCAGGGAGGTGCCAATTATTATACAATGTTTGCTATTATAACCTGTACTACCCTAAAAGGACAATTGATTTCAGAGGGAGTATTTATTTAGTTTACTTCGTGCCTTCTATGTTGTTGCTGTGTGCTTAGTAATGCAATTTTTTTTATTGTAGACAAAAGCATGATGCCTAGGATGATGAAACTTTATGACCTCTGCTCCCTTAGAAGAACCATCTTCTGCTTCTTTTCCCCATCTCTATTGAGTGACGTCATGATGCTGGCAGGATTAACTGACTAAAATCTCAAACACAGACATCCATATATTACATTTTTTTTTGAGAATCAAAAGGTCCATGTGCTAAATCAATACGCAAAATTTTTAACGACATCAGAACTTGAGCTTATTTGTGAGAAGTAAGCAGAACTTGGCAGAACTTTATTTAGCATCACTAAATCCTTGAAGGGAAAAGACTTTTTTAATGGGCAAGATAGTGTGGAACATATGCTAATTTTGGATAACTGAAATTTTGAATAATTGAGTTTAATTCTGTTTGGTTTTGCCTTAATCATTTGACTTCTAGGATAGCTACTGTTACAGAATTAATTGTTAGAGCTAAGTCCACAATAAACTCCTGGATAATAGCTCTACCAGGCAATAAAACAGAAATTGGGTTATAACACTCACTCGTGCTCACTGTGTATACAAAAAGAAAATGTAGTTTTAATTTGCTTACATTAATTAAAATATAATGAATTAAGTGGATAACAAATTCATTAGAAATTGAACTTTGACTGCCTAATTGTTAACAGTTTTAACATCACCCAGAAGAAAGAAAATAGTAGCAAATCAAGACTTTCAAGGATTTAGGAGTTGAGAGATTGATTTTTATAAAACACATAAATCAAGCACCAAAAATGTATATTTTAAAACAACTTTAAAATGTTAATGAACCTAATATACTGATAAATATGTAAAGCACAACTAATTAAAAATACATCTCTACACATGGATTAAAGTCCCCTGAGAAAATTAGCATAATTCAACCAGAAACTGAAGTACTAGAAGGATCAGGGTTATATCAAGAGATGTGAAATCTAAACAGGAGAAACGAGAGAGAGAAAACTAGTTGTTTTATATTGTTATTTCCAGTTTATTGAAAAACTAAAATTTTTCTTATGAAATGTTTTAATTTTTGTTAAGTATTCCAAGAAAATTTCTCCCAGTCTTTATATCTTTATAATGGTTTATCTGCTTTATAACATATTCAAAATGTTCATAGTCAATTCATATTCAATAATTTGGTACCTAGAATGTGCTAGACTTTTATTTTAAAGCAACAGAATTAATACTATTTACCAAAGAAGGGGACATTTATCTCTCTGGGTGCTTGCTCATGAAGTGATTTCCAAATTCCCTGATACTTGACACGGAGACTGGGGCTTCATATACAGCGTGTGTTTTAACCCTTGCAGTGCTGTGCAGGTAGATGCTATCATGTATGTGAAGAAAGGGTAGTTCAACCTGAATAAAACTTGTTTGATGTCACAGTTTTTAAAGTTTAAAGATCAAGTTTCTGTGTGGAGTCCATACTTTTGAACTGAGACCTGACAGTGCAGCAGTTATGATGAGCATCACCTTCAGAAAGCCAGTATCAGTACCGCCTGTCGTCTAATGCTCAGACAGTTTCGAAAGTCCACCCAAGTAGGTGTAAATCTTGACTCTATTACTTTACACAGTTGTGACTTTGAGCAAGCTCCTCAGCTTCCTAGAACATCAGTTTTTGATATCTGTGAAACAGGAACATCAATATCATAGCAGCTTGGGGACTATTACATGATACAGTTTGTGGAAAGCATTCAGTCCAGTGCCTGGTTTGTATTGTATAAAGGTTGATATTACTACTGAAGTCACAGAAAAGTGATCAGAGAAATAAGCATTCACTATAAACATGTGGGATTAAACACTTAATACTTAAGGGGTGTTAATTAATATTCTAGATAGTAAATTTGGAGATCCTAAGTCATTTCATTTCCAAAAACTACAGTTTAAGTCTATGACTGCAAATGCATTTATTTGTGTGGTGAACTTTTATTAGATTTATAATGTAATTGCAATGTCTAAAGGTATATGTCTTATCCTGAAACCCCATTTTGAGAAATATAATCCATTAGTGTATAGATACAAAGTTACATGTACAAAGATGTTCCTTGAAATACTGTTTTATATAACAAAAGAGTGAAAAGCAAAATAAATAATCACTAGAGGTTGTGCTAGAAAATAAATTATAGTTCATTCATGTAGGATGCTGCAGGAAACCTTTAAAATTGACATGGAAATATCTCTGGATATGTAGTTATGTGTTAAATCACAAGTAGCAGAACAATATATAGGGTGTGGTCCCATTTTAGGTAAAGAAAAAATATGATTACATTTAGTGTGTGGACATGTAAATGCACAGAATACTGTGTTTTAAACTGCTAATGATTATCTCTAGGGAAACAGGCTGAAGAACTTTGATGTTTCATATCTATACTTCCATATTATTTGATTCTCTTAGGTAAGAAATGTTTATGATTCACTTCTGCAATGAAAAATGACTTTTTTTATATAATGCGTCTAAAACAATACAGGAATGGGATTCTGTGCTGTGAAACTTTTATGTACAAGATGTGCAGTGCTTCTACTCTCTGTACATTCAGAAGAGCACTTTTGGTTCTATATCTAATATTTTAAGTAAAATATTAACAGAATATATCCAAAACAGGGTGAACAGGATGACTGTGATCTCTGTCCCTGTCTTTCTTTCACAGACACACACACATAATGAAATGGAACCAGAGATAGAAAAAGCACATAGATGGTTTTGTTTGGAATCAAAGGGTAAGCAAAATCAGTAAAGTTAAATTTCAGTAAAGCTAAATGTCAGTTTTATGAAGTAGTATAGGCTACAGTGATTTAGCAGAACACAAGAAAGCAAGAAAATGTATCACACTTATACCAAATAAGGATATTGAGTTATATTACTAAAGTATACAATTTTAATTGTAACAATATCTGTCAAAATAAATTATATCCCTATAATTTAAAATGTATATATATATATACACATACATATATTATATGCAAATAGTTTATTATGTAAAGTTAATTCCACTGTTTTGGCTACAATAAAATTAATTTTTAAATAAAAATTTTAAACAATAATATGTATATGTGTGGTGTATAAAATGGCTGAAAGTATTAATAATCTAATGGTTGTCTTCAAGTATTTTAAGAGGTAATCATGAAGAAAGATTCCATCTATGATTTTTCTCAAAAGGTAACTAGAACCAATGGTTAAGCACACAATTTTGGTTTTATTATTATTTTTTATCATTAATTAATATCATTGCTAAGTCACTTCAGTCATGTCCGACTCTGTGCGACCCCATAGACGGAAGCCCACCAGGCTCCCCCGTCACTGGGATTCTCCAGGCAAGGACACTGGAGTGGGTTGCCATTTCCTTCTCCAATGCATGAAAGTGAAAAATGAAAGTGAAGTTGCTCAGTCATGTCCAACTCTTAGCGACCCTATGGACTGCAGCCTACTAGGCTCCTCTGTCCATGGGGTTTTGCAGGCAAGAGTACTGGAGTGGGTTGCCATTGCCTTCTCCGAATTAATATCATTAAAATTTGCCAATTGTAAATTCAGCTACAGAAGTAGCTACATTGGTATGCCCCTATCACTTGAAATTAAATGGGTACTTGGCAGGTAGTGGCCAGTAGAAAAGACCTCTGTACTATAGAAAATATTGGATTATACGATCTCTTCCAATTAAAAATTCCAGGATACTATGAACATTGTCATGGTATTTTAAGGAGTAATTTTATATTTTCTGTGGTTTCACAATAGATACCGGTGATGAAGCTAACATATAAAAGGACTGATTATGTGAAAGTCAAATTTTAACATTCAATGCATTCAATATGGGCTTCCCTGGTGGCTCAGATGGTAAAGTGTCTGCCCGCAAAGTGGGAGACCTGGGTTCGATCCCTGGATTGGGAAGATCCCCTGGAGAAGAATAAGTCAAATATACTTCAATAAATTAAAAAAAAATAAGACTAAATTTTGTAACTAATTTTGTAACTAATAAAGAATTGTCCACATATGATAAAAGCAAGAATGTGAGTATAATTGTTGGCTAGGAATTAGATAGAAACAATAGTAATTTATGACCTACCTTGCCTAGCAAGTCCCAGTTTGTCACACCTATATTTATTTGTAATTAAATGATGCAATTATAAATACCATCATCTTTCACTCAAAAAGCACCTCGTTTGGATTACAAATTATAATGAAATTGCATTTAGGGATTATAGCACAAAGATAATTATGGAAGCAAATGAATTTGATTTAGAACAAAATCATAATCTATGAAAAAATTAGGAACTGACTACACTGTCCAAGACTCAAAGGATGGTGTGAAGAGACATATTTCCTTGAATTTATTACTAGAAGGAAAAATATAGGGTATTTATATGTGATATCTGGGCATAATTATTCTATATGTTCTTTCTATTTTCAACCTGTAGGTGGCCACCACAAGCTACACTTATTAAACAACTCATTAGTAGCATTTTCAATACTGTCCTCTTCAGATAATTAGCAATTTATTTAAATAACCAATTTCTGTAGAAATAATTGCCATGAAATGCCCTGAACCTACTTTTTTATAAACTATAATAAAAGTGTTAAGATAATCCCTGACATTTGCAAATGCCATTAGTTCACCTTTCCTTCTGATAGTGCTATGGCATTATGCTTAAACAATTACCCGATAACACAGCGGCTTAATGAAACAGTACAGTAAGCACATTCTTCAATATGGTCAGCAAGGACATTCAGATTTAGAAAGAAATCCAGTATGCAGACATGTTAACATTGAGTAAAGACACACAGACAAAAGACAAAAGATTACTGAAATAAGTACATTGCTGCTATTTCCAACTTGGTTTAGTTTTCATAGTAAATGCTACAACATATGTATTCTCTTTGGAAACAAGAATGGGAAGTTTTGCAAATTGGTTCATGCAATTGGCTGGTGTTAATTAAAATCATGTGAATCTATGAATATGCAAAATATACTCATCATATTATTTGTTCAGTAACCTCTACACAAGAGAAATAAGTAGAGAATTTTTCTTACTCTCATTTTAAAAATATTTAAGTATGTTTTAACTTACAAAATGATGCAAATTTTCAAAGCAGAGTTATCAAGAAAAACTATAAACTGCTTTTACATCTCAGCTGGTATTTAGCATTTAAAATGGACCAGGGTTTGGATCTCAGCTTCTTCCTTGTTATTCAGCTCCCTATTCTAAGACCTACTGATAAGGGCTCATGGTGTGTTTCTGAGTCACCAGAGATAAACTCTCTGAGACTGTCACAATTTTTAAGCTGTAGGCCTTCGTATGATAAAACCGGACTAGAATTCAAAAAGAAAATACTGCTAAGATTCTACTGAATACCAAGTGCTCTACTAAGACTAGAGATTTCTTCAAGAAAATCAGAGATACCAAGCAAACATTTCATGCAAAGATGGGCTCGATAAAGGACAGAAATGGTATGGACCTAACAGAAGCAGAAGAGATTAAGAGGTGACAAGAATGCACTGAAGAACTATACAAAAAAGATCTTCATGACCCAGATAACCACGATGGTGTGATCACTCACCTAGACCAGATATCTTGGAGTCCAGAGTTAAGTGGGCTTTAGGAAACCACTATGAACAAAGCTAGTAGAGGTGATAGAATGCAGCGGAGCTATTTCAAATCCTAAAAGATGATGCTGTTAAAATGCTGCACTCAATATGCCAGCAAATTTGGAAAACTCAGCAGTGGCCACAGGACTGGAAAAGATCCGTTTTCATTCCAATCCCAAAGAAACGCAATGCCAAAGAATGCTCAAACTACTACACAGTTACACTCATCCCACACTCTAGCAAAGTAATGCTCAAAATTCTCTTTTGTTGAAGTGATGCTTCAATAGTATGTGAACTGAGAACTTCCAGATGTTCAAGCTGGATTTAGAAAAGCCAGAGGAACTAGTGATCAAATTGCCAACATCCGTTGGATCATAGAAAAAGCAAGAGAATTCCAGAAAAAACATCTACTTTTGCCTTATTGATTATGCCAAAGGCTTTGACTGTGTGGATCACAATAAACTGTGGAAAATTCTGAAAGAGATGGGAATACCAGACCACCTGACCTTCCTCTTGAGAAGTCTGTATGCAGGTCAGGAAGCAACAGTTAGAAATGGACATGGAACAATAGACTGGCTCCAAATTGGGAAAGGAGTATGTCAAGGCTGTATATTGTCACCCTGCTTATTTAACTTATATGCAGAGTATATCATGTGAAATGCTGGGCTGGCTGAAACACAAGCTGGAATCAGACTGCTGGGAGAAATATCAATAACCTCAGATATGCAGATGACACCACCCTGTGGCAGAAAGCCAAGAAGAACTAAAGAGCCTCTTGATGAAAGTGAAAGAGGAGAGTAAAAAGTTGGCTTAAAACTCAACATTCAAAAAATTAAGATCATGGCATCTGGTCCCACCACTTCATGGCAAATAGATAGGGAAACAATGGAAACAGACACTTCATTTTTTGGGCTCCAAAATCGTTGCAGATGGTGACTACAACCATGAAATTAGATGATGCTTGCTCCTTGGAAGAAAAACTATGACCAACCTAGACAGCATATTAGAAAGGAAACATTACTTTGCCCTCAAAGGTCTGTCTAGTCAAAGCTATGGTTTTTTCAGTAGTCATGTATGGATATGAGAGTTGGACCATAAAGAAGGCTGAGCGATTAAGAATTGATGCTTTTGAACTGCAGTGTTGGAGAAGACTCTTGACAGTCCCTTGGACTGCAAGGAGATCCAACCAGTCCATCCTAAAGGAAATCAGTCCTGAATATTCACTGGACAGACTGATGCTGAAAGTGAAGGTTCAATATGTTGGCCACCTAATGCAAATAACTGAATCACTGAAAAAGACCCTGATGCTGGGAAAGACTGAAGGTAGGAGGAGAAGGGGACAACAGAGGATGAGATGGTTGGATGGCATCACGGACTCGGTGGACATGAGTTTGAGCAAGCTCCAGGAGTTGGTGATGGACAGCGAAGCCTGGTGTTGTGTAGTCCATGGTGTCACAAAGAGTTGGACATGACTGAGAGACTGAACAGTGAGAAGAGTTGACTCATTGGAAAAGACCCTGATGCTGGGAGGGATTGGGGGCAGGAGGAGAAAGGGACGACTGAGGATGAGATGGCTGGATGGCATCACAGACTCAATGGACGTGAGTCTGAGTGAACTCCGGGAGTTGGTGATGGACAGGGAGGCCTGGCGTACTGCGATTCATGGGGTCGCAAAGAATCGGACACGACTGCGCAACTGAACTGAACTGAGAACTGAACTAAACTGAACTACTAAGTTAGCTCAGATTGTAAAGTGTCTGCCTGCAAAGAAGGAGACCTGGCTTTGATCCCTGGATTGGGAAGATACACTCAAGAAGGGAATGGCAACTCCCTCCAGTATTCTTGACTGGAGAATTCCATGGACAGAAGGGCCTGGCAGGCTACAGTCCATGGGTTCGCAAAGAGTTGTACCTAACTGAGCAACACAACAAGTTGTATATACATTATTTCCCCTGTACAGATGAAGAAATTCAGAAGAGTTAAATAGCAAATGTACATAAGAAAGACAGGGTCATGTAGTGAAGTAAAACATTATAGCAATAAAACAATTAGTTCACAATGTGACCATAAAATACATTGATAGGTTTGAATTGGAGGGTTTTTCTTTATTTCCAGATTGCCATATCCTTCTGTTTCTTTTGTTTAAGTACTTCTGGCAGTGCTATAAACCTATAAATACAACAAATTTACCTATATATATAAATATATGACTACTTAAAAATACACATATTTCCTTGGTGAAGAGATTCAGAACCATGAGTTAAGAAATTTGGTGTATAAATTTTTCTCATTTGATTTTGCTTAAGAATGCTCAGGATGAATGTTATGAAACCACATAAAAATCTCATAGTCTATGTCTGTTCAAAATGGTTATTTGAAGAAGAGAAAGAGGAAGTTTAAAATGATGGTAATGCTGATAACTAGAAGGAGACTTTGCTCTTGGAGACCCAGGACAATTAAAAATGAGCCTTTTTCTGAAGACATAAAAAATAACAAAAAGAGTTCTCACATTCGTTAGGATCATATTATCTTTCTTTGGAATTCCATGTATTTCTTTCCTCTCTGAAATTCTGTACTCAGTTTACACTGTGGTTGTTTCCATGGTCAGGGTGTCCATGGTCGCACCTGCTCTACCGTCAACATTTTTCTTTTATTCTCTTTCTTTTTATTTGACAATGAATTACCAGTGTAAATTTCTGTGCCCTATGATAAGGCTGTATTTCTCACAGGCTGAGAAACCCAGGTTGTACAGTAAGCACTGAGGTTTTGTTCTCTTTTCTGGTGTGGACACCTCTCAAAGATAATGGGCTTAAAAATTTTTTTAATGAAGTATAGTTAATTTATAATAATATATTAATTTCAGGTATACAGCACAATGATTCAGTATTTTCACAGACTGTACTCCATGAAATGTTATCACAAGGGCATAGCTTAGTTTCCTGTGCTATACAATACATCCTTGTTGCTTATCTATTTTATACACAGTAGTTTGTACCTCTTAATCTCATTCTCCTATTTTGCCCCTTGCCTTCCCCTGTCTTCATCAGAAACCACTAGCTTGTTTTTATATTGTGAGTCTGTTTCTGTTTTGCATATATTCATTTGTAATATATTTTAGATTCCACATATAAGTGATATATAGTATTTGTTTTTCTCTGACTTATTTCAATAAATAAAATGTTCTCTATCTCTATCTACATTGCTGCAAATGGCAGGATTTCACTTATTATGGCTGAGTAGTAATCCACTGTGTATATCCCACCTTTTTATCCATTAGTCTATTGATGGGCATTTGGGCTGCTTCCATATCTCAGCTATTATAAATAGTGCTGCTATAAACACTGGATGCATGAATATATTTGAATTAGTGTTTTCATTTGCTTCAGATGTGTACCCAGGAGTGGAACTGCTGGATCATATGGCAGTCTTGTTTTTAGTTTTTTTTTTTTTAAGAAACTCCATACTGTTTTCCACAGTAGCTATACCAATTTACATTCCCACCAACAGGTACAAGGGTTCCCTTTTCCTCACATTCTCTCCAACATTTGTTATCCATAGACTTTTTGAGGATAGGTGTTCTGACATGTGTTTAAAAATAATAATGTGGACAAGTTCATCTCCAGATGGACCCTATCAGAACCCTCTAAGAACCAATGTTCCTGTAAACTGACTAGGCACTTTGGAAAGTAGGAGCTCTACTCACCAATATTTGCTCTACTAATCAGTAATTGCCCTCTCAACTAACTGACAATAAAAAATAGGGTAGAAAATAAGAAATCATTGTTAGTCAAAATTATTTCTTGTACCTAGTATGATGTCAGTTGCTAAAAGGCAGCAATAAAAGTGTTTCCTCTCATTGAGCTTATGAGACTAAGTAGCTATAATGAAGACATGGGCAACACATGTTCACATCGTGATTACCTGAAGCAGACTGAAGAACTGCTGAAACTCAAGAGAATAGGATGATCCAGGAAGACTGAAGTGGTTCAGAAAGGCTTTTTGAGAGATGCAGCATACCAGGTGGGCTCTTGGGAGATGAGTAGGTAGGTTTGGGGTTCAGAACTAGGATATTTCAAATTATGGCAAGGGTTGGGGACAAGGTGGGCAAAACTGCAGTTACAGTAATGAATAATTCATGTTTCTGAGACTCATATTAATTCACAATAAACTGTGGAAAATTCTGAGAGAGATGGGAATACCAGACCACCTGACCTACCTCTTGAGAAACCTGTATGCAAGTCAGGAAGCAACAGTTAGAACTGGACATGGAACAACAGACTGGTTCCAAATTGGAAAAGGAGTACGTCAAAGCTGTATATTGTCACCTTGCTTATTTAACTTATATGGAGAGTACATCATGAGAAATGCTGGACTGGAAGAAACACAAGCTGGAGTCAAGATTTCTGGGAGAAATATCAATAACCTCAGATATGCAGATGACACCATCCTTATGGCAGAAAGTGAAGAGGAACTAAAAAGCCTCTCGATGAAAGTGAAAGAGGAGAGTGAAAAAGTTGGCTTAAAGCTCAACATTTGGAAAATGAAGATCATGGCATCCGGTCCCATCACTTCATGGGAAATAGACAGGGAAACAGTGGAAACAGTGTCAGACTTTATTTTTTTGGGCTCCAAATCACTGCAGATGGTGACTGCAGCCATGAAATTAAAAGACGCTTACTCCTTGGAAGAAAAGTTATGACCAACCTAGATAGCATATTAAAAAGCAGAGACATTATTTTGCCGACTAAAGTTCGTCTAGTCAAGGCTATGGTTTTTCCAGTGGTCATGTATGGATGTGAGAGTTGGACTGTGAAGAAGGCTGAGCGCTGAAGAATTGATGCTTTTGAACTGTGGTGTTGGAGAAGACTCTTGAGAGTCCCTTGGACTGCAAGGAGATCCAACCAGTCCATTCTAAAGGAGATCAACCCTGGGATTTCCTTGGAAGGAATGATGCTAAAGCTGAAACTCCAGTACTTTGGCCACCTCATGCGAAGAGCTGACTCATTGGAAAAGACTCTGATGCTGGAAGGGATTGGGGGCAGGAGGAGAAGGGGATGACAAAGGATGAGATGGCTGGATGGCATCACTGACTCGATGGACGTGAGTCTGAGTGAATTCCAGGAGTTGGGGATGGACAGGGAGGCCTGGTGTGCTGAGATTCATGGGGCTGCAAAGAGTCAGACACAACTGAGCGACTGAACTGAACTGACTGAACTGAAAGTAGCCTCTCAGGTTGGGGAACCATATACAATGAGTTTGGGTTGCATGGGGGTGTTGCCTGGTAAGCAGAAGGGAATACCCCCACTCCCCCATATATTGTTATGAATTGCTATATGATACTTTATTTTAAAAACTGATTTTTAAACTACTGAGTTGGCATGAGAATTTTTGATTCTTATGAATTTCAACAGTGTCTGAAAAAAAAAAGATATAATAAAATGAAAGAAGCCCAGATTTATCTCATTGTTAATAAAAAATATTTCTCCAAGGGAACTAAACAGAATATATAGCCTATGTAGTAACTCAGATGGTAAAAGGATCTGCCTGCAATGCAGGAGACCGGGGTTTGAGCCCTGGTTTGGGAAGACCACTGGAAAAGGAAATGACAACCCACTGCAGTATTCTTGCCTGGAGAATTTCATGGACAGAGGAGCCTGTGGGCTACAATCCATGGGGTCACAAAGAGTCAGACATGACTGAGTGACAAACACACACACATGTCCCTGGTTGCAGCCTCTATATAGATCATAAGGATCTTTGTAGTCTGATTTTAAAAGTAATAGGATTTTTATCTATCAGAAGGGATAAAAGTTGCAATTAAAATTAAAATAATGTTTCTTCTTTTTACAACTTAGGAAGCTTGTATAATGGAAGAGTGTACAAGTTCCACTCCATTCAACAACTGTTACTAGTATCATACATTTTCATCTTTATAAATGCATTTGTAGTCTTAAAAAACATCATAAATATTGCAGGAATCTGCAGCAAGCATTAAAACAGAGCACATGATCAAGCAATTAGGAAAGGGAAAATAAGTTAACATTACATTTCTTTACAAGATCTTCCAAACTATTACCTAGAGGCACTCTTACACTATGTTAGATCATGGGTATATTCTGGAACTTCTTTTATACCAGAGGGCAACTGGGGGCTTAAACTGGTCATCTAGCCTCAACATGTGTCCCTGATATTTTAGTGCTTTGAATTATAAGCAAGGATGCTCCTTGGGCAAGTGAGTAGTTAGAAACCAGCAGCTATTTGGACAAACCATATACTGGGAAGGAACATCTAATGGACATGAATAGAACCATGTAAAAATCAAATAAGATAATTTATGTAAAGCAGGAAGGTCTGTGACAAGCACATATGAAGTGCTTAGCAAGCAGTACCATCACAACAGATTTTTAAAACAATTAAATAAAATAAGGACACTGTGAACAACTTTAGGCAAAAAATTAAACAATTGCAATGAAATGGACAAATTCCAAGCAAACCACATCTAAGCAAAAATTACAACAAAAACCAAAAAATAAAAATTAAAAACAACCTCATAACTATCACAGAAATTAAATTAGTAATAATAATAATTATAATAATAATAAAACAATTATAATAAGCAAACTGCAGGCCCAGATGGCTTCACTGGTCAATTCTATCAAACTTAAGGTCTTCCCTGGTGGCTCAAAGATTAAAGCATCTGCCTGCAATGCAGGAGACCTGGGTTTGATCCCTGGGTTGGGAAGATCCTCTGGAGAAGGAAATGGCAACCCATTCCAGTATTCTTGCCTGGATAATCCCATGGATGGAGAAGGCTGGTGGGCTACAGTCCACAGGGTCCCAAAGAGTTGGACATGACTGATCAATTTCTCTTTTCTTTCTTAAGGAAAAAAGAATATCAACCTTATGGAAACATTTGCAGAAGACAGATCAAGAAGGAACAGTTCCCAACTCATTTTATGAGGCCAGCATAATTCTGATACCAAAATCTAACAAATATACTAAAAGAAAATAAAATTGTAGGCCAATATTCTTCATTAATATAGACTCAAATGTCTTTAATAAAATTCCAGCAAACTGTCTTTGAAGAAGCTGTTAATTCTATAATTTATATAAAAATACAAACTATCTAGAATAACCAAAACAACTATGAAAAATAAAACACAATTCAAGGATGCTATTTCACTTCAGGACTTGCATAAATATCCAGTATCCTGATAACAGTATAAAAATATATACCAGGATGGAATCCAAAAATAGTCACCACTATAAAGTCAACTGATTTTTGACCAAGTCACTAAGTTATTTCAGTTGAGGAAAGAAAAATCATTATAACAAATAGTGCAGAACAACTGGATATTTGTAAGAAAAGGTGATTAAAAAAAAAAAACTTAGTTGCTCTCTTACTGCATACAAAAATTTTTAAAGATTCAGAATGATTAGGAAAACAAACAAGCAAAAAAACGTAGGAAAGTATCTCTATAACCTAGAGTTAAGCAAGATAAACAAGTTACTAAATAATAGTAAATAATAAAATATTGATATACTAGATTTTATTTAAAAAATCAGTAAAGAAGCCAAAATCTATAAAAATTATTATATTCACATACATAAATTTAAAAAAGAACTTATATATAAAGTGTATAAAGAGTTCCCAAAAAACAATAATTACAAGATGAGTAATAACTAAAATAAGCAAAACTTGATCAAACACATATAAATGGACAATGAGTACATGGAAAGTTACTCCATGTTAGAGAAATACAAATCAAAACCTACATGAGCCTCCACTTCACACTTATTAGAAAATAGGTAAAAAGAAGACTGATGACACCAAACATTGACCCGAGTGTGGAACAAGTTGAATTCTCATACATAGCTAACTGGAGTACAAAATGGGAAAATCACTTTGGATAATTGTTTGAAATCTCTTTAAAAATTAAACATATATCTATCCTATGACTCAGCAATTTCACTCCTAAACTTTTGCCCAGGAGAAATGAAAATAAGACTACAAAAGTGTACATACAAGAATGTTTATAATACCCCCTAACTGGAAACCACCCAAATGTCCATCAACAAGAGAATGGATAAACAAATTGCAGTCAATTAATTTAGTGAAAATTATCAGCAATAAAAAGGACTTGCTTACTAGTACCTACAACAACATAGATGGATATGAAAAATGTGATAGCTGAGTAAATGAACCCAAAAAGTACACATACACACACACACACAAACACAGAGTAGTAGGGGTGTGAGGAAGAGGGAGACAGAGAGAATGAATACATTATTTCATTTATATGAAGTTTGCTGCTGCTGCTGCTAAGTCACTTCAGTTGTGTCCGACTCTGTGCGACTCCATAGACGGCAGCCCACCAGGCTCCCCGATCCCTGGGATTTTCCAGGCAAGAGTACTGGAGTGGAGTACCATCGCCTTCTCCATAAATATATATATATANTAGGAAACAGAAGCAGACTCACAGACATAGAGAACAGACTTGTGGTTGCTAAGGAGGGTGGGTAGGGGAGAGAAGGATCGGAAATTTGAGACTGCAGGTGTAAATTATTATATATAGGATAGATAAAAAACACACTCCTATTGCATAGCATAGGGAACTATATTCAACATCCTGAGATAAACCACAATGGAAAAGAATATTTTTTAAAAAGTATGTATATGTATAGCTGAGTCACTTTTCTGTACAGCAGAAATTAATACAATACTGTAAATCAACTATACCTCAATAAAAAAAAATTAAAAAGAGGAAGAACAGTGGTGGAAAGGCTGGAGCAACATCAGGAAGAACAGCAATATAGATCAGGAATAATTCCTGAGCCCATAAAATGCTATGTTGGGGACAGTGACCTGACCAACAGGTATGTAGTCACCTGGTCCAGATAACAGTGATGGTAATGAGAACAGACACCTTAATTCTTCTAGTGTAGCAGGTGCTACCCATACCCACTTAGATACCTGCCCTTTTTGAAGATTTTTGCCATACTTTGAACCACAGGAAATGATTCAGATATCTAACATTTTCTGCATAAGAATGGTAGTTCTTCCCATCCAAAATTTTATTTGCTCTTTCTTAATATATGTTGTGCTTAGTCTCTCAGTCATATCTGACTGTTTGCAACCCCATGAACTGTAGCCTGCCAGGCTCCTCTGTCCATGGGGATTCTTTAGGCAAGAATATTGAAGTGGGTTGCCATGCCCTTGTCCAGGGGATCTTCCCAACCCAGGGACTGAACCCAAGTCTCCCATATTGCAGGCAGATTCTTTACTGTCTGAGCCATTAGGGAAGCCCTTTCCTTAATATAACTCTTACCTAAAGGCAACAAATGTAGGTTTTATTTTGAAACATAAAACTTGTAAAATAATTTTGAAAAATTGCAGTGATTTGTGGTTGCCTCTTTCCACAAAACCAGAATGAGTCATTTTATTTTATTTTATTTTTGTCAATTTATTATTATTTTTATTTATTTTTTTATTAATTTTTATTTTTTAGTTTGTTTTGCTTTACAATACTGTATTTGTTTTGCTATACATCGACATGAATCAGCCACAAGTGTACATGAACTCCCAATTCCGACCCCCATCTGCCTGCTCCCGCCCCACACCATCTCTCTGGATTATCCCCGTGCATCAGTCCCAAGTATCCTGCATTCCGCATCGAACCTAGACCGGCGATTCGTTTCACTTATGATATCATACATGTTACACTGTCACTCTCCCAAATCATCCCACTCCATGGGATTTTCTAAGGAGGAATACTGAAGTGGGTTGCAATTTCTTCCTCCAGGGGATCTTCCTGACCCAGGGATTGAATATGTGTCTCCTGTACTGGCAGGTGGATTCTTTACCACTGAACCACCTGAGCCCCTGCAGTTACTAAAAATGTAGACAGTAGTCAATGGTAATTTAGCTGAACACTTAACATTTGTGCACTGTAAACTATATAAAATAGACTTCATACAAAAAATAAAAAATATGTGAATATATATAAGATGTAGCCAAAATGTCCATCTTAAAAGTAAGCATCTCCCAGCTGGATCTACGTCTAAGAAGTTTTAGAGGGTTAGATCATTCAGACTTCATTTTACAAAATATGAGAGCATCCTTCCCATTAGTGGGCAGGAACTACATCTGAGAGAAAATCAATCTTACATTTTAAAACTAAACAGGACTAAAAATCATATCTGCAGTACATCACGGAAGAGAAATATAGAAAACAAGATGACCCATCAAAAGTACTTTTTATGATGTTCTTGGCCTCTTCAATGCTTGTAATCATCATAAAATATTCTTGAAAGCAGTGCTTCTAAAGAGCCATATACATCCTATGTAAACATGTACACAAACAAATACACACCATCGGTGATGTTACCGATTGTTAAGAATAAAGATGAATGGAGTACCAAAGTGATGTAAATATAAAGACAGGTATTATGGCCAGGCTGTAGATCTAAAGCACAGCCCCTGAATTAGCCAGGCATGCTAAGCACCGCTTCATGTAGAAAGACACAACTCCAGTAAGCTGCAAAGGCTGTTTGGCTTTTTGCTGACTATTGTACTGAGTAAGACTCCAGAGCCAAATTTCAAAAATGTCATCAACTGATCATAAATATTGTTAACATATAATGAGAGCTTCTGTTTCTGCACTTTATGTCCAAATTGCTATTTGAGTATATCTTTACCTCTCCAAAACAAGAGAGCAAGTGGTCGAGGGTGTTATTCCTATTAAAACCTTGTAATCATAAACTATCTTCCCAGCTGAATCTTTAAAGAATATTTGGCTTAGAGCTTATGTCAAGTCTATGATGGGTTTGAAACGAAAAAACCCTCTCCCTACTTGCTGCTTTTCCAATCTTTTATGTTTTCTGATGAAATTTCAGGCTCTTGTCAAATTGAGGTCATTACTTTGTCGATTGGCATGGCTATTTAGGCTGAATTGGCAAGTGTGCAACCCCGGATGATTCAACTCATTGCCAAATGGCATTTAGCTAACTTCTGCACGCATGAAAAGGAGACAGCCTATTATCAGGACCAACTTGGTGGAAAAAGGATATATAGTCAGTATCTAATACACATATCTAAGCAGAAATGTGATGCATATGTTTTTCTTCATTCATAGATGCTCATTCAGTTTATATTGTTGCCATAAGTGTTTCATCTTCCAAATGCTTAAAATATGCATAATGGTTTCAAATAGCATTGGACCACTCAGAGTCGGGCATGGGCATCACAGATGTGCTAAATCCAGTTCCAGAGGCATGGCTAGAACACAGTTTCTATGCCTCAAGGGGAGACACTTTTCTAAAGAGACTTTGCCAAAATTGCTATATGTTGATTTCTCAACAGAGCTCAAAGACTCTTTGTAATTGTGTAGTAGCTGACAGAAGTCATCTAGGACTATATCAATCTTTCTAATATTTTCAAGAATATCTGCAATGGTTATAACTAGGGCCAGCAGTCACAATATATTTCTCTTTTCCAACACTAATATTTGTTTTACTCTAGGCAATAAGAATTGTAATTGTCATTGCTATTTAGCGGCTAAGTTATGTGTGACTCTTTTGTGACCCCATGGACTGTAGCCCACCAGGCTCCTCTGTCCATGGGATTTCCTAGGCAAGGACACTGGAGTGGGCTGCCATTTCCTTCTCCAGGGGGTCTTCCTGCCCCAGGGATTGAACCCGGGTCTCCTGCATTGCAGGAAGATTCTTGACCACCGGCAAGCCACCAGGGAAGCCCAAAGGCAATAAGAATAAAGTGTGAGAAATAGAATGCTCACAGGCAGTAAGTGGCTTGAAAAAGGTCTCCTGTTTACACTCTAGAAGATCATTTATTTATAAACTCCAAAATATAAATCATAAGATTCCCAGAGTTATTATTTACTAAAAGCTAAATTGTTACAGAACAGCTCTTAAGATATGAAATTTTAAAATGGCAAACTATTAAAAAGTTTCAAGAAAAAAATGATATGCATCCCATATCGAGCGGACACTGAACTAGAGAAACATATTTGTGATTGCCAAAAAAAGGGCTAGCACTCTAAAGACTGTAGGCAAACAAAATGCTAACAAGTTTAATTATTCACAATGGCACATTTATGGAGAGTATAATGCCACAATCAATAATTACAAGCCCACACAAACAGCATTGTAATAATTCTACAAGGCATGTTCAGAAGTGAAATAATTTAGAATTTGAAATCAATAGCATTCATAGACAGTGGAAAATGTCAAATGGAAAATGAATGTCAGTGTTTGTATTCTTTCTGGAACATTCTCACTACTTAGATTTTAGTCATTTCTTAAAACATTTCCTAGTATCTAAAAGCAAAAGCAAACATTTGCCCGTTCATGTCTCGTTAACTCTTCCAACAGATTCAGATTTTTCAGGGAGCTGTTTTATACACAGCAAAGTGTCAAGTCTTCACTAGAATGCAAGTTAACCCCAATTTTCCTCCTTTAGTCTTTGTTCCTTTTGGCTTCTTTCCCTTATGACCTTCTCAGCATCCAGTTTCACTTTGTTAGCTTGTCAGAATAAAGGCTTTCACATACATATTTTCTACCATAAGATATTACTTTGGTAAATTTGTAAATTAAAATACTTGTTATAATTAAAAATAAGAGAAATTGTGTGATGGGCATATAGAAACTATGTACTATAATGTCAACTTTTCTGTTAATCCAAAATCATTTCAGAAAAAAAAAAGTTTAAAAGAAATCCCTTATACAGCACTTGGATTCTTCCTGCTCATACAAAAAAATATCAGTTTGTCTATACTGTTTGGCAGAAATGAAGACACAAATTTGTGAATACTGGAAATAGTTTTTTAAAAACATAACATTTATAACACAAGGAACTCTACTCAATGTCATGTGGTGGTCTGGAAAGGGGGGCAGTTTCGGGGAGAATGGCAACACGTTTATGCATGGCTGAGTCCCTTTGCTGTCCATCTCAAACTATCATAACATTGTTGATGGCTATACTCTAATACAAAATAAAAAGTTTTTAAAAATTAAAAAAAAATAGCATTTATAGTTGTTTTTATTAATTGCCATTTCCTATTAAGAAATAATAGTAATAATAACTATCTTTTATTAATCTGTCTAGTAGCAGCAGTATATATAAAGTTCCGTTTAGTCAAGGCTATGGTTTTTCCAGTGGTCATGTATGGATGTGAGAGTTGGACTATAAATAAAGCTGAGCGCCAAAGAACTGATGCTTTTGAACTGTGGTGTTGGAGAAGACTCTTGAGAGTCCCTTGGACTGCAAGGAGATCCAACTAGTCCATCCTAAAGGAGATCAGTCCTGGGTGTTCACTGGAGGGACTGATGTTGAAGCTGAAACTCCAATACTTTGGTCACCTGATGCAAAGAGCTGACTATTGGAAAAGACCCTGATGCTGGGAAAGATTGAGGGCAGAAGGAAAAAGGAAGAACAGAGGATGAGATGGTGGGATGGCATCACCGACTCAATGGATATAGGTTTGAGTGGACTTTGGGAGTTGGTGATGGACAGGGAGGCCTGGCGTGCTGTGGTTCATGGGGACGCAAAGAGTCGGACACAACTGAGCGACTGAACTGAACTGAGTATATATAAAGCACTCTATTAAGGTTTTTACTCAAACAGTTTCATTTAATTTTCAGCAAACCCTTAGGAGTTTTTACTTTAGATGCTCAAAGAGGTTAAATATCCCTCCCTTGTAATAATAAGTGAAAGATCTTAGATTCCAATCAAATCTGTTGACTCCCAAATTAGTGCTACTTTCCACATTGCCTCACTTCAAATAGTTAGCATTTTTCTGTACTTATGCTCATATTAATATGATTCCAGGCATCATTCTAGGTTACACATTTGAAAGAGTGCTCAAAAATAACCCTGAAAACAAGCTGCTGTTTGTCCTAAAAACAAAGGAAACACCCTGATATTTTCTAGTAAAAGCTGTTCTAGTTATGAAAACATTTCACTATCTATTCTTGGCTGACACTTCTTCAGGTTACTTTAAAAAAGGATGTATTTAGCCTTTGTTCATTAATAGACTGATGTCCAATCACCTTGTGTATCGCCAAATTACCTACCAAATGAAAAAGAAAAAGCAGAATTTAATTTCAGATTACTCCAGAAACTATGGTAACCAAGCTGTTTGGCAGTCAAAGGGTGGAAAAACCAGATTAGATAGATGGATATATTTACATATTCACTTTTACATTAAACAGAGTGGATGACACATCTTTGTATAAAACCTATTATTTAAGCACTTCAAGTGAAAAGTGTTAAAATAAATGGCTCATGACTTATGAAGTGTTAAAATAAACGTTTATTTCAACACTATATATGTCATAAGCCATTTATTTCAACACTTTCTACTTCAGAAGATTCACTCAGACAAAAAGGAAAGATTTCCGTGCTAAGATATGTCAAGAGGCCAAAACACAGAGGCTAATATTGGAGTTTCAGTGCTAGAGTCCTTGGTTTGGGAAGGCTAGGTCAGAAGATGTGATGGGAGTTTTGATGCTTCACACCTGGTAAAAGCTTTGAGAATGTGGTACACAGCATCACCAACAGTGGCTTCATTTAGACATCACATTTATTTAAACCAATTTTGAGACTTCAAGGCCTGCCTGAGCATCAAATTACAAATGAAACGTACTGTTTTATGGTATTTCTACAAAGAAAACATATGTTCTATTTCATGAATCCACTAATGAGAAGAGTCTGATGTATCCCAAACTCGCCAGGAAACAGAGCTTCCAAGAATAAAGGTAGAGTTTCATAATAAAGCTTATATGGCACTTCTTATCTGCTAATCTCCATTCTAAGTGCTGTACAGATATCAACTAATGTAATCCTCTCAACAGTCTGGCAAAATGGGTTCTCTTATTTTAGCCAATTTTTTCCCCACCTGAGAAAATCCTAAGTGGTTGAGTCACCTATCCAAGAGAAACTAATAAGTGGTGGCACCAGAATTTTACCCGAAGCAGTGAGTACCAGAGTCCTTGCACGTTATCCCTGGTCTGGGCTTCTGCCTTCTGGAAATAGGATAACAGATTATTCTGTGTCATGGTCTAGAAGTTATGTAAGTTTAAGAAGTTGTCGAGTTCATGACTTCCTCTTTAGGCAGGGCCAGCCTAAATCGGTGAAAATGGTCTCCTCTGTAAATAAGCTAACAACAGTAAAATCATTAATGATATTTCTATTAACATAAGATATTAATATTGACTTATGACTGATGACAGTTATGTATTCTTTCTGTTTTGCCTATATTAAAATTTCATTTTCCTACAAAAGGTTGAACATCTATGGATAAAATGAGAATGTCTGGTAGTGACTGAATTACTTCCCTCTACAACGTTTTTATGGCCTCTAGATAAAAACGCTGGCAATTCCATTTTTAAGCAAAGCCAACAGTAGTAGACTTCATATTCTAAGCTCTCTCTGGGGTCTCTTTTATAATGTGACTAATCCCATTCACCAGGGTGCCACCCTCATGACTTAATCAGCTCCCAAAGGCCCTACCTCTTAAAAACATTGGGGGTTGAAATTTGAGCATATGGATTTGGGGAGGACACAAACATTCTGTCCATGACACCAACCAATCCCTTTGACAATCTCAAGGCCAAAAATTGGTAAAAAGAAGTCAGGAGACAGAAGGCATTGTTACATATGAAGCAAAACTTTTAACATATCAACCATGGGGGAAAATTTTCTTAAATCATGATAAGGGTCATTTCAAAAGAGAAAACTAAAGTATAGCAAAATTACAAAATGCATTTCTCAAAAATGATACAGAATTTTTTCCCCAATAATAAGTTGGATAATATTAAAAGCTAAGTGCTGAAGAATTGATGCTTTTGAACTGTGGTGTTGGAAAAGACTCTTGAGAGTCCCTTGGACTGCAAGGAGATCCAACCGTCCATTCTGAAGGAGATCAGTCCTAGGTGTTCTTTGGAAGGAGTGATGCTAAAGCTGAAACTCCAGTACTTTGGCCACCTCATGCAAAGAGTTGACTCATTGGAAAAGACTCTGATGCTGGGAGGGATTGGAGGCAGGAGGACAAGGGGACAACAGAAGATGAGATGGCTGGATAGTATCACCGACTCGATGGACGTGAGTTTGAGTGAACTCCAGGAGTTGGTGATGGACAGGGAGGCCTGGCGTGCTGCGATTCATGGGGTCACAAAGAGTCGGACACGACTGAGTGACTGAATTGAACTGAACTGAATATGTATGTGATCTCTATATTTGACATGCTATTATTAGAATATAAGCTATTTCAATAGTATAATTTTAGTAACGTTTTATCATATAGTACTTACACTAGATGATTGAGATCCGTCTTTTCATAAATGAAAACCTGATATTTAAGCATTATTATTGAGAACAGATTCTTGTTTTTTACTACTGAGACTAAAATAAAGATTATATATACATATATGCAAGGCTTCCCTATGGCCCAGCTGGTAAAGAATACACCTGTAATGCAGGAGACCTGGGTTCAATACCTGGATTGGAAAGATCCCCTGGAGGACAGCATGGCAAGCCATTCCAGTATTCTTGCCTGGAGAATCCCCATGGACAGAGGAGCCTGGCAGGCTACAGTCCATGGGGTCACAAAGAATTAGACATGATTGAGTGACTAAGCACATATACATATATACATATACTTGAGTGTGAATATCTTAACAACTTTTCCCCAATTTAAGAGACATTTCAGACCTTCAACTGGAAAACAGATTGAATTGAAAAAGAACTTTTACACAAATTTAAGACCACCTGACCTGCCTCTTGAGAAACCTATATGCAGGTCAGGAAGCAGCAGTTAGAACTGGACATGGAACAACAGACTGGTTCCAAATAGGAAAAGGAATACGTCAAGGCTGTATATTGTCACCCTGCTTATTTAACTTCTATGCAGAGTACATCATGAGAAATGCTGGACTGGAAGAAACACAAGCTGGAATCAAGATTTCCGGGAGAAATATCAATAAGCTCAGATATGCAGATGACACCACCCTTATGGCAGAAAGTGAAGAGGAACTAAAAAGCCTCTCGATGACAGTGAAAGAGGAGAGTGAAAAAGTTGGCTTAAAGCTCAGCATTCAGAAAACGAAGATCATAGCATCTGGTCCCATCACTTCATGGGAAATAGATGGGGAAACAGTGTCAGATTTTATTTTTGGGGGCTCCAAAATCACTGCAGATGGTGACTGCAGCCATGAAATTAAAAGACGCTTACTCCTTGGAAGAAAATTTATGACAAAACTAGACAGCAAATTGAAAAGCAGAGACATTACTTTGCTAATAAAGGTCTGTCTAGTCAAGGCTATGGTTTTTCCAGTGGTTTATGTATGGAAGTGAGAGTTGGACTGTGAAGAAAGCTGAGTGCCAAAGAATTGATGCTTTTGAACTGTGGTGTTGGAGAAGACTCTTGAGAGTCTCTTGGACTGCAAGGAGATCCAACCAGTCCATTTGAAGGAGATCAGCCCTGGGATTTCTTTGGAAAGAATGATGCTAAAGCTGAAACTCCAGTACTTTGACCACCTCATGCGAAGAGTTGACTCATTGGAAAAGACCCTGATGCTGGGAGGGATTGCGGGCAGGAGGAGAAGGGAATGATCGAGGATGAGATGGCTGGATGGCATCACTGACTCGATGGATGTGAGTCTGAGTGGACTCCGGGAGTTGGTGATGGACAGGGAGGCCTGGCGTCCTGTGATTCATGGGGTCGCAAAGAGTCGGACACGACTGAGTGACTCAACTGAACTGAATCTATATATAAGACTTCCCTGGTGGCTCAGTGGTAAAGAAAATGTCTGTCAACGCATGAGACATGGGTTTGATCCCTGGGTGGGGAAGATCCCCTGGAGAAGGAAATGGCAACTCACTCCTCCTCTGTTCTCACCTGGGAAATCCCAAGGACAGAGGAGCCTGCCAGGATACAGTCCATGGGTTGCAAAGAGTTGGACATGAGTTTAAACAACAAAAAGGTATACATAAAGAACTCAAATGTTTTCAGCTACTAAATCACTAGATGTTTCTTGAATGCTAACTATAAAGGAGCTATTGTGTTTGGAGGTGGTGAAATAACTTATTGTAATACACACTACTGGCTCCAGAAACACCTGAGCAAATGGCCCTGAGAGCTCAGAGGAAGGTACCATGTACTCTGTCTGGCTGAGTCATCTTTAAGATAATACGAGCTAACTCTTAAAGGATAAGTGTCATTTTAAAAGACAGACAAGGCAGGTAAAGAAATTACAGCAAGAAGTGCGTGAGCAAAAGTTCAAAGACCTGAATGTAATTGGAACATGAGGTGTGTCACAAGGCCTAGAGTAAGGGTGAATTAGGTGGATTCGAAGGGACAGGAAGGGGAAAAGTCTGGAAGGAGAGTGTGGCAGGTATCTCTGGGACCCACATCTCATCTCCTCAGCCACCTCTGATTTCTACTCTAGCTGAAGAGTTCCAGGCCAGCTATTACTAACCCAAGAATGCAAGGCACACTTCACATTCTGCTAAGGCTTCTTTCAACTTTGTGCACCAGGGCTGAGGCTGGCACAGTAAAAGCCTATTACAGCTGCACAACTGCACCCACAGAAGTTCCAAGCAGTTAAAATTCCCTGGACAGCTTTCAAGTAGGGGGTGATGGGTGCCACTGGATAAATGCTTCAGCTTTCATCTTTCAGGTGGAAAATTCAGCAAGAACCTTTGCCGTCTCTATATTTCTTGGGAGTTTATAGTTACGGTCAGAATAGTGCTCTTCATTGGCTTTTGCTTCTTCTTTGCCTCATGTTCCCTCTTCCCAAATAAACTAGCTGTATCCGAGTTTTTGTCACAGGTTTGGTTTTCAGAAGAACTCAAGCTACGGCACTGAGAGTTACAGTGGGGCCCGTCTGTGAAGGGTCCTACACTCCACTCAGCATTTTGGATTTTTTTCTCACAGGAGCAAGGAAAACCTCTGAGAATTTTGAGCAGAGTGGTCACCAGATCCAGTGGTATTGCAGACTTTATAAATGGTATTGGTGTTAAGGATTAGAAGGAGATGAAAGTGAAAGTGAAGAGATTATTAAAAAAGGTCATTAAATGACCTTTTAATAATAATCTGTTGGAGTAAAAGATGTAAGTCCCCAAGGATTCACCATACAGTATCATGCCCTTTGCATAAACTGCAAATCCAAGCAAAATCAGATATCATATTTCTTAGGTGTATTACACACACACACAGACAAATATATACAGAAAATAAAGAAAAAGCAAGAACTTGGTAAACATAATGATAAAGTTTAGAATGGCGGTTATCTCTGAGTGTGAGACAGGAGAATAGGATAGGGAGGAACAGACAGGCTTGGTTATGGGCAACTTTTAGTTCTTAAATTGGGTTAGTGGGATCATGGGCTTATAATATTAATGAAATAATGAATTAATAAGTAAATAAAAGAGTAGCATGCATGAACCAACCATGATAGTGTTTTGTGACTGAAGACCCATCTTTGTGAATCTGAGATAATCTAAACAAAGAACCCCAAATTAGTGAGATTAAGAAATAAGTATATTTTTGTAAATTTCTACTTGTCTGTTTGCTGGTGAAAAAAAATGTAGAATTGATTATTCTCCACCTATTTCACTTAAGCTCTGAAAAACTACCCAGGAAGCTCCTAAAAAACCAGTAACAACTAAAGTAGTAACTAGAGTGGAAATAAGTTACTTATGCACACTGATATCTGACTGGATAGTATCTAAAACAGACATGATTAAAGAAAAGAAGTTCATCATGTGTAAATTTATTGGCTTGGACTAAATCAAGGTTATACAGACAGAAAATGAGGTAAATGAAATTCTGTCACATTCAGAGATGGATCACATGGGAACCTGTCATTCTTTAGATACACAGAGTAAGAGGCTGAGAGGCATTCAGAAGACTCAAGAGGTTACCTCTACTAACTAGGATGATTTTTGGTTTGTAGAATATAATTTGAATTTGAGTGAGTACCTGAGGTTATCTAGGTGGAAAACATCTGAGCTACTTAGGAACATGGAATATAGTCTATTATTTATATTTTGGTTTATCATGCTTAGTGTGCACTGTATAAAATTAGGATTCTGATGTCTTCTCTATATATAGTAGCCTAGGCCTGAAAGAAGGTGTGACAGTGTTGACTACTGGAAAGCATTTCCCAAAATGTTGTCCAATTGAAAAATCATCTTTGGATTTTAGGGTCATAAACTCAGTATAAATTCTGCTTTCCTCTCTTGATAGCAACTGTGAACTGGATTTTAATCACTCTAAATATAAAGCTAACAACATCTATCTCATCAGGTTGTTGTGAGAATCAAATGAAATTCTGAAAATGCTTTGAAACAGTAAAAGTGTTACACAAATATCAGTTACCATATCATTTAGAAAGTAGCTTTGAAAACTGATAGATACTTGGCAACATGAGTTCTGTTTCTGGTGAGGATGATAAAAGCTAAAATTTATCCAAATCACTGCAGATGGTGACTGCAGCCATGAAATTAAAAGATGCTTACTCCTTGGAAGAAAAGTTATGACCAACCTAGATAGCATATTCAAAAGCAGAGACATTACTTTGCCGACTAAGGTCCGTCTAGTCAAGGCTATGGTTTTTCCTGTGGTCATGTATGGATGTGAGAGTTGGACTGTGAAGAAGGCTGAGCACCGAAGAATTGATGCTTTTGAATTGTGGTGTTGGAGAAGACTCTTGAGAGTCCCTTGGACTGCAAGGAGATCCAACCAGTCCATTCTGAAGGAGATCAACCCTGGGATTTCTTTGGAAGGAAGGATGCTAAAGCTGAAGCTCCAGTACTTTGGCCACCTCATGTGAAGAGTTGACTCATTGGAAAAGACTGTGATGCTGGGAGGGATTGGGGGCAGGAGGAGAAAGGGACGACCAAGGATGAGATGGCTGGATGGCATCACGGACTCGATGCACGTGAGGCTGAGTGAACTCCGGGAGTTGGTGATGGACAGGGAGGCCCGGCGTGCTGCGATTCATGGGGTCACAAAGGGTCGGACACGACTGAGCAACTGAACTGAACTGAACTATATGCTAGCTAGATCTTCAAGTATTTCATGATTATCCCTTAATGATGATGGCAGATGTTAGAGTGATAAAAACTCCAGTGAACCAAGGACCAAAGCATTCAGTCAAGGTGGGATAGTGACTTAAGGACAGCAGGTGAGAGCAAGTGACATAACTGAGGCAAGGGCCAGTGCAAAAATTCAAGTGGTATAAAAAAGGCAAGAACTTCAAAGGATGACAATTGAAGGCAATTACAGCAGTAATTTGGAAGTAGTAAAATAATAAAATAATTACGTGAACATCATTAATTTTTGTTCACATTAAAATTCAACAAGCTTTCATTCTTGCTTTCTATTCTCATCCTTCCCCCATATCTGTTCAAGGCAGTCTAGCCAGACTAAAATAGGGAAAAGATACGGACTGTGCATGTATGGATATACAGGAATGTGCACATACCTCTACACATATATAAAGTTGCCTTTCACCAGCTTCATTCTTGGCAGATGAAACACTATAATCATTTTATAGTTGAATGCATATAATGCAATGAAAGGTCTTCACAGGAAAAAAAAATGTGTTTTCACCCTTTACTTTCTTTAGCAGTGATTAGTTCCAGAAATATAAGGTATCATCACTTCTCAAAAAGCGCTGTAGGTTATAAGACGGCTCCTCTGAAGTTGGCAACATGTAATAAATGTGCTTTATTTCTGAACATCAATCAGTTTCAAGAATGGCAGTTGCTTGTAGAATGGTAATAATAGAAATAGTCAGCTAATAAGTACTCTAGGCTTTAAAACACTGGATGACAGATGTGAAGCCTTCTTGTTATAAAAGAACACTCTCTTATATAATTATGGCTTTATAACTAGTTACATCAGTTTCTAAATATTTAGTTTTTAAGATTTCTGTATCTTTTTTGTAACGAAATTTATACGGCACTGTTCCATACTGACATAACAAATAAGATATAGAAATATATTCTAGAACTACTTGAAAGTATGCTGGAACAATGCAATGGCATTACATCGTTTAATCTGAAGAGTTTTCCATTTTAACAATTACTAAAACATGATTTGGGAGTATTTTAATTTACTGCAAAAGTATGGATTTGAGGTAAGAATGTTGATGATGTATCTTGCAATTATCTGAAGTTAAAATGTTTAAGTAATTTATGAAATAGCTAGATACATATACTTTATTGAATGTGCTCTTTGTTTAAAAAAAAGATGGTATTTTTTTCAAAAGCAAAATTTCTTTTTGTGTCAAATACAGAGAAAGAAGGTCTCTAACCTAATGTGAGTTATAATTTGCTGGAGAGAGGGTTTGCAAAGTGAACATAATTATATAATGTATCATATCTGAATGCCAAGGAAATACTGTGGACAGTTCCAAAGGAGATCAGAGAGCAGGTGAATTCCAAGATGTGCTGGGAAAAAGTGATCAGCAAAGTGCAAAATGCGATAAATAGACCTTAGGCATTCCAAACTTCAGAAATTGTTTTGAAAGAAGGCATGGAAGTGAGAATGTATAAATGATTTTCATAGAACAAGATGATAACGCTCAACTTGAGTAGACATTCTGTAAAATGTCCACTGAGATGCAAACTGGGAGGCAGATGCTTGCTAGATTGCAGAGATTTAGTCTAGGATGGCTAAGAAGTTTGACAAATGAAGACACTGGCATAATACACAGAGTTACTTCTGAGTAGCATTGGTCTGATTTTGAAGGAGATTTTAATATAAAGGTGAAGGCAGAGAAAGGGAAGGTGAACTAATTGGGTGCCTCTATGTGCTGGGCACTGTGACAGACAACTTTGACTTTAAGTATGACTTCTTCATAATTTACTTTGTCACAAATATAGGTATTTGATATCATATGAATTCAAAATTATTTTAGAAAACCAATCATACAAATATGGGAAAGTTTAGTACTAAATGACACATGCTTGTAAGGATTAAATTATGACAACCATCTTTGAGAAAAAGATAAAAGAACCTATTTATCAAGAAATATAAATAACCTCAGATATGTAGATGACACCACCCTTATGGCAGAAAGTGAAGAGGAACTAAAAAGCCTTTTGAAGACGGTGACAGAGGAGAATGAAAAAGTTGGCTTAAAACTCAACATTCAAAAAACAAAGATCATGGTGTCCGGTCCTATCACTTCATGGCAAATAGATGGGGAGAAAATGGAAACAGTCAGATACTTTATTTTCTTGGGCTACAAAATTACTGCAGATGGTGACTGCAGCCACAAAATTAAAAGATGCTTGCTCTTTGGAAGAAAGGTTATGACAAACCTAGACAGCATATTAAAGATCAGAGACATTACTTTGTCAACAAAGGTTTATCTAGTCAAAGCTGTAGTTTTTCCAGTAGTCATGTATGTATGTGAGAGTTGGAACATAAAGAAAGTTGAGTACTGAACAACTGATTCTTTTGAACTGTGATGTTAGAGAAGATTCTTGAGAGTCCCTATGAATGCAAGGAGATCAAACAAGTTAATCCTAAAGGAAATCAATCCTGAATATTCACTGGACAGACTGATGCTGAAGCTGAAGGTCCAATACTTTGGCCCCTGATGTAAAGAGCTGACTCATTGGAAAAGACCCTGATGCTGGGAAAAACTGAAGGAGGAGAAGGGGATGACAGAGGATGAGATGGTTGGATGGCATCACCAATTTGATAGACATGAGTTTGAGCAAGATCCAGGAGCTGGTGAAGGACAGGGAAGCCTGGCATGTTGCAGTCCATGAGGGCTCAAAAAGTTGGACACAAGTGAGTGACTGAACAACAACAACAATATATCAAGAACGACCCAATTCACATCTCTTTCCTATAGAGATGGCTTCCCTGGTAGCTCAGCTGGTAAAGAATCTGCCTGCAGTGTAGGAGACCCCAGTTCAATTCCTGGATCGGGAAGATTCACTGGATAAGGGATAGGCTACCCGCTCCAGTATTCTTGGGCTTCCCTGGTGGCTTAGCTGGTAAAGAATCTTCCTGTAATGCAGGAAACCTGGGTTCAATCTCTGGGCTGGGAAAATCCCCTGGAGAAGGGAACAGCCACTCACTCCAGTATTCTGGCCCAGAGAATTCCACGGACTGTATACTACAGAGGGTAGCAAAGAGTCAGACACGGCTGAGCAACTTTTACTTTCTTACAGGAGATAGGAAAATTGTGCCAAATGGCTATTTTATTTTTAAAAATTAATGTCAGAAGTTAGTTCAAAAATTATTTCTGTAGGTTGAGATGAGTGTGATTTTAACTTGAGAAAATGAAACCGTGATCTTAAAATTGAGAAGTAAGACAAAGCCAGGCATTCAGCATGCATTATCTCATTCATCCCTCATAACAGCTCTGGGAGGTCTGATTTGGGTTATTATCTTCAATTCACAGTGAAGACACAGAGGTTATCAGGTGGTAAGTGTGCCTTTGATGTTTAAACTCATTCAGTTCTTTGCATCATTTATGTGGCCTCCACCCAGTAACTCCTGAAACACTGAACTATCAGCAATTTCTTGAAGAGATTGTGTTTATTCCCACCTTTGTGTCAATTCTCTTGTTATTTCCACTGTCTGAAATGTTCTTCTCCTTCTTTCTTATTCTTCCTTTAAGGTCCCTACAGAATGTGATGTCCTTTTGGGGGCTCTCTTGGGTCATCCCCAGTCACCATGTTCCTTCCCTTTGTTCCCTCTAGCACTAGTGGTCATCGCCTTAAATGACAGCAGTGCAGGCATGCATGCCTCTTCCTTTGTGGTATGCATTCTGTAAGGGCAGGAGAAAAATCTAGTTACTACCTTGACTGTGAGCATATTCATGGAAAAGAAAATAAGAGTGCCAGAATATTGTCAAGTAATTAGTCTCCAATTAAAATAAATTAATTAATTAAAAAAGGAAGAGTAGGCCTTAGAAAACACTGAGCATGACCAGATACGTTTCTGAAGCTCTTTTCAGTCTGTTTCTTCAAGGGCTAAGCAGGGCCAATGAAAATAACCACCCCATAGAGTTAAATGGGAAAATGCATGTAAAGTCTCCATATTGAATCTGGCACACAGTAAGCTGTTAATGAGTGTTAGTTCTTCCCACCACTACCACTATATCCTTATTCCTAGCTATTAATAAAATTCATTACTTAACTCCTGAAAGATTGTAAAGGGTTATGTTTTCCTCTAAAACTTGAAGACAGTTTTAAGTTTTATAAAAATAATCATCATTGGGAGATTGCCATTTGAGTTTGAAGAGTCATGATGAAAAATAAATTAACTTTTATTTCTTTTATAATTTATATTTTAATTTTTGATCAAAGCCTTGAAAGAATTAGCAATTTGGGATAGATTAACCTTTACCTGGAAGATACATAAAGGACAGTATTATCCTTCTTTTTCCTCTTTCTCTTTTTTAGGAGGTGGAAATTATAAGACATTTTCTAATAGAAAAGATACCAGACTTAGGCATATAGTTAGTTTTATTCTAGATCCATGCTGGGAGAGAAAACAATGAATGTTCCACTTCATTTATAATTTCCACTGTGAACATGATAAGGACTAGTACATTCTCAAATCAAATTAATCCACATTGTAGCGTTTAAGATACAGTGAAAATCCCTAATTCAAGTGTACATATCACCTATAAAGCCAAAATAAATGGGATGAGATAAGAGTTCTCAGTCTTGGGTTATAGTGTCAATGCAAGACTTGAGCTGTGTTAATTCAACAAGCTTGATCTTGATTGCCAAAGCATGCTTGTCAATATTTAGCTCCCAGGGGGCATGTCAGGGGTCTTTACAGAAACTAGCTTAAATACAAAATACTATACCAGGATTTGTGATCCTTTTCCTAAGACTCAGATTAAACTGCTGATTTTTTTTCTTTTAGCTTTTTAAACCAGGGACGTGTTTTTCATATTTCTATAGTAACAAGAAGAGGAAAAATTGCAAAGAATTGTAAATGCTATTATTAGGATTTCTTGAAACCCAGATAAAATTCTGTCACATAGAATCACTATAAGGCTTTTATCTGAGGTTTGAAATAACATTTCCCCACCATGATTATAATACAGAAAAATGTTTGGAAAAAATGTTAATCCATACTGAGAAATAAATGTAAAACAGATGAGATTATGGGTAGTCATTCCTACAAACTTAAAAACAAATAGTTTGCAATTTTAATAACTCTATACTTAGAACCTTCTTCTCCAAAGATACTATGAAATTTCTAAGCTTCTGTAGCCATTATTCTTTACATTTAAGAAAATATAGTGAGGATCAACCTTATAATGAAGAAAACCTACACCCTCTATGGTGATTAAGAATAAATCATGATAAGAAAATTAGTATTTTGTCCTAGACTAATACATTTCTGTTTCCCATCTGACTTTTCTGGTTTAATAGATATAGGTTAGTAATCTACATTTCCCTTTTACTAAGCCTGACAAAGCATTTATGAAATTCAGTATGATGAAGATTATAGCAAAAATAAAAACAAAATGATAAATGTATTTCACATAATTGAAAAATTACTCTTTCATTTTGTGGAAAAAAATTCATATGTCAAGTTCCTTACATAATAGAACTGAAAATGGCCTTGATTTCACTTATCTTAGTGTTTTATCCAAAATAATGACTAAAGATGAAATCAGATCAAGCTGTACTAGTAAGAATCAGGCTGAAACCACCAGAGGAACCAGACCATGATCCAGCTATTTTTGGTTAGCTACAGACAGCTGTGATGCACAATTCTTACCTTTAATACATAAATGGCAAATTTTTCTTCTCAGTCTACAAATTTCTGAATTGAAAACTCAAATAATTGACTGAAACAATACAGTTTTGATTTATCATATTTGTTTTCCTAAAGGTAAGACAAATATCTGAGATACATTCTTAAATTCTACTTGAACTTTTATGTAATGATATATCTTCCCACCATTGTCCCTAACTAGCTTCCTCAATGTCAGTTGACCCTCGTAACTATTCTCATTTTTTATAGATGAAAAACTAGGCTCGGATGGCTCAAGTGAGACAAGGTAGCACCAGAAAGTTACAAGTACTTAAACCATGACTTGAACCTGGGTCTGTTGATTACAACCTGGGGCTCTGTCTTTATCAACATATCAGAGATTGCTCTATCAAAGGAAAGCTTGGATACAAACAATGATGAAGTGTCTGGATCTAAATATATATATAAATATATATGTGTATGTATTTTAAGAGAGACATGACTCTCCAGCATGTGTTGAAGATTTAGTTAGGGAAACAAAAACCTAACCATTTCAGTTATACTGTGTGTAGTCTTAGAAAACCACTTCAATTTCCCCCTGATAGATAACAGTGGCAAATCAGGTTTTCTTCACTATCCCTTTTACCCTTGGACACTGCCTTATTAGACGCTAGGAATCCTATATACAAATTACACCATACTACTTCGCTCTGGTTCACCACATTTCTGCCTCACTGGCATTTACTTTTTCTTAAATTCCTAAACTCATGTATATGTCCTTTGCAGGTCCTCTTCCCTCTGCTCTAAGTATCCATATGATTGCATGATTGGCACCTTTTACTCACACAACTCTCAGCTCAAATCTTATTTCTCAGAGATACCTACTCTGAACCCTAATCTAAAGTTCCACTTCTTTCTTTCTTTAATAAAATTTTACCACCTAGTTTTCTATATTCATAACAGTTAGAAGTATCTCAGATTATCCTCTGGCGTGTACTTGGTCACTGAGCTGTCTCCAACTCTTTGCAATCCCATGGAATGTAGCTCACCAGGCTCCTCCGTCCATGAGATTTTCAAGGCAAGAATACTGGAGTGGGTTGCCATTTCTTACTCCAGGGATCTTACTTCCCAACCCAGGGATCGAACCTGCACTCCTGCGTCTCCTGCATCCACAGGTGATTCTTTACCACTGAGCCACTCTGAGATTATCTTTCCTAATTGTGTATTTCTCCTCTCCCCACCCTCTGCTCCTGGAGAGGAGTGCTCACCGTTGTTTGCTCAGAATCTAGAACAATACCTAGCATATGATAAGCTCTCTTACAAATATGTTGAAGGATAAAGAACGGAACCAGTCTCTTTAATATCCAGATACAATATATCCCACAAAAATATTTTTAAGAAATAACATTTGTCACTATCGGCCCCATCTCTGGGAAGCTGTGTCACTATGATGTATAAACAACCTCATTACCTATTTTCTATTACGTAATTTATTTTTTTAATATAAATATTAACTATAAGATGAATCTGATATTTTAATCTTTCCATTATGCTTTCAAACACATTATTTCTTTAATAATTTCAGGTCTCCTATTAACTAGCTCAATTTCAAACATGTCACCTATCTATTCATAAATCAGAATATTTTAGTATTCTCCACTTAGATGACCAATTTTCTAAGAAAATCCCATTCCTTTATTGTAGTATAAGTTTGATTCTTCCACTCAGAATTTTATAAATTATACATTCTTCATCGGATATATTCTACAACATTTTTATGGAGAAAAGTAACATTTTGTGCTTTGAGTAAAAGTGAAAATTACTTTTAAGTCATATGAATTTAGACAAATAGTAGTATTGAATAAAGTTATTACCAATTACCAGATCTTTTTAGATAAAAAGATGGAGCTATCTGAAATAAAGAACTTTAATCTAAGTTTCCCCAAAATTAGCTCATAACAATTTTAATGAATATGAATTTCAGAGAAATACTGTGCTATAAAATCTGTATGATTCGTCCCTCTGAGTTTGGAAGGTATTCACAAATGTCCCTAGACAGCTTAGTATGTCAAGGGAGAATACCAGCCAAGGAATAAAAAATAGTGCAGTTGAGCCCAGAACACTCAATTGTCAGGAGAAGAAAGCTCTGCACCATGGTCAGAGTGCACAGGAAGCATCGAGACAGACTCTAGGAAGGCAAACCAACACCTGATTATATAACATTGCTGTGACCTACCATTCAGGGTCCTGGAGCTTTGGCCTTCCCATGCAATTTAGTTGAATTAATTAAGGTATACGTCATTATACCTCGTCAAGTGACCTCTGCTGGATTTGCAATTTTCTTCATCTTTTATGTGAATATTTCAAGTGAAAGCTATATAATCATGCTCTGCCCTTCCCTTTAGAAGACTAGTTAGAAAACTTTTATTTAGGTCAGAGTAACTTATCTGACCCTCAGAAGAAAGTTCCTGAAGAGTTTAGCATTTTAAATGGTGATTTAAAAAGAGAGATGGAGCTGGGAACATACCTTTTTTTCCTCTCTTAGCTGGGATAAGCCTTCAAGGCAACCTGAAGTTGTAGGTTGCAAAGGATTATATTCCAGATCATTCTTTAGCTTCAGTGAGGATAAGGAGGATTAAGACCTGATTTCATGACTGTTGGTTTTGAAGAAGTGTGGAGTTAGAACACAACTTCACAAACTCCAGAATCAGGTGTTTGGTTCGTTTTTTTCAGTAGTGTACTCTCTGCTAAGCCACTGAGGAGAAGTTTTATTGTCAATGAAAGAATATAGCACGTAATAACAAAGTCCTTTAATTCTGATCTCATCATTTAGCATACATGGACAACCAAATTCCCCTTTCAAAATTTTGGTACTCTTGAAGTGTTCACTAAGATTCTTCAGAGGCTTAAGTGAGAGAAAAGCATGGGATCTCTTAGGGTCACACAGCTGCTACTGCTGCTACTGCTAAGTCGCTTCAGTCGTGTCCGACTTGTGCGACCCCATAGACGGCAGCCCACCAGGTCCCCCCCGCCCTGGGATTCTCCAGGCAAGAACACTGGAGTGGGTTGCCATTTCCTTCTCCAATGCATGAAAGTGAAAAGTGAAAGAGAAGTCGCTCAGTCGTGTCCGACTCTTCGCGACCCCACGGACTGCAGCCCACCAGGCTCCTCATCCATGGGATTTTCCAGGCAAGAGTACTGGAGTGGGGTGCCATTGCCTTCTCCAGGGTCACACAGAGGCACCTTATTTGGCCCTTCTGTCAACTTTGTTAGCTGAGCAAGGTTCCCCACTAGCTGTTGGAGGAGCTCAAAGTTTGTGCTCTGCACCAGAATCACACCAAGCAGAAACCTGACTGAGCATCCAGCTTTACTTTGGGAATTGTCACCATTAGTCCCTCAAGAAGAATACACTTGTCAACAGCTTTGCCTGGAACACCAATTGCTCCAAAGACTAGATCTAATAATAATTTTTTAATGTGTTTGCTATTTTTTCTTATATCCTAGATAAGCTAAGAATATTATGCAACTATTAAAAATGATAATTATGATAATTTTTAATTGGATGATAAAACATGATGATAGAATTTTAAGTGAAAAAGAATGAAAATAAAATTGAATATACAGTGGTTTTCAATAATGATAAAATATAAATTTCTTGTGTGTGTATAGACATACATGTATATAAAACAATGTATTCATGCACACACATGTATTAGTAGTGAAGACAGCATAGAATTGCTGAATTTTATATTTTTAATAAAAATTTTTCTTTTATCCAGATAAAAATTTTAATAATAATGTCTTTGTTTTGATAATCATTTGAAGGTGTCAAATTTATTGGATTTAAGATTGCTACAATTTGAAATCATTTGGTATAAGAGTATTTGTTATATTACTGGTAGCCTTGTCACTTACTGTTCAAGTCTCTTCCCTTTCCAAGCATCAACGGGGACCAATGCAGGGACGCAATTTGGGCCATCCAAGACTACTATACTTAGGCATAAAGAGGAAGATGTTTATATCTTTTCTCCTAGAGCTGTTCTATGACAGCTTGCCTTTTACTATTAATACTTGCCTGCTGTAACTGTACTTAACCAGCTTGATTGGGCTGCCATACCCAAACACCATGGACTGAGCAGTTTAAACAGCAGAAATGTATGTCTCTCAGTTCTGGAGTCTGGGAAGTTCAAGATCAAGGTGCCAACTCACAGAGTTCCTTAGGAGGGAAGGGCTCTCTTCTTGGCTTTCAGTCTTCTAGCTATGTCCTCATGCAGCAGAAAGAGAGCTCTGGGGTCTTTCCCTCTTCTTATAAGGGCACCACCACCCCGTGAATTTATTTAGCTTTATTACCTTTTCACATGTCCTATCTTCAAATCCATCAGGAACTAGGGCTTCCTAATGAATATGAATTTTGAGGGGACATAATTCAGTCCATTGCTAAATAATTCACTTAAACTGAGCAAAAGTACTTACATTTTCATAAATATTCAAATGGAAGATAAACTGTAACGCCTCAAATTAATCCCACTGAAAATAAAGCCATCTATATTCAAGCTCTAAAAGTCTTTCAATCATGTTGTACTTTCCCAACAAACTCATTCTGTGAAAGAAACAATATGATATTTTGGAGATTTCAGTATTTATCTGCTAGGATTATTTTAAATATTGAAAGTCGCTCAGTTGTGTCCAGCTCTTTGCGACTCCATGGACTGTCCAATCAATGGAATTCTCCAGGCCAGAATACTGGAGTGGGTACCCTTTCCCTTCTCCAGCGGATCTTCCCAACCCAGGGATTGAACCCAGGTCTCCTGCATTGCAGGTGGATTCTTTACCAGCTGAGCCACAAGGGAAGCCCTATTTTAAATAAGTAGGCAATATTTTTATCATTACTTAATTGTTATTCTTGCATAATGGAGAATAACCTCATAACTGAAAAGGCTGGATATTAGAATAAAATTCAATATAAAATGAAAAGTTGTTAAGATCATGAATGCATCCTTATAGGATAAAGAGGGGAAAGGATGAAAATTTAGGTAACTGGCATTTGTAGTCTGCATAAAATTTTCACTGACAAAATATATATGATTTCAAAAATATTTTATTGAAAGTTTATTAGACATAAGTAAAAATGTCTTTGGGAAAACTGAACTGGTAACTAAAATGTAGCTTCTTGATGATAAATCACTGTTATTGATGATGTGTTTAAGTCTGAATAAGATTGCTTATGAAATGAACATGAGAAAGAGTACTTCCAAATTAACATTATTTACATACAATGTGCTTTTATGTACATATGAGTAATGAAAGTAAGATATTAAATAATATCATTAAGCATTTGAAAATTTTCTTCACATTCATACAGTTTATACAAATTGGCTGAAAGCTTTTTTCTCAATCATCTCACTGGAAAAATGGAGGATTGCATTATAATCCTAGGCACCGTGTATTTGGACAGAAACTGCCTTTATCCAACACTTAATCCGCAAAACTTATAGTGTGTTAACTATATACAAAATAGTTTTTAACACTAACTCTGTGGATACTGGGTGGCTTAGATGGTAAGGAATTTGCCTTCAATGTAGGAGACCTGGGTTCAATCCCTGGGTTGGTAAGATCCCCTCGAGGAGGAAATGTCAACCCACTCCAGCATTCTTGCTGGGAAAATTCCATGGACAGAGGAGCCTGGCAGGTTGTTACAGTCCAAATGAGTCAGCCACGACTCAGTGACTGAGCGCAGGCACACACTGCGGATATTACATCGAAACCCTGAAGATAGATGCTCGTCTAGTTGGTAGTTTTCTTCACACCACTTAGCACAATGGCAATTATCTTCTAAATGTTCAATAGTTATTCCCTTACTAGAGTGATTATAAGCGCCTTGAAGGCCTGAGGCCATCCATGTTTCCCTCACTTCATTCCAGCAGATTGCCTGGAATATATATTTATTAAAGGAAGGAAAGAGGGTAGAGAAGAAGGCAAGAAGGCAATGGAACCACTAAACACCTAATAATCTCCCATTAGGAGCCTGAATTATTAAACAGTGGGAAAATAAGTTTTCTTTTCCAAGGATCTATGCTATTGTGACGCTGAAAGGTAGTTTGGAACTGCAGAAGGATGTCTACAGACCCTAAATCGCCATCCTTCTCCTTCCCTAAACTGCCTCCTTGCCCTTCTGAACCAAGCACTGTCACTCGCCATATATGAGCTACTCCTTTGGATTACATCACACGTATCCAGAAAAACCTAATTAAAACAGACATACATTATGTGTGGAAGTTAATTAGCTAAGCCACTTATGCCATTTCTCATTCACATGGACAGCTACGACGTCTGAGAGGGGATAACAGTCTGCTGTGAGTATGTAGGGGGCCAGAAAATATTTGGAATATAAATAATCACTACCCCAAGGTGGGGCTTGGGGGACAAAAAAATGGCTCAAACGAGGAAAGGTAATATGGCACTGGGAAGTTGTCTGCTAAAAGGGGAAGTAAGAGAGACAAAAACTTTGTCTAGTTAGGTTCTCCACGAGCCAGCCCTGGAACTAGTTATATACTTTCTCTCACAAACGCTTTTATGTATTTTGAGTAATTTTAGTAAGGATGACTTCTGTTATTAATATCCATCTCTTGTATTGATTCCTCAAGCAGTTATTGAGTATCCACTACCACTACTACATACCAGCAACTTTACCAACAGAAGGGTTGCCTTTAAATGACCAATACAGCATTTCTGTGCTAAAAGATCTTTCGGACTGCTGAGAGAGAGATAGAAACAAATAATAACCACACAAAAGGATTGATTTCTTTGATGGAGGCACATCAAGAGTACATGGAAGTCATTGAAGGGAACATTTAATTTAGCAAGAGAGTTTGCAGGAAAGATTGTTTGCACAGTGAAGAAAAATTGGGATTTCCCCAGACAGGGGATAAACAAGAGAAAAGCAAGAAGCATGGGAACCAGGGAACATTATAAGACCAGAGGGTGACAGCTGAGTCTAGGGAGGTAGACAGGTAGGAAAACAACAACAACAACAACAAAAACCTAAGGTAGAATGATGACTAAGGATAAGTCTGTGCACATAAGAAAGTAGGGTATGGTGTAAAAGAACAGACAGAAGATGGGAGATAAACCATGGTAATAAAATCACTTAAGAGTTTACTTTAATATTCCCAATCAGAGATGATCTTGGAGGTGAGAAGAAAAAGACAAGCTCAGAAAAACATCAATTAAATAGGCTTTTTAGGCTTTAGAGACCAATGAGATATGGTAATACTTATCATAGGCTCTTATTTTAGAAGGGGTAGTGGGCATTGAGTGAGCTTCCCAGGTTGCACTAGGGGTAAAGATTTCACCTACTGGAATTCCTCAAGCTGAAATCAAGATTGCAGGGAGAAATAGCAATAACCTCAGATATTCACTTCATATTTCATGCGGATGACACCACCCTGATGACAGAAAGTGAAGAGGAAGTAATGAGCCTCTTGATGAAGGTGAAAGAGGAGAGTGAAAAAGTTGGCTTAAAACTCAACATTCAAAAAACTAAGCATATGGCATCTTGACCCATTACTTCATGCCAAATAGATGGGGAAACAATGGAAACAGTGACAGACTTCATTTTCTTGGGCTCCGAAATCACGGCGGATGACTAAAGCCATGAAATGAAAAGATGCTTGCTGTTTGGAAGAAAAACAATGACAAACCTAGACAGTGTATCAAAAAGCAGAGACATCACTGCTGAGGAAAGTCTATAGTCAAAGCTATGGTTTTTCCAGTAGGTATGTACAGATGTGAGAGTTGGACCCTAAAGAAGGCTGAGTACGGAAGAACTGATGCTTTTGAACTGTGGTGTTGGAAAAGACTCTTGAGGGTCCCTTGGTGGCAAGGAGATAAAATCAGTCAATCCTAAAGGAAATCAACCCTGAAGATTCATTGGAAAGACTGATACTGAAACAGAAGCTCCGATAGTTTGGCCACCTGATGTGAAGAGCCGGCTCATTGGAAAAGACCCTGATGCTGGGAAAGACTGAGTGTAGGAGGAGGAGGGGGCAACAGAGGATGAAATGGTTGTATGGCATCATAGATTCAATAGGCATGAGTTTGATTTGGAAAGACTGATACTGAAACAGAAGCTCCAATAGTTTGGCCACCTGATGTGAAGAGCCAGCTCATTGGAAAAGACCCTGATGCTGGGAAAGACTGAGTGTAGGAGAAGGAGGGGGCAACAGAGGATGAAATGGTTGTATGGCATCATAGATTCAATAGGCATGAGTTTGAGCAATCCCCAAGAGACAGAGAAGGACAAGGAAGCCTGGTGTGCTACAGTCCATGGGGTCATAAGAAGACACGACTGAGTAACTGAACAACAATAACACAGATTGGCTTCCCTGGTAGCTCAGTTGGTAAAGAATCTGCCTGCAGTGCAAGAAACCTGGGTTCAATCCCTGGGTCAGAAATATCCCCTGGAGAAGGGAATGGCTACCCACTCTAGTATTCTTGCCTTGGAAATCCCATGGACAGAGGAGCCTGGTGGGCTACAGTTCATGGGGTCACAAAGAGACAGATACGACTTAGTGAATAACACACACACACAAATATACAGTTCATTTTTTCAATTTATTGCCCACTCACCACTGTTTTCTACTTCACCACACCCAAAATAATTGTCTGGATTCTTGTTTCCCACTTGGTGAACCACTGAATCACAGTGTTCAAATGGAATCACTTGCACACTTGGAATAATAATAATTGATCTCAAGCATGCTCCCTTGAAAGTGAAAGTGTTAGCTGCTCAGTCATGTCCCACTCTTTGAAACCCCATGAACTGCCAGGGTCCTCTGTCCATGGGATTTTCCAGGCAAGACTACTGCAGTGGGTTGTCATTGCCTTCTCCAGGGGATCTTCCTGACCCAGGGATTGAACCAGCATTTCCTGTGTCTCCTGCATTGCAGGGAAAGTCTTTACCTGTACCATTAATTATATTCTTCTCTCTTATCAGTAATGGCAGTCTCCTTTGGCTTTATATCACAGTATTGCATTTTAAGAGCAAGAGATAATTGTGACTTTTTGAAAGATGTCTTGTTTTCTGCAGTTTGAACTTGGGACAACAGATTTTGTCAAAGGCAAACAAGCACGTTTTCACCTTTTAAAACTCAAGTTTTGAACACATCTTTGAAAGGTTTTGATTCCATTTGATACTCTTTGAAGTCCTAGGAAAACCCAACTCACATTCATGTTTATTTCATCCCTACTTTTTCTCCAACATCCACTACATTTTAAAATTACCTCCTAAATTAGTAAAAGCAAATAAAAAGACAGACGGCAGAGAGCACTGGCATATAAGCTTATTTTATTTGAGCATTCTACATTTAGCTACATTCTGATGCTTCTATTGGAACCTTTATTTACACAATAATTAATCAACTATATACGTCTTTTATGTGAGTAAATGATCAACAACCCTTTCTAAATATGTTAAGGAGTTCATTTCCATCTGAATTCTCCTGACAAATACTAAAATAGATAACCTTAATAAGGCATTAATGAGATCATTATAACTAGTTTTGTCTGTATTTAAAGCACAGATTTAAGATCTTCATTAATGATTAACTACTGGAAAACTTTGTCCAATCCCTTGAGTTATTTTTAAATCTTCATATACTATAATTACATATACTCAATCATAAAACTTTCCATGGTGCTGAGCACAATTGAACTTTGAATAAGAACAAGTACGTTACAAATCTTGGCTGTTTAAAAGGTTAATCTTTAAATAGATTAATGATGTAGTGATCTTTACTTATTTCAAGCCTTTTTTTTTTGACTGAGGAAAAGATACTTTATTACAAGCTATCTCTTTGACTAGACTTATGGGAATAATTTCTCTAGAATATTTACCAACAAACATCTTTAACTTTCTTATTATAAGGTATCCCTGAGATCAGATAAATTGCATGTAGTGTGATCTTAGATCTTTATTATCAGTTGTATTAAAATTTTTAAAAAGTGCACATTTTATCATTGGTTTTTAAAGGAGTGACAATTAGTTTTAAAATTATATTTGAGCCAAAATCAAACTGTAAATTAAGGTATCCCTGAGATCAGATAAATTGCATGTAGTGTGATCTTAGATCTTTATTATCAGTTGTATTAAAATTTTTAAAAAGTGCACATTTTCTCATTGGTTTTTAAAGGAATGACAATTATTAGTTTTAAAATTATATTTGAGCCAAAATCAAACTGTAAATTTTAACACTAAAGGTACCTGGCAGAAATGAAAACAAGAGCATTTTACATATGGTACCACAAAATTAAAAACATAAGAATACTTGAGATTTCCTTTCATTAAATACAAAATAGTTATTTCAAAAATAACTCATAGGTGACTATATTTTAAATTCATAATGTACAATTTCAGACTTAAATTCAGTTTCAAGGCAAATTAACGTGTGTGTGTGTGTGTGTGTGTGTGTGTGTGTGTGTTTGATCTCTGATTCATGTCTGATTCTTTCAACCCCATGGGTGCAGCTCACCAGGCTCCTATGTCCATAGGATTTCCCAAGCAGGAATACCTGAGTAGGTGGCCATTTCCTTCTCCAGGGAATCTTCCTGCATCAGGGATCAAACCTGTGTCTCTGCATTGGCAGGTGGATTCTTTACCATTGGGCCACCGGAGAAGGCCCAAATTAGCTAACAGTCTCCAGCAAAGAGGTGAACTTAAGAAATGTAATTTTTTAACATAATCAAGCCTTTCAAAAGATGGTTCGCCATGAGCCTAATAGGGTTAAGGGTAAAACTCAGTATTTTCTGACCCCTGAAATCTTAACAAAAAAATGAATGCAGAAAAATCAACACAGAAATTTATAGACTATGCTAATATGCTAATAGGATGACATAGATATTCATCTATACTCTAAACTATTTCCTCTTACAAGATATCATTTTTTAATATAGTCAATTACCTTCACAGAAACTGCAAAATGGAAGTCAAGGCTTAAAAGTGTAAATCTGTGCTTCTGTGTGCTTACTAGCCAGAGTTTTAAAGTGCTGGAGAGGACTAAGGAAGGTGATGAGCTATTTATAAATTGGAAGGTGTTTTGTATTTTCCTAAGAATATATATTGTAAATATGTGATTAAATTATTGCACCACTTTTCCTGGAGGATTTCTGTATGTATTGCTTTTTTTGGCAAAACATTTATCCCACTCTCTTAATCTTGTCCTCTTTCTTACATGAATTCACATGTATTAAAATGCAGGTGTCTTGCTTGTCTGATATATGTCATTTGCATTATCTGAAACCCTGAAACCCCCAAATTTCTTGCAGTCTGTACAATTCAGGAACAAGGATAAGATAATGTCTAATGAAACATGCATACACAAACAAGCCATTTTTTTTAACTTTCCCATTGAACTTTAGGGGTAAAGTTGGAGAAAATATCTCTTTTGAAGGAAGCACAGACTCTAAATTATCATCAGAGTCTGTGAATTATTATTTGATGCCCATTTTGCTCAGAGGAGACATTATACACCATAAAGTTACGGCAATCTTTACTTCAGAAGCATATACTTCAAAGAATAAAGTGAAATAAAATAAACTTTACTTTAAAGTAGGCAAAATAAACCTTAGTTCAGATAATACATCTAAGCACAAGATGTCTTATAAAATATGGATCTGGAACACTATGAGTATTTACTAAGTATTGCTATACTTGAAGCTCCATAGGGGTAAGATGTGATCAGTGTGAGTGACCACTGTACCTTGGTACGTGGGACTAGCATCAGTTACATGCTTGACAAGTCCTTCTCTCCTGAAGTTCACAGTTTAAGGAAGACAGGTAAGAAATTAGAAGTAGAATGCCATAGAACCTAGATTGAGAGATGCATAGTATGCATGGACTTAGGAGGAGGGGCTTCTAAATTGTTCGGGGGAAGTGTAATGAAAACACAGGACTTTGTCTGGAAGAATACATGAAAGAGTGACTCTTCCAGTAGGAATGAGTCTATATACAAGGGAGCAGTGTGACTGTAGGTACATCAGCAAGAGAGAGGTTGACATGATGTACAGCATGGTCAGACATGGCATCTCGCAGCTGTAAGTAATGAAAACAGATGAGAATGGCTTGGCGGGATGGAATCATGCATGAACTTGGAATGCCATGGTAAGGCAACTTTTACCCTAGAATTCTGTCCATTCTATAAATTCTAGTCAAAAATGGTACCTCTCCCACAAACCTCTGATCTTTTGAGAAAGAAGTAGGCTTTCCATGGAGCTCCTCCAGAATGCTTTTTTTAGTTGATTTTCTGGCATTCCCTGCATTTTCTGTTGCAATAGGTGGTGGAGTGAAAAGAAGAGAGATGTAGGATTCAGAAGGCAAGGAATCTACCTTCAGTTGTGTCACGAAGCTGTAGTCTATCTGCCTGTGGACAAGTCTGTTAACCTTATTACTGCTGGGTCTGGTCCCATCACTTCATGGGAAATAGATGGGGAAACAGTAGAAACAGTGGCAGACTTTATTTTGGGGGGCTCCAAAATCACTGCAGATGGTGACTGCAGCCATGAAATTAAAAGGCGCTTACTCCTTGGAAGAAAAGTTATGACCTACCTAGATAGCATATTCAAAAGCAGAGACATTACTCTGCCAACTAAGGTCTGTCTAGTCAAGGCTATGGTTTTTCCAGTGGTCATGTATGGATGTGAGAGTTGGACTGTGAAGAAGGCTGAGCGCCAAAGAATTGATGCTTTTGAAGTGTGGTGTTGGAGAAGACTCTTGAGAGTTCCTTGGACTGCAAGGAGATCCAACCAGTCCATTCTGAAGGAGATCAGCCCTGGGATTTCTTTGGAAGGACTGATGCTAAAGCTGAAGCTCCAGTACTTTGGCCACTTCATGCGAAGAGTTGACTCATTGGAAAAGACCCTGATGCTGGGAGGGATTGAGGGCAGGAGGAGAAGGGGATGACAGAGGATGAGATGGTTGGATGGCATCACTGACTCGATGGACGTGAGTCTGAGTGAACTCCAGGAGTTGGTGATGGACAGGGAGGCCTGGCGTGCTGCATTTATGGGGTCGCAAGGAGTCGGACATGACTGAGAGACTGAACTGAACAATATATACATTTACCACACAGGATTATTGTGAGTACATGAAAGTACTCTAGAAATGTTTCTTGAGTTATTTGAGTATATATCATGTTATTTCCTATAAGAATGCACACTCCTTTAAAGGGGACTAGATTTAGACTCTAGGAAGGGTGGACAGTAGCTTGCCAATTATTTATAAGCCTAAAACCTTGAAGATCTATCTCAATCATTACTTCTTCCAGGAAACTTTTGCTTTGTCCCTCTGCCTGAAGGGTTACTTCCCCTCTCCTCCATTTATAGATATGCGCACAGTTATTATATGGTGCTTGCTGTATTCTGCCTTCTAGTCTTTCTTGTCTCATGTTCCTTTGCTGAATCCTCCTACTCTTTTTGAACACAGAAGTTGAGAAAGTCTTTGGATCTCTTCTTCTCTTTATCAATATGCATATCTAGTCTAACTCATCAGGTCCCATGATTTTTAAATACTGCACATTCATCATAGTTGGAATGCTCTATGTATGTTTCAAGCTCTTCCTTTCCCCTGAGCTTCATAATCAAATAACCAATCAGTGACTCTAATCTTCACTTGCATTTCTAATAGACATTGTAAATCCAACACATCTGAAATAAACTACTGATCTTCCTCCCTACTCCCATGCCATAAAACTGGTCTTCTCCAGGGTCCTCCATCACTTTAAGTGGTGCCATTGTTCATTCAGATTCTTGACCCAAACTACTTGCAGTCATCTGTAAAGTCCCATCCTCTCACTTCCAAAACCCAATCCATCACCCTGATTTACTTATAAAGCTTACCCCGAATGCAATATTCCCACTCTCCATACGTGAACCGTGAACTTCTTGATGTTCAAGTTGGTTTTAGAAAAGACAGAGGAATCAGAGATCAAATTGCCAACATCCATTGGATCACAGAAAAAGCAAGAGAGTTCCAGAAAAACATCTATTTCTGCTTTATTGACTATGCCAAAGCCTTTGACTGTGTGGATCACAATAAACTGTGGAAAATTCTGAAAGAGATGGGAATACCAGACTACCTGACCTGCCTCTTGAGAAATCTGTATGCAGGTCAGGAAGCAACAGTTAGAACTGGACATGGAACAACAGACTGGTTCCAAATAGGAAAAGGAGT
>SJXQ01000479.1:55163-85562 GCA_006408695.1 Aepyceros melampus | reverse complement strand
CGAGTTTAATATTCAAATGAGAATATTTTATAGCACAAAAAGTAATTTTAATTATGCAATCTACTAAATATTTAAGCATATTCAGGCAGTAAATCTCTGAACCCAGGGAGAAAAACATTCTGTCTAGATATTTTTCTTCTATAGAAACAAATTAAACACATGTGCTTTTGTAATTTTGTAAAAAATATTAAAATTAATGAATTTTTAAAAGGACATTTACAGTCAAAATTCTTAAGCTCCTTCTCTTCCAGGAATAGAATTATATTAATCATTATGCACATTCAAGTAAAAAATGTCTACTTCTGTAAAGAGAGTGCAGTAACTGATTTGAGAGGTCCCACCTATATTCTTGTACTGAGAAAAAGACATTTTACTTATTATTTCATAAAACAACTTTTAAAAGACTGAAACCGGTTGTATCCTAGCAACAATAGTGCATTTAGTCAGAGAGAAGAAAATAATTTTTTCTATGTAATCTTCTAGGAATGGCAGATAGAGGGCAGAGGAAATGAGTAGAAGTGTCATATAATGTTTTTTTGAGAAATGTTGAAGTAGATTAGATTTATTTCAACATAAAATGTGAGACTATATATCGAGCAGAGTTGTTTTAATTATGTCTCATTTTTCTTATCTTTTCTCATCTTTTAATCCTCAATTATTAGCAATTTGAACAGGAGCAGGACGTATTTTAGCAATTTTAATCCAAACAACTACTTAAGTTGCTCTCATTTGAGTTACATAAAATTTAAGTACTCAGATAGAGTAGAAGTGTCATATAATGTTTTTTTGAGAAATGTTGAAGTAGATTAGATTTATTTCAACATAAAATGTGAGACTATATATCGAGCAGAGTTGTTTTAATTATGTCTCATTTTTCTTATCTTTTCTCATCTTTTAATCCTCAATTATGAGCAATTCGAACAGCAGCAGGACGTATTTTAGCAATTTTAATCCAAATAACTACTTAAGTTGCTCTCATTTGAGTTACGTAAAATTTAAGTACTCAGATATCATTCACTTTATTAACTTAACACAGTCTTAAACATAACTACAGTAAGAGGAAGCTAAATTGATTCCAAAATACATTAAATATTTAAGGATAAGGAATAAGTAAAATGTTAAAAATAATATTCTATTTTTTACATGCTACCATAGAGAATGTAAGAACTGCATAGAAGCATGAAGACTGCTTCACCCAATATTTTTGCTTCATGGGTCGGAAATCCAAGCTACATAGATGGTAAATCAAGTGTTTTGAAATATTCTACATTGGATGAAAGGTTCAAGTCCAGTTGTCTCAGTCACCTGTCTTTACCTCGCATAGGACACTATCATCAGCATGAGGTAGAAACAGTACATGAGACGCACGGGTCAGCGGCTCTCACACCGGGCTATGGTCACGGGTTCTTACACAGCACCAGACTGCACGTTAAGAGAATCTGTCCTTTTAAAACGGCTTCCCTGGTGGTTCAGCGGTAAAGAATCTGCCTGCAGTGCAGGAGACTTGGGTTTGATCCCTAGATCAGGAAGATCCCTTGGAGAAGGAAATGGAAACCCACTCCAGTATTCTTGCCTGGAAAATCCCAATGATAGAGGAGCCTGGCGGGCCATAGTTCATAGGGTCACAAAAGAGTCAGACACGACTGAGGGACTAAACAACAGCCACAACCTCAGTTACATTACTTGGCACAAGCCCGTGAAGGAAGTGTGAACATGTTATTAACAGCTAGAAAATGACCAAGAGAAATCCAGGAAGAGAATGAACATGCCAGACCCAGGTTCAAAACTGTATTTTCTCTCTGTATAACAAACAGTTGCATTATTTTATCAAGTTTCTTAATAGTCTCACTTTTATTATTTAAAGCTCAAGGAAGTTTCTTACAAATTATGTTCTATTAAAAGAAAATGTATACTGAGAAGTAAATTCCTCTGAGGAAAAAATATAAATGATAAATGTTTATTTGAAGGCTGGAAAAATAAAACACTTGGGATTCCTAATATATTAATAACCCTTTGCACAAAATGTATTTGCCTTTAAAATATATATAGCCCTCAGTAATGAAAATTCCTGTGTAAACCATGTCTGTGTTTTAGCACTTTTGACTGAGAGAAATTCTTCTAGCTCACATAAAATTCCCTTACTATGTTTTAAACTGTCAGAACTATAATTTAGATATTTCTTTAGGAGGAAATCTATATTGGTAGAATTTGTTATAAAACAAAACAAAGCGAAAACTTATGGTTGTATGTTACACCAAAAAGGAAGATTGTGGGTAATTCAGTTTGGTTGTAGCAAGCCTTTCTAGAACCTTGGTTAGATCTGCTAATCTCAGAAAGGCCTGGATGAGGGCAAGTCCAGAGCCGCCCTACCTTGGTGAGGAGCCTGAGAGTGTCTGGCTAGACTGGTTCAGGGGAGGAGACAGCGCAAAGATCAAAACCAGAAATGAGCAGAATGGTAATGTTGGATGAAGGTGATGGTAGTCCTCTCTTCTTTTATTTAAATTTTTGATAAATTATTAAACAGGGGTTTTGCTGTAAGTTTTCATTTGTAAAAATATGGCTTTAAAATACCATTTACCTCGACTACTGAGGATTTCGGTGATCCATTAAATTGTGTGCCCAGCACAAGTGGCAAAGCCATAACATGATAATCACCTGGAGGTGTGAGGACCTGACGTGGGAGCAACACTTACAGGCAAAAGTCGGTGGGCGGGGGCCGGGGGTGAGGGGTATCACCGGGGCTGTATTCTGAGGGTGTTTGGTCCATCTGCTGTTGTCTTTGTCCCTTTACTGTTTATAAAAATTCCTGTTGATCACAGATTTTGAAAAATTTGATTATAATATGACTTGATATGCTTTCCTTTATATTTTATTTGCTTCCTCCATATTTATTGTGTTTTGGCTTCATTGAGCTTCTTGGATCTGTGAAGTTTATAGTTTTCATAATATTAGAAAGACTGAAGACAAAAGCAGAAGAGGGCGGAAGAGGATAAGATGGTCATATATCGTCACCAACTCAATGGACAAGAACTTGGGCAAACTCTAGGAGACAGTGAAGGACAGGGAGGCCTGGTGGGCTGCAGTCCATGCATTCACAAACAGTCAGACACGATTTAGCAACTGAACAACAACAACAACATTAGAACATGTCAAGCAATTATATTTAAAATATGTTTGTTTCAGCTTCATAGACTCAATTATATGTATGTTATGTTAGTTGAACGGACTTCCCTGGTGGCTCAGAGGTTAAAGCATCTGCCTCCAATGCGGGAGACCCAGGTTCGATCCCTGGGTTGGGAAGATCCCCTGGAGGAGGAAATGGCAACCCACTCCAGTATTCTTGCTTGGAGAATCTCATGGACTGAGGAGCCTGGTGGGCTGCAGTCCATGGGGTCACAAAGAGTCGGACACGACTGAGTGACTTTACTTACTTATGTTGGTTGAAATTATGCCTCAGGTCAAGAATGCTCTGTTAATTTTTTCTCTCCATGTTTCAATTTGATAATTTTTATTGCTTTATCTTTCAGTTCACTAATTTTACCTTCTGTGTATCTAATCTGATGTTAATCCATCCGGAAACATTGTAGTTTCAATTTTAGAAGTTTGATTTTGTCTTTTTTATAACTTCCATGGCTCTACTTAAATTTTTTGAACATGTGCCATAGAGTTCTAATAATTGCTCTAATATCTTTCTCTGTTAATTCCTGTCAATTCTGGATAAATTGTGATACGTTTCCTCTTTAGTATAGAACATATTTTGCTATTTTTCCTCCCTTGAAATTATTGATAAAATTCTAGATGTTCTGAATTGTGTCTCATGAGGTCCTGGATATTTTATTACTTCTATCAATATTTTTGAGTTTTATTCAAGATACACTTGCATTACTGATCATTAGTTTGTTCTCTCTTTAACTGAGTTTGCTTTTTTCTTACTGATAAACTTAAGACTCAGTACATCAAATAAAACAAACAAAAAAACCTACAACAGATTTTAAAAAGTTAAAAAGTTAACACTGTTGGGCAAATAGCAAAACTCAAACAGTATATTCCTTAAGTTTAAAAACTCCAAACATTACATACTTGACCTTTTGATACAAAATGATCTAACAAATTTAGCAATGTTTAATTATCAGTTTATCTTTCTGTTTAACATATAGAGAACAAACTTTTGGACATGGGGCAGTGGAAGGAGAGGGTGAGATGTATGGAGAGAGTACATGGGAATTTGCTGTATGACTTGGGGAGCTCAAACCAAGGCTCTATAACAATCCAGACGGGTGGGATGGGGAGTGAGGTGGGAAAGAGTTTGAAGAGGGAGGGGACATAGGTACATCTATGTCTGATTCATGTAGATTTTGACAGAAACCAACACACTAAAGAAATTATCCTTCAATTAAAAATGAATACATGTTTTTAAAACTTTACCTTTCTGTTTAACTTTTTATGTTTACCTGTTCTATGAAAGCAGTTATTCCAAAGATCTAACCAAGATTGACAGTCTCTGCTGCACTCATCTTGGTGTGGGTGAACCTGTGTCTTCATGCTGGAAGTGTGCAGGCTGTCTGAACTCTGCTCTTACTGGACCGCAAGGCTCCGTTCAGTACCTTATATACTAAGTGTTACTGTTTGTCAGGCTCTGCAAAAGGCACTGAGGGTCCTGCGGTGGGTGGAAGGAATTTTCAGCTTACAAGAGGAGATTGATAGTTTAAAAGAGAGAAAAATATGTCATAAGTATTGAAGGTCTGTCTAGTCAAAGCTATGGTTTTGCCAATAGTCATCTACGGATGTGAGTGTTGAACCATAAAGAAAGTTGAGCACCAAAGAATTGATGCTTTTGAACTGTGCTGTTTGAGAAGACTCTTAAGAGTCCCTTGGACTGCAAGGAGATCAAACCAGCCAATCCTAAAGAAAATCAGTCCTGAAAATTCATTGAAAAGACTGATGCTGAAGCTGAAACTCCAAAACTTTGGCCACCTGATGCAAAGAACAGACTCCTTTGAAAATACCCTGATACTAGGAAAGATTGAAGGGAGGAGGATAAGTGGATGACAGAAGATGAGATGGTTGGATGGCATCACTGACTCAATGGACATGAGTTTGAGCAAGCTCCAGAAGTTGGTGATGGATAGGGAAGGCTGGCATTCTGCAGTCCATGGGGTCACAAAGAGTTGGATGACTGAGCGACTGAACTGATTGAAGAATGAGTAAGTGTTAGGAGGAGAAAGAATGTAGAAAAAAATAAAGGATCAACAATATTTCAGGCAGCTGGAAAAGCATCTATGATCTGGTGCTTAAAGGAAATGTGCTACCAGGCCATGGAAAGAACCTTAAATGCATGTTCCTAAGTGAAAGAAGCTTCCTGAGAAGGATAAAGGCTGTATGACTCCAACTGTATGGCCTTTAGGAAAAGACAGGACTATTGGAGAAGGCGATGGCACCTCACTCCAGTACTCTTGCCTGGAAAATCCCATGGACGGAGCAGCCTGGTAGGCTGCAGTCCATCGGGTCACAAAGAGTTGGACACGACTGAGGGACTTCACTTTCACTTTTCACTTTCATGCACTGAAGAAGGAAGTGGCAACCCACTGCAGTGTTCTTGCCTGGAGAATCCCAGGGATGGGGGAGCCTGGTGGGCTGCCGTCTATGGGGTCACACAGAGTCGGACACAACCGAAGCGACTTAGCAGCAGCAGCATGAAGACAGTAGAAAGTTTTAGCGTTTGCAGGGTGAAGCAGCAGTTAAAGTTGAAGTTTAGTCACTCAGTCATGTCCGACTCTTTGTGACCCCATGGACTGTAGCCCACCAGGCTCCTCTGTCCATGGGATTCCCTAGGCAAGAACACTGCAGTGGGTTGCTATGCCCAGGGGATCTTCCTGACCCAGGGATTGAAGCTTGGTCTCCTGCATTGCAGGCAGGTTCTTTACCAATTGAGCCATCACGGAAGCCCCAGTAAAGGCCCAGGGAAGCAGCAGTTGAGGTAGTCAGTGGGAGATGGAGAACTTTAGGGCAGGGAATACACTGTGTGATGCTAACATTTGTCCAAACTCACAGCAGGCATATCATGGTGGACTCTTGAGCATCATGATGTGTCAGTGCAGGTTCATCTTTGGTGAAAAAAAAAAAAAGGAAAGAAAAAAAAATACCATCCATCCTGAAGAGTGGTGTTGGTGTGGGAGCCTATGGATGAAAAAGGTCAGGGGTTATGTGGGAAATCCTTGTACTCTCCTCTCAGTGTTATGGTAACTGTCAAGCTGTTCATAAAAATAAATGTTTAAAAGACAAGCAGCTCTGAAATCAGAATCAGAGGCAAGGTGGGGTTTACAGTGAACTGAAAATAGATGCAGGACTATTATAAGCAGCAAGTGACAGTCTAGGACATTCAGCCCCCCAAGGTCAAAGTTATCACAAGGAAAGTTGAGACCATTTAGGACAACTTTTTCAGAACTGAATTATTGTCCAGAGTAATGAGTATTCTGTTTCTCTTTTACAGCCATATATATGGGAATTAAATGTACTCATTTTTTAAATGCAAATCAGTTATGTAAATATCAGTTTATTTAATACCCATTTAATTCTCAATGACAAGCGATGCTCCCTATGTCATACATAATAAAAAATAATGAATCTGGAATCCATTTGCTCTGTTCTGTTTTGTTTATTTTTATGTTGATGGCACAGCACACTGATCTCTTCATTTAACAAACTGATATTCATGTGACAGTAACTATAGTAGCATTTTCTTGGCCCAATTATGTTTTCATCACATAAATGCTAATTATTCAATCATTTTCCTTGGTAAATATATTTTTAAGCCCACAGTATGACAGGCCTTATGTTAGCCAAAAGCTCTTTGTCTCCTTCTCTCCTGGGATTTTGAAGTTGGTAGGCTGGAAGGATGCTAATAAAAGAGCCACTCAGATAAATACAGTTACACTCTTTCAAATAAGCATCAAACAGGAATACAAAGTGCTGTAATTTTGTATTACCAAGGGAGCATCCCAAGGCGGAAAATACGGGATTCTCCCACAAGAATGTGGTGATGCGCTACATAGGAAAGAGGAGTGGGATGACTGGGAGAAAGAGTGGGAAGAGACACCAGAACATCCCAGCAAGTACAGAAGACCTGAGAAGGGATGAAAGATGGGACCTGAGGGTGGGGTGGCAACACCTGGCACTGCCACATCAGCTGGATCTTCTCCCCAGAGTAGCACCCACATTCTGAGAAGGCCGTGCTGGGTAATTGTGATAGGAGAGAGTTGGTGACATAACTAGATATATATTTAAAAATAAAATTCCTCTAGTTACAGCAAGTGAGGGTGAGGACTTGAAAGGTGATGTAAGGAAGTCAGTTTTGAAGATACTGCAGAATTCAGAAGAGAGCTAATAGCCACTTGGGACAGGGTATGGTGGTACCATGGAGGAAAGAGATGCTTTCAGACAGAAGAATTTAGGTTAAAAAACCAGCTAGAGTTGGTGATCAAGATTAAGGAATTATATATATATATATATATATATATATATCTGATCAGTCTGATGTTCTAGATGTTCTATTATTTGATTATTTTCTGCTTTTGTGATGTGTCCTTTTAATTTACAAGCACTTTATATTTTTATATAATAAATATACCACCTAAAGTTCTCAAGGATATAAAAGTGTCAGTCAGTCAGTTCAGTTGCTCAGTCATGTCCGACTCTTTGCGACCCCATGAACTGCAGCATGCCAGGCTTCCCTGTCCATCACCAGCTCCTGGAGCTTGCTCAAACTCTTGTCCATTGAGTCGGTGATGCCATCCGTCCATCTCATCCTCTGTCAACCCCTTCTCTTCCTGCCTTCAATCTTTCCCAGCATCAGAGTCTTTTCCAGTGAGTTGGTTCTTCGCATCAGGTGGCCAAAGATTTGGAGTCTCAGTTTCAGCAACAGTCTTTCCAGTGAGTATTCAGGACTGACTTCCTTTAGGATGGACTGGTTTGATCTAAAGTTGTAGGGATGATATTTCTATTCTGTTTCTACTGTCTCTCATCCACTGGGGCTTTTTCCTATACTAGATTTTGCTTATGTGTTAATTTGTGCTCAATCTTAGATTTTCTGTGAGGGCTTAAATTCTCCTAGATTTCTTCAGAAGGAATGCACATGCTTTTGATGGGAAGCAAGGATCACCAATAAAACTGGATCAATTCAGTGTCACTCAAGATTCCTAGGCTTACTATTCCAGGTTCCTTTTGTCATCATGTATCTTAGATTTATAAAAAGGTCACTTTTCCCACCTGGTTGCTGCTGTGAAGCTTTATTGCTGGATAGTAGAGGGCTCTGGTGCTCACCTCCAGGTCCTCTGCATCCTCTGTGGGTTACTGTCACTAGGACTTGTTATCAGGTAACAATTCCGGGGAGAAAGTTAGATGAGAGGGTCCATTGTTTCACCCCAACGTAGGATCTTCCTTATCTCCAGACAAAAGTCCACAGCATCTACTGAGCTTTTAATCTGAGTTTTTTGCGCTGTTAGAAGTATTTGCAATAATTGGTATTTCATTATTTTATTCTTATTTTGATATCACTCAAAACCCAAAATTAAATGTACTCATTTTTGATAGAAAAATTCTACTTTGCAACTTTTATATTGAATCATGGAACCCTTTTATAAATCTCAATAACATTAGGAAAGTTAGAGACTTATTTTTCAATATTCTATATATCATTGAAAAGCAGAAACATTACTTTGATGACAAAGATCCATCTAGCCGAAGCTATGGTTTTTCCAGTGGTCAGGTATGGATGTGAGAGTTGGACTATAAAGAAAGCTGAGCACAGAATTGATGCTTTTGAACTGTGGTGTTGGAGAAGACTCTTGAGAGTCTCTTGGACTGCAAGAAGATCCAACCAATCCATCCCAAAGGAAATCAGTCCTGAATATTCATTGGAAGGACTGATGCTGAAGGTGAAACACCAATATTTTGGCCACCTGATTCAAAGAACTGACTCACTGGAAAAGTTCCTGATGTTGGGAAAGACTGAAGGCAGGAGGAGAAGTGGATGACAGAGGATGCAATGGTTGGAAGGCATCACTGACTCAATGGACATGAGTTTGAGCAAGCTCTGGCAGTTGGTGATGGACAGGGAAGCCTGGTGTGCTGCAGTCCATGAGGTTGCAAAGAGTCAGACACAACTGAGAGACTGAGCTGAACTGATATATCATTTTGCTTTCTAATCATGTTATAGTAGATATTCATTGACCCACAGAAATTATTTCCAAGGAGGCTAATACATATATATACTGAAATAATAAGAAAACAAAAGAATTAAACAGACTTCCTTAAACAGGTCTGGCATATGCAGCTATGGATCACATCCAGTATTCCTCCCAATTTTATAAATAAAGATTCATGAGATCATCTCCAAGTGTATGCAGTATGCATTGCCTCCATCTCCATTCATGCTACAAAAACAAAATTGAGACAAGATGTCACACACTGCATAGCCCCCAAAGCTAAATACCTACTAGTTGGCTCTTTACAGCAAAAATTTGTCTACAGCTGGTTCAAAGGATGATGTAAAAGTACAGTAATTTATCACTATTTCATTATCACTCAGGATGTTTACTGTATTGCCCAGAGTTCTGCATTTTCAAAAATATATAGAAGACTGGAGAAACCATCTCCATAGACTTTTTAAAAATTTTTTATTGAAAACAGCTTTTTATCCTTTGCTAAAAATGTCAAAAATAAAAAAAAATTGGCAGTGAAAGACGTAATTATTTTAAAAAACCAGAAAGGAGAGTAAATAGATAGCAGCACTTGATACTGCAACTCAAGTTGAATGAATTTGATTATATAATGTAACATCAGATACTCAAAGGACAATATCTGAGACAGATTTTCTCAAATTTAGGAATGTATGGATAGACAACATATGTCTAAGTTAAAAGGGGAATATGATGTTCATATTAGTTTAGCCATTCAACAGAACGGATTTCATTATGCAGTATCTTGTGACAAGATTCTGGCCAATCCCAATTTACATTTTTCATTCTTCATTATGTTTAGGTGCCAAAATTCACCTGACATTTTTCAGAAGTTAACAAACAATGAAGCAAGTAAATAAATGAAGGTCATCAGAAGGGAATAGATGGTGTAGATATTTTAAAATTACTGGGTAGATCATTCTGAGTGATGTTTATAAATAAAAATGAAAGACATATAGCAATATATCAAAAAGATATAACATAATATATCAAGAAGATGGCCATCTTCTATTCAAGATCATTGTGAGCCGTCAGAGGTTTCAAAAATTGTTCAAGTATTGTATTTTGCTGGTGGAATGGAGGAGGAATCACTAGTGATGAGCTGGAATTTAATATTTGGAATCAAGTACTAGCATTTATGAGATGGATATTTTTCTAGATCCATGATGATCATTTTTGCCCCTTTTTAGTTCAGTTCAGTTCAGTCACTCAGTCGTATCTGACTATTTGAGACCACATGGACTGCAGCACGCCAAGCTGCCCTGTCCATCACCAACTCCCAGAGTTTGCTCAAACTCATGTCCATTGAGTCACTGATGCCATCCAACCATCTCACCCTCTGTCGTCCCCTTCTCCTCCTGCCTTCAATCTTTCCCAACATCAAGGTCTTCTCAAATGAGTCAGCTCTTTGCATCAGGTGGCCAAAGTATTGCCCATTTTGAGTACATATAAATTGAAAACCAGGGAAATGAGAAATCAATTTTGGGTTTGCTATGGTTTAATTTTATCACAGTTTCTGATAAGTTGCTTTTCTTTATTCCTTTATTCTTATTCATATAAAATGAATAAAAGGACTTAAAATATAAAGAATTTAAAAGGGTCCACTGGACCCAAAAGGTAAATAATGATAATTTTGTTTCCAAGTAATTGACTCACTATTGTAATCAGAATGGGAAAGACTAGAGATCTCTTCAAGAAAATTAGAGACACCAAGGGAACATTTCACACAAAGATGGGCTAAATAAAGGACAGAAATAGTATGGACCTAATAGAAGCAGAAGATATTAAGAAGAGGTGGCAGGAATATACAGAAGAACATTACAAAAAAGATCTTCAAGACCAAGATAATCATGAAGGTGTGATCACTCAACTAGAGCCAGACATCCTGAAATGTGAAGTCAAGTGGGCTTTAGAAAGCATCACTACGAACAAAGCTAGTGGAGGTGATGGCAATCCAGTTGAGCTATTTCAAATCCTGAAAGATGATGCTGTGAAAGTGCTGCACTCAGTATGTTGGCAAATTTGGAAAACTCTGGTGGCCACACGACTGGAAAGGGTCAGTTTTCATTCCAATCCCAAAAAAAGGCAATGCCAAAGAATGCTCAAACTACCACACAATTGCACTCATCTCACANGAATCGAAACAATTTTTTTTTTCATGTACAATTTTTATTTCTCTCAGATACCCAAAAGTTCGATATTTATCATAGCAAATTAGCTTTCCTTTTGATATTAAAAGATATTTGTATAGCTTACAGTGTGTTGCTAACACATTTTTTCTTATGAACATTTTAAAAATAATTTTTCTTAACTATCTCACAAACTTTAATGATAATCATTAATTGGGAAATAGTGATAAAATCTTTCTCTATTCTTATAGACAGGTTAGTGTCTCTTTGTAGGTCTGTTACCATGCAAACTATATTTTAAGGATAAGGTGTTCATTGGATACAAATAGCAAATTATATCTTCTTGATTATTTTGTGTTCTTATGTAGCAGTCACCTTTGGTGATGCTTTCTTTTCTTAAAGTTTATTTTTTCTGATATTAATATGGCTTTACAACCTTATTTAATGAGGCTTATTATATTCCACTTTTCATTTTCTGCTTCATAACTGTGTCATGGCATATTTTTTAAAAGCTAATTAGACACTCTATAATTTCTCATGGATAGTTGAGCCCTACATCCATAGTGATTAGTCATATATTTGGATTTATTTCTACCTTCTTGTTTAGGGAATTTTTGTCTGAGTTTCTCCTTCTCTGCTTTCTGCCGTTTCTCTTGATTCATTTCCCAGTCTGAGCCTTCCATCAGTCAAAGCTTTGCAGCTGTGACTGTGGTGTCTATGTTCCTTCTGGCTTTTAAGGTATCTAGTTTTGTTTCAGTGGGGCTTTATTTTGTTTTTGTTTTTTTGTCTTTTGTATTTTGGTTATGTTTTGTTTTGCTTACTTCGAGCTCATATTTTTGAAGAATATTTGAAATTTGTGAGTCCTGAGCTTCCAAGTTCCTTGGAAGAAAATGAGCACTGGTTCCTGCCAGGTATAGTGGCACTATAGACCTGTTTAGTCCTAAATAAATTCTGCTGAGGTTTTCAGAAACCCAGGGAGTTTGAACTCAACCTTCAAACTCAAGTGAAGCCTCGATTTTGGTTACAAATTCTCAGAGGGATATTTTTATATTCTTTCCACCAGCCTGAGTGAGAACCATGAACAGTCCCTTGCAATCCTCTCTCAGCAGAGCAGACCTTTTTAAATTTATAGTTTATTCAACACATATTTATTGAGCTTCTGTTTTCAGTCTCTGATTGTGTGGAGCCCTGTTCTAAGTTCTTTGATGCATCTTTTTTGGTGCGTTTGTTTGATGTAAACAAAACAGAGAAACTTCTCTGCCTCTGTGGAACTTTACATCCTGTATGAGAGACGGAAAATTAAGTAAAAATAGTAAGCAACAAAATAAATTGCCTGGTATGATCAAAGGTGAGAAGTGCGACTGATGAGAGAAATAAGCAGAGAAGGTCAGAGACGTGTGGAAGTAATCTTTGTCTCTCTCTTCATCTCCTCACTTATTTTTTTCTACCAAAGTGACTCCTGGACAGACTCTTGTTTTGCATGGTATGGTTTTATGTCTATTAAGTGCTCATTTTGCAAGCATACACTGTCTTTGATCCTCAAACTATTTAAGATATAGTTACTCTTTTTGGTAATAAACCAACTTTTTCATGGTCAAAAAAGTGAAGTGTTAAAATTAAGATGCAGACAGACATAATGACTCCAGTGTGTTTTCACTTGTCTACAATGGAACACCAAATCATTCTTCAGTAAGCAGAGAATAAAATGCACTGGTTCTAGGAGATCTGGGAATAGGTCATTTTCAGAGAATTCAGAGATTTGAAGAGGTATCAACTAACTCTCACCTCACCTGAATCCTTGGTTTGAAATTGTCCCTTTCTGTGAGTCACATGTTCCCCTACTATCCATATAATTCCTCCCAGGGTGGAGTGGGGGCATGTGAGGAGGTGGGGAGATATAGAGCGAGAGAATGACCACAGACTGCTTCAGGACTGCATCAACATCGATTAGTGATCCCTGATCAAGAGTGGTTTTGTTCTCTAGGTTTCATCCTCTCTGAGTGAGTCAAAAGCACACCCAAGGATAAATAACTAAACAAGCTAATGAGGTGTGACTATTGGAAGGCCTATCACAACCAGACAATGCAAGAAAGAGGGATAGTCCCCAAAAGAAATTTAGAAAGTATGCCACATATAGCTTGGCAGTGTCCAAGTTATATGACCATCTTGGTTATACAAGTTATATGACAATCTTTAAAGAACCATAAAAGAGTAAAAATGCAAAACAATGACCAAATAGAAACTGTGGGCCCAAAAAAAACATAAGCATCTACCTATAGGACAAATGCTACATGGTTTTGTTTTAAACAGTTAATGTAATTGTCCTTCTTTCTCTAATTTTAAGAACTACACTGACTCACTTAAGGAACGCCATGGTCTCACAGGTGTAGTCACTGTCATCTTTGAACAAAGGAAGTCTAAAGGGGAATCTTGTTTTGCAAAGTTTGTTTCTTGGATGAGCAGCATCAGTACCATTGAGGGTTCATGGGAGATTCAGGATCTCAGGCTCCACTTCAGACATACTGAATCAGTAACTCACGTGCACATCGGGGTCAGATAAATGTTAGAGCTTCCGTGCCTGGAGTAGCTCCATGGAGTTCTTATCCAGACTTACTTGCAAGCTGGGTGATGTTGAGCAAATGTCTTAATCTCACTTTCACTTTTATTATCTTTTAACTGGGGTGAGTCTTTAATAGCAAACACTTCAATGTTAAAAAATAAAATATGCATTATATGCTTATCAGATGGCACAACACATTGAAATATTCAATAAAAATGACATTTTTAATTGAATCTTTAAATTTCAACCAGCTTATTCATAACTTGTACTAGAACATTCGTGGGAAAACCAGGGCAGGAAAAAAACACAGGAGTGAGTAAGCTCTTTGGTATTCCAAGTACAGTGAAAATTAACATTCTCTTTGATTATTTTATTTTTCAGTTTTAGTGTTCAGCCTATGCTCTGTTTACATAGATGGACTGCTGCGCAGTGCTAGAGCAGCAGCTGCATGGTGCTGGAGCAGCTGAGAGGAGATAACCCGTGCCCAAGGGCAAAGAAGCCCAACAAGACAGTAGGCGCTGGAGCTGGAGCTGTGCAGTACTGGAGTGACTTTGAGGAGAATACCCCATGTCCAAGGGCAAAGGAGAAACCCCAGCAAAATGGTAGGAGGGTCAAAATCGTGTTTTAAATCAAACTGCATACCCGCCGAGACACTCAGAGGGCTCAAACAAACCTTTTGTGCACCAGGACCCAGAGACCCCACAGAGACTGAGTCAGAACTGTGTTTGAGTGTCTCCTGCAGAGGTACAGGCAAGCAATGGGCTGCTGCAGGGGCAGGGGCTCTGGGTGCAGCAGACCTGGGTATGGCATAAGCCCTCTTGGAGGAGGACGCCATTAACCCCACCATGCCAGAATTTACACAGGACTGGGGAAACAAGACTCTTGGAGGGCACAAACAGAAGCTTGTGTGTACTAGGACGCAGGAGAAAGGAGCACTGACCCCCACAAGAGGCTGACCCAGACTTGCCCATGAGTGTCCAGGAGTCTCTGGCAGCGGTGTGGGTCGGTGGTGGCCTGCTGCAGGGTTGGGGTGTGCACTCAGGGGGCACTGAGTGTAGCAATGCCTGCTTGGGACCTTTTGAAAGAAGTTGCCATTATCTCCACAATTGTTTGGCCCCAGGTAAATAACAGGGAGGGAACACAGTTCAACCCATCAACAGAAAATTGGATTAAAGATTTACTGAACATGGTCTGAATACTGAGCATGATTTACTGAGCTTTTGCTAACAAAAGCAAAAGATATTAAAAAGAGGTGGCAGGAATACACAGAACTGTACAAAGAGATCTTCATGACCCAGATAACCATGATGGTGTGATCACTCACACAGAGCCAAACATTCTGGAATGTGAAGTCAAGTGGGCCTTAGAAAACATCACTACAAACAAAGCTAGTGGAGGCGATGGAATTCCAGTTGAGCTATTCCAAATCCTGAAAGATGATGTTGTGAAAGTGCTGCACTCAATATGTCGACAAATTTGGAAAACTCAGCAGTGAGTGGCCACAGGACTGGAAAAGATCAGTTTTCATTCCAATCCCAAAGAAAGGCAATGCCAAAAAATGCTCAAACTACCGCACAATTGCACTCATCTCACACGCTAGTAAAGTAATGCTCAAAATTCTGCAAGCCAGGCTTCAGCAATACATGAACCATGAACTCCCTGATGTTCAAGCTGGTTTTAGAAAAGGCAGAGGAACCAGAGATCATATTGCCAACATCCGCTGGATCATCAAAAAAGCAATAGAGTTCCAGAAAAACATCTATTTATGCTTTCTTGACTATGCCAAAACCTTTGAGTGTGTGGATCACAATAAACTGTGGAAAATTCTGAGAGAGATGGGAATACCAGACCACCTGACCTGCCTCTTGAGAAACCTATATCAAGTCAGGAAGCAACAGTTAGAACTGGACATGGAACAACAGACTGGTTCCAAATAGGAAAAGGAGTACATTAGGCTGTATATTGTCACCCTGCTTATTTAACTTATATGCAGAGTACATCACGAGAAACACTGGGCTGGAGGAAGCACAAGCTGGAATCAAGATTGCTGGGAGAAATATCAATACCCTCAGAAATGCAGATGACACCACCTTTATGGAAGAAAGTGAAGAGGAACTAAAAAGCCTCTTGATGAAAGTGAAAGAGGAGAATGAAAAAGTTGGCTTAAAGCTCAACATTGAGAAAACTAAGATCATGGCATCCGGTCCCATCACTTCATGGGAAATAGATGGGGAAACAGTGTAAACAGTGACTTTACTTTTTTGGGCTCCAAAATCACTGCAGATGGTGACTGCAGCCATGAAATTAAAAGACTCTTACTCCTTGGAAGAAAAGTTATGACCAACCTAGACAGCATATTCAAAAGCAGAGACATTTCTTTGCCAACAAAGTTCGTCTAGTCAAGGCTATGGTTTTTCCAGTAGTCATGTATGGATGTGAAAGTTGGACTGTGAAGAAAGCTGAGTGCCAAAGAATCTATGCTTTTGAACTGTGGTGTTGGAGAAGACTCTTGAGAGTCCCTTGGACTGCAAGGAGATCCAACCAGTCCATCCTAAAGGAGATCAGTCCTGGGTGTTCATTGGAAGGACTGATGTTGAAACTAAAACTCCAGTACTTTGGCCACCTCATGTGAAGAGTTGACTCATTGGAAAAGACCCTGATGCTGGGAGGGATTGGGGGCAGGAGGAGTAGGGGACGACAGAGGATGAGATGGCTGGATGGCATCACTGACTCGATGGATATGAGTTTGGATAAACTCCAGGAGTTGGTGATGGACAGGGAGTCCTGGCGTACTGCGATTTATGGGGTCGCAAAGAGTCGGACACGACTGAGTGACTGAACTGAACTGAACTGAACTGAGCATGGTCCCGCCCATCAGAGCAAGACCTAGCTTCCCCCTAGTCAGTCTCTCCCATCACGAAGCTTCCATAAGCCTCTTATCCTTCTGCATCAGAGGACAGACAGATTGAAAACCACAGTCACAGAAGACTAACCAATCTGATCACATGGACCACAGCCTTGTCTAACTCAAGGAAACTATAAGTCATGCCATGTAGGGCATGATGGAGAGTTCTGACAAAACATGATTCACTAGAGAAGGGAATGGCAAACTATTTCACTATTCTTGCCTTGAGAACACCATGAACAGTAAAGATAGGACACTGAAAGATGAACTCCTCAGGCCAGTAGGTGCCAAATATACTACTGGAGATCAGTGGAGAAACAACTCCAGAAAGAATGAAGAGATAGAGCCAGAGCAAAAACAACTCCCAGTTATGGATGTGACCAGTGATAGAAGTAAAGTCTGAGGCTGTAAAGGGCAATATTGCATAAGAACCTGGAATGTTAGGTCCATGTATCCAAGCAAATTGGAAGTCAAACAGGAGATGTCAAGAGTGAACATCAACATTTTAGGAATCAGTGAACTAAAATGGACTGGAATGGGTGAATTTAACTCAGATGACCATTATATCCACTATTGTGGGCAAGAATCCCTTAGAAGAAATGGAGTAGCCAACACAGTCAACAAAAGAGTCCAAAATGCAGTACTTGGGTGCAATTTCAAAAAAAAAAAAAAAAGACAGAATGATCTCTGTTTGTTTCCAAGGCAAATCATTCAATATCACAGTAATCCAAGTCTATGCCCTGACCAGTAATGCTGAAGAAGCTGAAGTTGAATGGTTCTATGAAGACCTACAAGACATTCTAGAACTAATTCCCAAAAAAGATGTCCTTTTCATTACAGGGGACTAGAATGCAAAGATGTAGTAATGGTAAATGCACACATTAAAAGTGTATAGTGGCTAGCAGAGATCCTGAATATTCACTGGAAGGACTGATGCTGAAGATGAAGCTCCAATACTTTGGCCAGCTGATGTGAAGAGCTGATTCATTGGAAAAGACCCTGATGCTGGGAAAGATGAAGGCAGGAGAAGAAGGGGATGACAGAGGATGAAATGATTGGATGGCATTACCAACTTGATGGACATGAGTTTAAGTAAACTCCGGGAGTTGGTGATAGACAGGGCGGCCTGGCGTGCTGCAATCCATGAGGTCACAGAGAGTTGGACATGACTGAGCGACTGAACTGACTGACTGATTTTAGTTTTTCACGTTTAATGGCTAGCTTTAGTGCTGAGTATCACGATTTTGTTTATATAAAAACTCAACAGATGTAGAACATTTTATAACTTAATATTTATGGAATGCTATTTTTTATAAATACTTAGAGCATAATAAGGTCATTTATACATTAAAAAGGTAAATGGTATACTACCCTTAGTATTATTACAAAAACTATAAATAACTATGAACCAGAAAATGTATTTTTATATTTAATACTATATAATATACTTAGTCCAAGTAACATGAGGAATACCACCTGGTCATGTATTTTCTGCTGTGCTGTGGCAGCCCCACATTGAGCTGCATGCCCCCTTCCTCAGCTTTTCTTGTACACCTATTTTTCCTTTTCTAAATTGCCCCCTCTCCAACCTCACCCACACACCTCATAATGACTGTAACAGCCTCTATATATCTATATCTACTCGTAGAACTCACCTTGCTCATAAGTACAGAATTCCAACAGAAATCAAACAAAGCAAATAAACAACAAAATTGGAACACGCCTCACCCAGCCATTTTTGTTCCAGATATATCCTCTGCTGGTTGTTTTTTTTTTAAGATTTAATAATTGTATTTATTTATGGCTGCACTGGGTCTTCGTTGCCACGTGCGGGGCCTTCTCCAGCTGTGGCGAGTGGGGGCTACTCTCTAGCTGTGTGTGAAGTCTTCTCATTGCAGTGGCTTCTCTTGCTGCAGAGCACGGGCTCTAGGGTGTGTAGGCTCTGTGGTTGTGGCTCATGGACTTAGCTGCTCCAAAGCATGTGGGATGTTCCTGGATCTGGGATACCCGTGTCCCCTGCATTGTCAGGCAGATTCTCGCCACTGAGCCATCAGGGAAGCCACCTTTTCTTGGCTTTTATTTGTTGCCTTGGTGACATGAATAGAACATTGACCTCTAACTAAAACTCCTCAACCTCACTCAAGAGTCTAAAGCACATTTCAGTCAGAAAAGCCCTCAGGAAAGGCCTCGAGATCCAGCAAGCCCTCCTGGTTCAGAACACCTCAGAGGCTCAAGCTCAGCTCTTGGAGGAAACACTGAGTGGCGGGGCTTGATGACAGGGCACAGAAGGGAGAATGCAGACCACACATCGACCTTTGGCCTTGCTTGTCCAGCCTACACTATCTGTCACTGGAGACCATGTGTTTCTTTGCTTCCCTGTTCCTTGGTACCAGAGCATCTGCTGTTCTTTCTAAGGAAAGATGTCCTGCAATGAACCAGATATGGTGGCTAGAGCTGTGGAGACTCCACCTGGAACCTGGCAGTGAGACCCCAAAGCCGGCAGGATCTGGGCCAGAAGAGCAGGCTGCACATTTCTGCAACCACCCTTGGTGATGGTCACATCGCCTTTATGCTAAGCTGTGTATCTGACTCCTGCTGACCCAGCACTGCTAAAGTTAGGGATGGTGGCATCAGGGCTCAGGACTGTCCTACGGGATTTATCTGAGCCACTTTGCTAACCACCCCTCCTTCCACCACAGGACTTCCCTACCTGGAGCAGGTGGAATGGTCTATGCAACAGTCCCCAACGTTTTGGCACCAGGGACAGGTTTTGTAGAAGAGCATTTTTCCACAGACTGGGGTGGTGGAATGGTTTCAAGTGCATTCATGGTGCACTTAATTTCTATTATGATTGCATCAGCTCTGCCTCAGGTCATCAGGCATTAGGTCTCACAGGGTGGGGAGCCCTGGTTTACAGGACTCCTAAGGTGCCCACCTGCACTGTGGGATCTGAAAGACTCAGATCCCTGAGTGCCAGTGTTTGATACTGCCCAGTTAGAACCCCTGGTATCAGTCCACTGGCCTTCTCATTACCTTGCTGGACTCAGTTACAGCCCACTCCTGGTATTTGGTAGGAAACTGGCACAGTCTTGGGTTTCATCTTTGCCCGTTCTTGGTTTCAGGAAAATGAACTCAGCAAAACTGAGGCTATGATGGGTTTTTCACCATCTATGCTAATATTCTGATATTCTTCCCTGAAGAAGTCACCTTCTTCACATCACTTTCCCACACCTATTCAATGCTCATCTCTCCTTAAGATTTAACATTTTCCAACTTTGCTCACAGGCTTCCCAGGTAGCTCAGTGGTAAAGAATCCCCCTGCCAATGCAGGGGACATGGGTTTGATCCCTAAGTTGGGAAGATCCCCTGGAGAAGAAACGGAAACCCACTCCAGTATTTTTGTCTGGAAAATTCCATGGACAGAGGAGCCTGGTGGGCCACAGTCCATGGAGTAGCAAAGGAGTCAGACACGACTTAGTGACTAAAAACAACAACCTTGTTCACAGCTGATCAAATACCATAAAAAACTGCAGAGAATAATGGTTGTCACAAAAGATGAAATCTGTATCAGGCTGAAGGGCAGAGAATGTTGCTCTAAGTAATTACTTTTCAGTGGAGAACTTAAAGGACAAGCAATCATGAAGAAAAGAGTATCCAAAGCCACTTATTCAGTGAAGGATTAATCATATTGACTGAGTAAAGAAAAGGAACACAAGCAGCTGTAGGCCTTAATGGATGGAAAACGGTGGAGACTACAGGTGAGTAGAGAACTCATCTCTGCCATCAGTGGAGAAAGATGGGCTCCTGGGCTTTCATTGTCCTTGAGCGTCATGAATCTTTCTCGAACTGTTTAGACCCTGGCTGTTACTCTTCCTCTCTTCACTTGCAGATAGTTGTACGGACTTTGAATTGCTGCTCTTTGTAGCTATTCTTTGCTATTTACATCTCTAGTGACCCTGTTTACCACCTCTATGCATCTATTTCTCACATCTCTGTATTCAGATATAACTCCTCTCTTATTTGCATTCTAATAAGACATCCTATAGGATTAAATAGCACTTTAATTTTAAAATGTAAGTCAGCAAATAGTTTTATGTCCTGACAATAGTGCCTTGACTTTAATTTTTTTCCTGCTAATTGTGAAGAAAAGATAATAAAGCATTCTGAACACACCACCTGGCCTGGTGAAAGAGCATTAAGAATATTCTTTTATATCAGTAAAATCTATTTTTACTTTTTAAAGAGTCCAACTGCAGATTCAATTTAAATTCTTGTTTTTGCATCTGATTTTAAGTGCTTCAAAAACAGCTTCAAGCATCACACCTCATTAGATGACTTTAATTACAGTTTTTAAAATATATGAATAGCAAATGCATTCTGTCTAGCAGGGACATAACTTCAAATAATGCTGTTTTCATTATGTGAAGCAGGCATAATGTTTGGATGGTATTCATATCTTCTTTAAAGTTTAAAGCCTTTTTCCCCTTGGCTTTCTCTGCTTTCATATGTTTATGAGTCTAAACTATATAGCAAAATATTACTTTTATATTAACAGAAAACTAAATTTCAGAAGAAGCTCTGACATTGACACACTGAAATTGATTCCAGCCTCTGGCTTAAATCTTCCAGTCCCTCAGGCAGTGTTAGCGAGCACCAGCATCTCAGTAAGTTCCCATCGTCTAAACGTGCTTTAATCATCCGAGAGCTGGTTAGACACCAGACTCAGTTCTAGTTTAAGAATCTAATGTAATGCTTATCTTCCCAATATCCCTAATGATACTAATAAATCTAAAAACTGCTTAATATTCTGTTTTTACTTCATTTTTTTTTATTTTCGAATTTCAGTGGAACAGTTCAGTACATCACAATCTTGTGCAAGTACCACTTCCATCTAGTTCCAAAATATTTCTGTCAATCCAGAGTAAAACCCCCTACCCAGTAAGCAATTTTTCCGATTCCTTGCTCCCCTTCCCAACCTCTGGCCTTGGCAAACAACCATCGCCATTCTGTCTCCAACAGTTTGTTTGTTACGATTATTTCACATACATGGAATCAACACAATGTGAATTTTACATCAGGCATCCTAAAATGTCACACACATCTGGCTGTAGCTTGTCCCAGACCTTCAATGGCTGAAAGATATTCCATTGTATTCACAGCCCACATTTGTTTATCCATCCATCAGCTGAAAGACATTTGGTCTGTCTTCACATTTGGCTGTTGTGAATAGTCCTGCGGTGAACATGCGTCTATCTGTATACTGGTTTGGGTATCTCTTATCAACTATTCACTTATATACTGAAGAGTGGAATTACAGGATCAAGTGCTAATCCTACGTTTAACTTTTTGTGGAGTTGCCAAACTATTTCCACATAGTCTGGAAATTTTACGTTCCCTGCAATTTTTATGAAGATTCCACTTTTTCCTTAGCTCACTCAAACCTATCATTTCCTGTTTGTTTGTTGTTTTTTTTTAATATGTATTAGAGAATCCCAGAGGATGTGGAATGGTGTCCCAGTGTGGTTTTGACTCACATTTCTCTTAGGAATAATGATGTTGAGCGTGCTTTTGTGTGCATGTTAGACAGCTGCATATATTCTTTGAAAAATGTTTTTCAAGTCCTTTGCACATCTTCCTATAATTTTTTTGATTTGTTTTTATTTGTTGTAAAAATACTTAATGTACTTAGTCGCTCAGTCATGTCTCTTTATGACTCCATGGACTCTAGCCCACCAGGTTCCTCTGTCCATGGGGATTCTCTGTCTAGAATACTGGAGTGGATTGCCATGCTCTCCTCCAGAGGATCTTCCCAACCCAGGGGTCAAACCCAGGTCTCCCACATTGCATACGGATTCTTTCCTATCTGAGCCATAAGGACGTCCTTATCATGTGTAAGAGCTGCAAATATTCTCCCATTCTGTAGGCTGTCTTTTCACTTTCTTGGTAATGTCTTCTGATACACAAAGTTTTCAGCTTTGATATTTAGATTTATCTGCTTTTGGAGTCATATCTAAGAATCTCTTGGCATTTATTTTGGATGTTTCTCAGCCATTATTTCAGATATTTCTTTTGCTCTGCTCTCACATTCTTCTCATACTGTAATTTCATAGACCTGAGTGTCCCATACCCCTGGATATCCTTTTTTGTTTTACTTTCCTTTTCTCTTTGCACTTCGGTTTCAATTAACACATCTTCAGGAACACTGACTCCTTCCTCGGTGCTGTTCCGTCTATAAATTAGCTAACTCAAGATATTCTTCATTTATTATCCTATGATTCTAATTTTCTAACATTTTCTTTTTTCTTAGCATTTCCATTTATCTACTTAGATTATCTATCTGATCTTTTATGGTTTCTGCTTTTCCCTTTAGCCCTCTAGGCTCCTCTGTCCATGGGGATTCTCCAGACAAGAATACTGGAGTGGGTTGCCATTCCCTTCTCCAGGGGATCTTTCCAACCCAGGGATTGAACTTGAGTCTCCTATATTGCAGACAGATTCTTTACTGTCTGAGCCACCAGAGAATCCCATTAAAATATTAATCATTGTTATTTACATTGTCTATCAGATAATTCACAATATCTGTTTTACATTCGAATCTAGTTTTGATGATTGCTTTGTTTCTTCAGACTGTTTTCTCGTGCCTTTTGGCTGTCTTATAATTTTCATTATCAATATGCAATGTTATATAGGTAGTAGAATTAAGGTAGACAGGTCCTTAGTGTAAGCATTCACGTTGATTTGGCCAAGAGTTGGGCGATACCTACCTTTTTAGGTATAGATGCAAGAGTCTTCAAATTTCTATCATCCTCGTTTTTGTCTTTGTTCTGGGCTGTAGGCTTTCATGGGTTTCCCAGGTGGCTCAGTGGGTAAAGAATCCACCTGCAATGCAGGAGACATGGGTTGGATTCCTGGGTCTGGAAGATCCCCTGAAGGAGGGCATGGCAACCCACTCTAGTATTCTTGCCTGGAGAATCCCATGGACAGAGGAGCCAGGTAGGTTGCAGTCCATGGGACTGCACAAAGTCAGACATGACTGAAGTGACTGAGCATGCATGAACATGTAGGCTTTCATACTATATGTTTTGGTAAGGTTGTGGCAAGGGACTTTGTATAATGTCCCAGCTAAGCCTTAGAGTTTAATTTGGCTGTATCATGGGTCTCTGACCTTCTTGAGTGCTTCATCAGTAAAATGGTCTCTTTACCCCCTCAGAATTCTACTCCCTACCCTGCCCACTGGATTCTCAATGCATTTCTACGAATCATTAACCTCTGCTGGCTAGAGGCTTCCCTGCTCCATGTGACCCAGGAAGGCAAAGGAGGGCGAGATGAGGAGGGATTCCCTTCCAGAACTGGCAGAACATTTCACAGTTGGACTCTGGTACGTCCTCCCCTACAGTGTAGGTCTTCAGAGAAGCCTCTGTGTTTTCCTAGTGGTTATATTTTCCCTTCTCTGCTATGGAAGAGGCATGAAGAGGACCCCATGTGAAGAACTCGACAGGGATCCTGGAGATAGAGCCCAGGAAGCAGACCCCTCACCTAGGTGGTAGTCTTCAGGAGCTTCTCACTCTCATCCTAGTTCACATTCATTCTGGGAAAGTTTATCAAAACTACCACCTCGGCACCCCTGTTAGTTTACACCTCCGAGGACATCTGCTCCAGGGGAACTAATCTTTATCTCTCTGTGCTCATTTGTCTCCACAGTTTGTGATAGTGATTTGCTCTGTTAGTTTATGATATTGGATCAATAATTTTGGGTTTCCCAGGTGGCACTATTGGTAAAGAACCTGCCTGCCAATGCAAGAGACATAAGAGACGCTGGTTTGACCCCTGGATCAGGAAGATCCCCTGGGGAAAGTCATGGCAACCCACTCCAGTATTCTTACCTGGAGAATCCCATGGACAGAGGAGCGTGGTAGACTACAGTCCATAGGGTTGCAAAGAGTCAGACATGACAAGAGCAACAACACACACACATCATAATTTGTAAGTCCTTTCTGAAAAATCTAATGACATGTCCAATAAAAACAGGTAACAGGTCATTTTGAAGGGATGTGAATATATTACTAGCTCTGACTTTTCCTAAGAAAGTAATTTTGTTTCTTTATAAAGTATGTAAAATGCAGCCATTCAAAGAACACATGTCCATCATTATCTGGAAGAAAATTATGCTGAAAAATTAAACAATTTAAATGTTTAGTCTTATTAAAATAATTTTATACTACATATTATTTCTTTAAAAAGTGTGTATACAGTTTTCCTCTTCAACTCAGTTGGCCATATTTTTATGAATAATTCATAATTCATACATAATTTTTCTTCCACTGAAAAATATTAAGAATTTATCCTTTAAATTTACATACTCCAAAATTATGTATTTTTAGCACATTCTCTCTTTAAATATAAGATGCAAACATAGTACTTTCCCTAATAATTTGCTTACTGCCTGAAACACTGCCTCAGGAATTCTAGCCTATGACATTGTGATAAAAGCAGCTGAAGAAGTGTGAAATAGTTAGTTAACAGTCTTATTGAAGTAAATGAAAGATTAACATTTATGTTCACACCTGTAAATTGAAGGGAGTTCTTATTCAGATAATGAAATTGTACACCCAATGCATTTGATCCATTTTCATCCTGAAAGACAAAAGTTAAATTATATTATCTATTTCTCCATTTAAAAATTCAGGGAGCATCGTAGGCAAAGATGGGGATAGGTAGAACTATGTTAATGATAATTTTAAACTTAACTTTGGTAGATGATTAATCCTTCCTTAACACCAAAATACCAAATAATGTGTTTGGTTTATTTGGCTTCATTTTATTGCAGTGGCCCAAAAAAATGAAACTTCGAGAAAATGCTTTTTTAACATCTCCAGGTAATTCTACTAGAACCCATAATATTAAACTTCAGTAGTAATGTTTTAAGGTACTGGCACATGTCACATAATACTAGGGCTATTTAAGCTGCCCCAGAGCAAAGAAAGGAAAGGGGAAATAACAGCTTCTTCCTAAGAAACAGAAATATAACTGTATCATAAAATTGCACACAAAAGACAACTCTGAACCTAGTTGACTTCAAATATCAATATACAAATCACGAATAAAATAGAAACAAACAGGGACTTCCCTGGCAGCCCAGTGGTTAAGACTCTAAGCTCCCACTGCAGGGGCACGGGTTCAATTCCATTTGGGAACTAAGATGCTGCACGTCAAGTGGTATGGCCAAGAAAAATTAAAAAAAAGATTTAAGTAAATATTTACACTGTACACTAAAACAGTAATACATAACAACTAAATGGGATTGATTCTAGGAGCAAAAGAGTGATTCTAATTAAGGTATACATTCATGTTTATATGTATGAATCTTAATATGAAAAGAGCGTGATAATCTATACATAATGTGATAACCTATTTACTTGTACAGAAAACATTTGACAAAACACCTCCCTGAAAAGATAACTAAAAGGTATATGAAATAGGAATCCATGTATCTTTTTTATTATAATACATAAAAAACATATTCTTAGCCTAAAACCCAGCGTTGTGTTTATTTATTTCATGCACTACTAAAGTGAGGAACTAGGCAAGAATGGTCATTTCAGTTAAATCGGTGTTGTAGGGAGCTCTGAGGGTCTGGCCCTCGACAGAACGTTGTGGGGGGAAAAAAAGCTAAATCTGTCAGAATCAAGTTCATCAGAACTCTCAGTTCAGTTCAGTTGGTCAGTCGTGTCTGACACTTTGTGACCCCATGAACCACAGCACGCCAGGCCTCCCTGTCCATCACCAACTCCTGGAGTCCACCCAAACCCATGTCCATTGTGTCGATGATGCCATCCAACCATCTCATCCTCTGTCGTCTCCTTCTCCTTCTGCCTTTAATCTTTCCCAGCATCGGGGTGTTTCCAATGAGTCAGTTCTTCGCATCAGGTGGCCAAAATATTGGAGTTTTAGCTTCAACATCAGTCCCTCCAATGAACACCTAGGACTGATCTCCTTTAGGATGGACTGGTTGGATCTCCTTGCAGTCCAAGGGACTCTTGAGAGTCTTCTACAATACCACAGTTCAATTCTTTGGCATTTAGCTTTCTTTATAGTACAACTCTCACATCCCACACATGACTACTGTAAAAACCATAGCCCTGACTAGATGGACCTTTGTTGGCAAAGTAATGTGTCTGCTTTTTAATATGCTGTCTAGCATATAACTAGACATATTATCATGCTATAATTTGGTCATAACTTTCCTTCCAAGGAACAAGTGTCTTTTAATTTCATGGCTGCAATCACCATCTGCAGTGATTTTGAAGCCCAGAAAAATAAAGTCAGCCACCTCTTCCACTGTTTCCCCATCTATTTGCCATGAAGTGATTAGAACTCTGGAGAATAGTAAAAAATATATAGGAATGCAATGAACATTTCATCAGGACAAAGCTGACTTAAGCACAGTAGGAAGGCTCTGTGGCCTTTGAACTTAGTTGTGTTAGTTACCCTGTCTGGGTGGTGGCAAAGATGGTAGCCGTGTTCCCAGCATGGTGGTCTGGCCATGGAGGGAGCAAAGTGGGATTTGTTCTCAAGGAACTGTGTTGTCTCTTAAGCTGGTCTGATGGTTTCCTGATTGACACAAAACATTTGTGTCTGTTTAGCCTAATTTGAATTCTCTTGGGGAATGAGAATCCCTAAGTGAATAGCATCGCTTGGCAACATTGAAATTAACAAGCCACTGCTACTTGGGATGAAAGATTACAGTTGGGACATAAATAGACAGGCCAAAGAGCCTTGGAGGGAAAGCCAAGGAGAGAGTTAATTCAGGGCATAAGGACTTCAGAATTCTCTGGCATATAATAGAGTACCTAGAGAGCCAGCCCCAGACCCAGGGGAAAGTCCTGCTCAGGAGGAAAGGGAGAAGCTGAGGCTTTCCCCTCTCGCTGATCATTAGACTCAGTATAAGCAGAGTGCAGGCTAATGAAGGGAAGTAAAGAGACTGGCCAAGCACTGAAGAAGTGCCCTAGCACAGAGCCTATCAGCAAAGCCTGGTACTACAGCTTTCTTCTTTCCTTTCTGTGGCTCTAAACATGTACGGGATTCTGTGTCAAGCCAATAGCTTGCCATAATCTAAGGAAGACTTCAGAGACCACACATTACAAAGAATACAAGCTTTAAAAAAAAGTGTAGAGAGGCGTCAAACCACAAGCAGCTACAATTGTAGCAGAGAATAACAACAAAACTGAAGGAGGCTGCGATTTGATTTCCAGATTTATCATACACTATTCAAAATATTCAGGTCTCAACACAAAATTATGAGACATTAAAAGAAATGTAAACGATATCCCACTCAGAAGAAAGAAAAGAACAGAAATTATCTTTTAAGAGGACAACATGGGCTTACTAACAAAGACATTAAATCCACTGCTTTATATATGATCAAAAGCTATGGGAACCATGGACAAAGAACCGAAGGAAACCAAGATAATGATGTCTTAGCAAACTGAGAGTATGAATAGAGATAGAATTCATAATAAGGAACCAAATACAAATTCTAGAGTTCAAAAGTACAATAACAGAAATGAAAATTTCACTAGAAAGATTTAAAAGCAGAAGAAAGAATGGCAAAGAGGGTGATAAATCGAGAGGAGAGCAGGTGAACCTAGAATTTAGCCAGTGGTGACTTCTGCATGGCTTGAGCCCTATGCTAGGTTCTCTCTCACTATCCAAACCCACTTCCAGCTTGGTCCCCTTTGAAGGAAGCAACGTGGCTGTCAACACCTACATGCCATACAACTGTCCACATAACAGAAATGATGTCTAAATTATTTAAAATTGATCACTTTAATATATTTGTAGAAAAACGGGAAACCATATAAAGGGAGGTAAAAGAATCAACTGAGGGGCCCATTCAATTTTTGAATAAACACTAGAAATGAACACTTAGAAAAATAAAATTACCTTTGGAGTTGAAAAGAAGCTTTGTAGACTTTCAAGGTTGAAAAAAAATAATGACAAAATAGAGTTTGGGGATACTGCTTATTGTGCTGTGTGCTATGGTCACTGAGTCATGTCTGACTCTTTGCAACCCCACAGACTGTAGCCTGCCAAGCTCCTCTGCCCATGGTATTTCCCAGGCAAGAATACTGGAGTGGGTTGCCGTTTCCTCCTCCAGAGGATCTTCCCAACCCAGGGAACTCATGTTCCTGCATTGCAGGCAGATTCTTTACCACTGTGCTTATTAAAATATTAAAATAAAATACAACAGCCTAAATGGATAATAACCACACAAGTCTTCTGTCCTCACATCTCAGCACATTTTTGTAGCTTTTCAGCACCTCGCTGTGTTTCTTTTCATTTGAGAGAATGCTTATGTCTCTAAATGAACAGAAGGTTAAAGGTATGAGAGGAATTGAGAGCTATTGTTTGTCTATTACCTCCTTGCACTTTAGGGAAAAATTATACCCCAGTAATGCTCTCAAATTATTATCTGTTTACTCTTTCCTTTAAAACATACATATTTGAGAAAATGAAATGCCAAGGACTCCCCTGGTAACACTTCCTTTTGCAGCCCTCATGCTGAAAAAAGTTTCTTTGTAATGTCTAGGCTAAATTGCTTCTATTACAGTTTAAGCTAATTCTTCTCAGCTCTATCCTTAGTGAAAATACAGGGCAATTTCCCCCAAACACAATGCTCTTGAATACAACTTAATTTACCTCTGGTCTTTTCTATCCTGTATTAACTGTTTCATTAACCTTTTCCCGTAGAGGCTACTTAAGTCTCCTCGTTACCGTATGAATTTCAGAATGAAGTTTCCTCAACTGCAAGTAATAGATGTTGCAAATCCTAATTAGAAAAAAAGCATAAACTCAATTTATTTTTATTTTGTGTTGCTGCTCTACATATATCTGTATGTAATTCTGCTACATCCAAATATATTACTGTACTTGCATTTTAAAAATAAGCACTCCATTATTTTCTCATTTTTAGCTTATTGAACACTGAAATCTCTGTGGACTTCCCCCAAAAATGGTACTGAAATAGACTAAATGTGTAACTCACATTTCAAAGTGCAGAGAAAAGAGAGAAAGGCTTTACCTCAGTGGATTCAACTGTCAGCATAAAGCAGAAGAGATCTCCAGAAAACAAGGTTAACAAGGAATCTAAATTATTTGTAAAATCAATAACTGAACTATACCAATAAAACTAATGTTCTTCATATGTCCCAGGGGGCACTAGTGGCAAAGAGTCTGCCTGCCAATGCAGGAGACATAAGAGACTAGAATTGATTCCCTGGGCGGGAAGATCCCCTGGAGGAGAAAATGGCAACCCACTCCAGTGTTCTTGCTTGGAGAATCACATGGAAGAGCCTGGTGGGCTACATTCCATGGGGTCACAGACAGTCAGACACGACTGAGCAACTGAGCACACACATAGTGAACAAATAATCCAGGAAAGAAAAACATGAGCCAAAGATAAAACAGTTTTCCCCACCTCTCCTCTGGAACCCTGCAAGTCTCTTTCAGCAGCACCCTCCATTCTGAGTGGTGGAAAACTTCAATTTTTTTTGTTGTTGTTGTTGCGCT
>SJXQ01000479.1:0-54929 GCA_006408695.1 Aepyceros melampus | reverse complement strand
GGCTACTGGGCAATTAACTTGAGTCTGCTGAAGCTGAAACTCCAGTATTTTGGCCACCTCATGTGAAGAGTTGACTCCTTGGAAAAGACCCTGATGCTGGGAGGGATTGGGGGCAGGAGGAGAAGGGGACGACAGAGGATGAAATGGCTGGATGGCATCACCGACTCGATCGACATGAGTTTGGGTAAACTCCGGGAACTGGTGATGGACAGGGAGGCCTGGCGTGCTGCGATTCATGGGGTTGCAAAGAGTCAGACACGACTGAAATGACTGAACTGAACTGAACTGAACTGGGCCCAATTGAGATGTGCCATAATGCAAATTATACACTGGCATTTGAGTGTTCTAGTATGAAATCAAGGATGTCAAATATCTTATTAATAATGCTTTGTGTCAACCATATATTAAAATCTTTATATGTAGATGTCACTTTTAAAGCTTAGGCGGCAAGAAGGAGATTTAAAAGCATGCATACAGGGTGCATTTACAGCCAACGTGTTCTTTCTGCTAGACAGAACTGGTCTAGCCCAGGACTGGCAAACTGAAGCTGTGGGTCCAGTCAGACTTGCTGACAGATTGGGGTAAATAAAGTTTTATTGAAACACTGTCAAGTCCATTCATTTACCTGTAATCCAAGGAGGTTTTTGTGCTGCAGTGGTAGAGTTGAAAGAAAAAAGAAAGTGATAGTCACTTGGTTGGTTCCACTCTTTGAGACCCTGTGGACTGTTAGCTCACCAGGTCCCTCTGTCCATGGGATTCTCTAGGCAAGAATACTGAAGTGGGTCACCATTCTCTTCTCCATGGGATCTTCCCGACCCAGGAGTCAAACCCGTGTTGCCTGCATTGCACACAGACACTTTACTGTCTGAGCCACCAAGGAAGCTGCATAGCAGTAGCAAAGCCTGCTTAGTTCACAAGGTTGAAATATTCACTCTGGATCCTTAGAGAGTGAGTCTGCCGACCCAGCTCTAGAAAGACAACAGCAGACTCAAGGTGTGAAAGTGAGGGAGGAATTTAATTGGGATAATTTGTCGGAAAGGGAAAACAGGAAAGATATATCCTCTGTACAATAACTACAAAGGAAACCAAAGTGCATAGCCCAGAAAATAAGTCATTTTCTTAGATGTGTCTTTTGAATATTAAAAGAGTTTTAATTTTAAGGAAGCCCAATTTATCCTTTTGTTCCTTTTATTTAAATATTTCATTTTTTTAATATTTTTGTGAGTGTATCGCAAACTGAATATTTAAATAAGTACATCCTATTGTTTATTGCTAATATATAGAAATACAACTTGTTCTATCAATTACTGAGAGTAGAATGTTGAAATCTCCAAATATATCTGAGGACTTTTTTCTCTTCACATTTCCAGATTTTGTGTAAACTCCTTCAAGCTTAAAAAGTGACTACAATTTAGGATGGTCACATCTTCTCATCCTCTCAGCCAGTTAATCCTTGCATTATTACAGAATGACTTTCTTATATCCATTTGAATATTCAATTCCCTGAAGTCTAATTTTCCTTGTGGTCATATAAGCCATTCAACTATTTTATCTATTTATATTTTTGGCTTAGTTTTTGCATAGTGTCTCTTTTTCATGTACTTTTAGTCTTCCACTTTCCATCTATATTTGAATCACTATTTAGATTTCTGTTTCACAGCATTGTTTGGAGCTTCATTCCAGCCAATCCAACAACCTCTGGTTTCTAATTTCACCACTTAAACTATCTATAGTTAATGTGAGTGTTGATAATAAGTGCAAATCTACCATCTCAATATTCTTTTCTATTTGTCTTACCTGTACTTTCCCCCTTTTTCTTCCCTTCTATATCTATTATCTCTTAGATTAAGCTTTTTTAAAACTGTTTCTAGTTTATCTTTACTATTGGTTTTATCAGTTTTTCTTTTATTGGTTGATCTACACTTTTAATATAATCTATCTTTAATTAATTAATTTTATGCTACTTCACTTATTATATAAGAAGTTTACAACAATACACTTCAATCCATCCATCCCATTCTTGGTGCTACTGTTCTTACATATTTTACTTCTACATATTCTGTAAGCCCCATGTACACTGAGGGTTTTTTAATATAAAAAGTTAATAAATATGTTTCAAGATTAATAAGTGAGAAAAGTCATTAAACTTAGTTATACTTTATCCAATTTCATTCCTTCGTGAAGATTTTAATTTCCTTCTTATATAATTTTGCTTCAACCTGAAAGACTTCCTGAATATGCCTTTCAGTGTAGGTCTCCTGATAACAAAATCTCCCAGCTTTTATATGTCTAAAAATGTTTTATTTTGCTTTTCCTTTAAAAATCATCTTTGGTGAATAGAGAATTTTAGTTTATATTTTTTTTCTTTCAGTAAATTCATATCTTTATTTTGTTCTTACAGTTTTTCTTAACAGAAATCATTTACTATCCTTATTCTTCTGTATTTAATGAGTATTTTTCCCTCTGGTTTTCTTTATGGTTGCCTCTCACAGGTTTGCAGAAATTTCATCCTGCTTTTGTATAGTTTTGTTTATGTTTATTCTACTCTTGTTCATCAAATTTGTTGGATATATATCCTGTCTCTGGAAAACCAACTCTGCCCATGTATGACTGCCTAATACTGTCTCACAGAGCTGTACCACTCTGTTCAATTTTTAAATTCTTTTTTGGGGGAGGGAAAACTTGGATAATTTCTATTGCTATGAATTCAAGTATTTTGCTCTTCAGTTTTGTATCAACAAATCTTCCATTAATCTCACCCAAGGGTTTTTTTTTTTTAAGATATATTTTTCGTATTTAGAAGTTTGTCTTTATATCTTCTACTGGTGATCGGTGAGTGCTCAGTCATGTCTGACTCTTTGTGACCCCATGGATTGCAGCACTCCAGGCTTGGGCAAATAGTTAAGTTAGTTTGAATTGACTGGATCTCTTTTGAGGTTTGTTTTCAAGACTGGTCATGTTCACCCAGGTAACATAGCCTGAGAAGGTTCATCCACTCTGCCTTGTGTGCACACAAGCTCCTGCCAGCACTGTGAGGACTCTGGATATTGTCTCTCCACCAGTTGGTGGTGGTTCTCTCCCCAGCCTCAATCAGTTCCTCTCATGCAAACACAAATCAATTCTCAGCTGAAGAACTGCGGGAAGCCCTCTGCAGATCTCTGGGGCTCTGTGCCCCTGCAAAGCCCCACCCTCTGTTCCAGGTGACTCGCCCTCCCTGAAATCAGAGCTGTGCCTCTGAGGTCAGCAAGGTCAGCAATCTCCCTCAGGGGCCCTCCTCCCCATCCTGCAGATGGAACCTGAACTTGAAGCTACTGCTGAACTGACCTTGTCTCTTTCCCTGCCCTGGGGATACAGTGGTACCCTGTCTTTTGTCTAATGCCTAAAAGTCAATATTTCATACATGTTGTCAAATCGTTTAGTGCGTTATTCCATAATCTTCAGAACTGGTTGTCTCTTAATCTCTCTTCTTAGCAAGTTTTACAGTTGACCCTGTACTCATTTTATCTTCCCTTTTAGTCAATTTTCCATTCTGTTTATTTGGTTTTTGTGTTCCTTTTGATTTTTTTTCTTAATCTTTGTTTTTTATTTCCAATTCTGTCTATTTTATTTTATTCCTGAGTTTTTCTATTTTGCTATCATTTTAATTTCTTCTGTCATTTTCTAAGTGTGCTCTGTCACATTTGGAAGCAGTAGGTGGCATGTAATCTGTTTTATGGGAATGTCTTTCCGGCATCCTCTCATTGTCTCCGGGGTACTGTGCTGCTTCTCCGTCACTCCTAATGACTGTGTGGAATTCGGAGCTGACACTTTTTGAGGCTTGACACTTTTTGCAAGATCAGTTTTTCTGAAGTCAACATGGGGCCATATGTTGTAACTTTTTTACTCTGCCAGTACTCTCTACTGTTGTTTTAAGATTTTTTTTTTAATATGGACCATTTTTTTAAAGTTTTTATGCAATTTGTTACAATATTGCTTCTGCTTTATGTTTCAGCTTTCTGGCCATGAGGCATGTGGGATCTTTGCTCCCCGACTAGGGATTTAACCCATACCCCCTCCACTGGAAGGTAAAGTCTCAACCACTGGACCATCAGGGGAGTCACTGCTGTCGTTTTCTTGTTGTTGGTTTTCAAGGCTCCCTAGTTCTGTTTCTTCCATTAGTTTTGGCCAGGATTTTGCTGCCTTTTGCTTTGATATCCTGGTTTGCTCAATTTTGTTTCCACCTTGAGTCCTGCCCCCCAGTGTGGGACTTGAAGGTGACCAGCCTTGACTGATCAGTTTACAGAAATCACAGAAATTTGAGAATTCAGGTGCCTCTATCCTTGATACATCGGACTATAGGTCTCAACTTTAAGACTGAGCAATAGTCAACCCAGTTTCAGCCGCTACCCTTGCGCCGTTTTACTGAGGGCTATCTTGTTCTAGGTGCATGACTTACCTTATTTGTTCCTTGTGATTCTTTCTGCATAGATGCTGATAGGCTGCAGCTCTTAAGGATTTTCTCCATCCACTTGTACTTTGCGGTCTGGGAGGATATCTAATTTTTTGTTACTGAATTAGAGATTCAGGGAAATTACACAAAAACATTCCATCACTACTGCTGTCCTCTACAGATAACACCCTTCATGCCCATCATCTCTCCTGTTTGCCTTTGCTTTATTTTTAAAATAGGAAAATTAGCTTGGATTGTGGTAACCTTCACCTCAAATTACTTTCTAAATTGTTACCTCAATCCCCATGTGCCTCTGCTTCTTCTATAGTTGCAAATGTATTTTATATTATCTCACTGTTCTTATTCAAGTGCATTTATACTCAATATTCTTACTTTTGCGTGTGCATGTGTGGTCAGTCATGTCCAACTCTTTTGTGACCCCATGGACTATAGTCCGCCAGGCTCCTCTGTCCATGAAATTCTCCAGGCAAGAATACTGGAGTGGGTTGCCATTTCCTCCTCCAGGGGATCTTCCCACCCCAGGGATCAAACTCAGGTCTCCTGCGTTGGCAGGTGGATTCTTTACCACTGAGCCACTTGGGAATCTACCCTTACTTTCATGAGAACTTCACTAACGCTGGCCCAGCCAGTGTGGTTCTGAGATATGAAGTTTGTGCGTAGAGCATCAGTAGTCATGAAAATCTAGAGTGATGTGAAGTGGCAAGCTAGTGCAAAGAAACACATGAAGTAAAACAACGAGTTTAGCAAAATAGAGAAAGTAACCTGAAAATACCATTGTTTTGTGTGGTAGAAAAGGAAGCATTAGGATTCAGATTTCTCTAGGGAACACTTTTTGGCTGCCACGATAGAGGTGATTTGAAGCCCTTTTTAAACTGGCTTGTGTTACTTGAACATCCTTGGGCTGATGGTTACACCTAAACATCCCGCTAACATTAGGCAAATAAGTAGTTTTGTTTAAAAATATTCTCAAGGTGTTTTTTTTTAATATATCTGTGTAAAATTTAAAAATGATGAAGTATACACATTAAAGCTTATGCATCCTTGAGGCTTTTATAGAACCTTTAGTTAGCTCTGTCACAAAATCTAAAAGTACTCTATTAAAATCATCTGTGTTTATGTCATCTCCTGCTAGGCAGGGACCATGTCTTTTCCACAATTTTATATCTAGTGCCCAGTAAAATAGGATATAATTTAAAAGTCTCATATAGAAATCCCAGACTAATGCACTAGACCAGTCCATAAATTCAATTAATTTGTCTGACAGTATGAAAATGGAAGAGCTCACTTAAAACCGAGATCCATAATCTAGTCAATGGGTAGACTGTGATTACCTCATTGAGGCTGACTTTGCTTGAGGGGAACTTTTCATTGATTTCAACAAGAGAGTTATGGAAAAGATCAGTAAACCTGGGGATGGTTACAGAGTCCTGGAAATGGTTAGCAGGTGTCAGCCAAAAGTGACAGGAAGAAAAAAACTCACCAAATTTGCACTAGTTATATATCAATCATCTGGACTACTCACAACTTCGGTCACCTTTACAAACCAGGACCAATATTAGTAACAGTTCAGTTCAGTTCAGTTCAGTCGCTCAGTCCTGTCCGACTCTTTGTGACCCCCATGAATTGCAGCACGCCAGGCCTCCCTGTCCATCACCAACTCCCAGAGTTAAAGGTATTAATTGATCTCTTTAATTCTCTTTGTCCTTTTGTATTTCCCCTCATATTTTTAAATCACTAATTTTGTTGTCTAAAAAAAATTCAATGTCTGCAAGATATCCAAAGCTAACCTATTATATTAACTTATATCATCAATGATTGACTCCTTTTAAAGTATTAAATGACCTCTTGGATTCCCACATAAGCATTTCTGGGAAACGAGAAAAAAAAAAAAAAACACCTCCTCTGATGAGAATAAGAATGAAAACCAAGATTTCCTAAACAAGTATTAAAATACAGGGTGAAGTTTCTACAAATTGAAAGGCATATGGGAATAAAATGGAAAATATAATTGCTTGATTTTGACACACATTTTGCTGTGTCAAAAATACACAAATGATGGAAAGCTTTATGAGGAGATACTTCACCCCTTAAGCCCTCTGTTCTCTGGTCAAAGTTCAGGGTTTATTCCCAGCAGACATCTCTGTCCCTATAGATGAGATGTGGTCTTATGTACATCTCCTCAGACTGTACCCTTCTGGTATCATTTTAATTCCCCTGAAAATAAAACAGAAATTAGAAAAAAAATGCTATGTTCTAAATTTTCTTGATTCCACTGGACCCAAAAAGCTATGCTGCTGAAGGCTGCCATTTGTCATGAGCTCCCCTAGTCTTGACATCAGAGGTGAAGTTTCATTTCCATTATTTGAGGGGGCCATTCCAGATGAATGGCTGAGCAGCTCATCCTCCAGCTGTGAGCTTTAATTACCACCAAACAGCATGGCAGCCATGCATGTGTGTTCTTGTTTGGAGAGTTGAATGCTTGTGGCTTCTCCATTGGAAGTAAGGTCAAAATTACTAAAATGTGTGGACACTTACTCATCAGGCTACTAACTGAGGAGGAGAAGATGAGTCAGAGTGCCCAGTATTTTCTCGAATCTAAGAGGCTTACAGAAAGAGTCAACCAAAGGAATCTGCAATGAGTAGTTAGGGCTTGTGGGCTGTTTCTGTTACAGCTTGTGACTCTGTTGCTGTATGACACTGACAATATGCAAATGAATGAGCTTGGTCATGTTCAATAAAACATTATTTGTGGTCCCTAAAATTTGGATTTCACGCAACTTTTGCGTACCATGAAGTATATTCTTCTTTTGATTTTTTTCAGTGAATTTTAAATGTTAAAAACCTTCTCGGCTGGTGGGCCATACCAAAACAAAAATGTATCCAGTGCCGTTAATATACATTTACGAAGTCTTACTACATAAATATCTTTACATGACAACCTAAGAATGCAATCTTAGTCTCAATTTTAGTTTTAGTTTATGAAAATATATTCAGAAAAAAATCCTGGAAACATATATAAACACATTAGTATTTTAATCTCTAAAACTAGGGTTTTTTAATTCATTCCATTTAGTCGTTTATGCATTTTAATGGATTTTTCCAAACTAGCTGATGTGAATTATAATTTTAATTCCAAAACAGTGTAATCTCAGTTACTCCGATGTGAAAGATAGAAACAATTTATAATTCCCAGTGTATAAAACCATATGTTCCCACATATGCTTTGTTTTCATATAGTAAACACATATTCACTTTCTAATTATAAAAATGATAACATTTACTAACACTGAGAATGGTTTGTTCTACCTTCTAACACTTTGGGCACTACTGTTTTTAATGAGCAAATATTCTAGCTGGAGCATCGTTCTAGCTCAGCTATCAGCATTTACTGGGACCCAGTCTGGAAATCTGCAGTCCTTGAGGTTTCAGACTCACGGCACTGGCCTCAGCATCCTAGGTGTTCAGCAGCTCCTTCCAAATCGTGTCCGCATCAGCAGACCTCTAACTGGCTTGTCCTTGTGTTGGGCTGGAAGAGGTCCTGCCCCCTATCGGCCCCTCCCTGCTCTTGTCTCAGATTCTGAGGATTCCTGTGCCTCCCACTCTGTCCTACACCAAAGGCACTGATGCTGGGGGTGGGGGCCTCTAGGCTGAGCTCCTGTTTTTTCTCTCTCTCTGATTCACTCCTGTTCTCGCCACAAAGCTTCTCTATCTCTTCTCCAGACAAGTGGGCTTTCTTGTTTTCACATCCTGACTTCCTGTGATTGCACCCTGCAGGAAAGGTTGAGTTACAGATGTCCAGACATCGTGTTGCTATGTAAGAGATGAGCATTTTTTAGGAGACAAGCTTTGAAGACACAAGGACTTGATATGACCCTTTGTTCTAATGGTGTCCAGCTCCTCCCAAATGGATGAGACTCCCTGGGCTGTGTGGTTCAAGCCAAAAAGACAACAGCCTGGGAAAACATCTGTCTGCCCTTGCATCTTCTCACATCATCACTTTGCAACCTCAGGCCCGTGAAACTTGGATGCATCTTGTCATCTCTTCTGTGTTAGGCGGGGGCTGTCCTGGGTATTTCAGGAGACGGTGGCCTCGGTATGAGCAGAAGCCACGACCTCAGTGAGGATGGTCAAGGGCACAGAGCCGTGCTGGTGGAGCAGCCGGGGCTCCTGGGGCTTCAGCAGGGTCCGTGGCTCCTGCTTTCTACTCTGGGGTCAGACTTTGGGCCATGTAGAGGCCACTCAGCATGCCCCGCACAGAACCGCCTCCTGACACCCTCTTAGTCAATATAACCAGCGTCATGGACAAGTTGCTGGCTCTCTCTCCCGACCCCGCCTGGGTCTTCCCTCCAACTGTTGTTTGGAATCTCTTTCCAAAAACTGTTCTACATGACTCATTTCTCCCTGAAAAATTCTAGCATGGGACAAATAATAGCAATGGAGAGTTTGCTTTTGAATGTGTTTTTTATACTGAAATGCTAGCTTTCTGTGTGTACCTGGTGAACATCTGTTCTCTCTTCCTATTCAGAGATAAAATGAGGTCAGGTAATTTATGGTGATGTGATCAAAGGTGACACAAGGTCAGAGCCTCTCGCAGCTGATATTTGAAAACACCTAAAGTGTTGAGTGGGACTTCCCAGGTGGCACTAGTGGTAAAGAACCTGCCTGCCAATGCAGGAGACACAGGAGACGCAGGTTTGATCCCTGGGTTGGGAAGATCCCCTGGAGAAGAGCATGGCAATCCACTCCAATATACTTGCCTGGAGAATCCCACAGACAGAGGAGCCTGGTGGGCTACAGTCCATGGGGTCACAAAAGAGTCAGATACAACTGAGCAACTGAACAACAACAACAAAATGGTAAGGGCATGTCTCTCTGAGATGATGAGTGAAAGTGAAGTCATTCAGTCGTGTCTGACTCTTTGTGACCCCCTGGACTGTAGCCTACCAGGCTCCTCCGTCCATGGGATTCTCCAGGCAAGAATACTGGAGTGGGGTGCCATTGCCTTCTCCAGGGGATCTTCCTGACTCAGGGATCAAACCCAGGTCTCCCGCATTGCAGGCAGATGCTTTAACCTCGATGATGAGGTTGTGTAACAGGATCTGGCAAGAACTCCCTGCCCCTAGCATTCAGGGCCAACAGCAAATTCTGTTAGGGCCCAGACAAGAGACGTGAAGGGTCACAAATGGATGGGCAAAATCTGGAAGCTTGGGTGTCCAGGAACCTAGGCCACTATTTTAACAACTTTATAACCATAGGAGATGTCCCCAGGCCATTCAGTGATCCAACAATACTGCTTTATATCTTGATTTATTATTTCCCCAAATAATTCAAGACAGAAGTAATTTTCCTTATACTAAATCTTATCTGTCTCTTGTTTGAACATCTCAATTACTCGTGGTGAAAAGTTAAAACCAAAGAAATGGTGGATAAATAGTTCATCAAAAATCCAAGATCTTCACTGAAACAAAATAGCATGCCCACAGGAGAAACACAAACAACTTGCCGGAATAAATGTAGGGGAAAGAATAATATGAGAAGCAAAAGAAAATTAGGGTTTTTTTAATCCACTTGCCTGACTCCAGCTCTGTCCCTGTCACATGTGTGTTTATGTGTGTGTGTGTGTGTGTGTGTGTGTGTGTGTGTATGTATCTGTGTGTGTGTCTGTATGTGTATATCTCTGTGTGTGTGTATGTGTGTTTCTCTGCACACACAGTAGATGGGCACTGCCATGGTTGGGATCAAGCAGGTCATCTAAACCTTTGAAGCTCCTGCAAAGCCACACAGACAGTCCGTCAACACCAAGATCCCCTGTGCTCTAAACACGTCTAAAAGCCAACTTAGCTAACAGATCCCTTGGAAAACAACAAAGCATCTGCTCTTTGAAATCTTGCAGGAGAGGAGAAAGGAAAAAGGCCTGCCACTACGTGAGATGCACAGGGGACAAGGGAAATTTCCCAGCTCTGCAGGATGCAATACAGTAAGTGGCTAATGTGATGTGTCTCGGGTGAGAGATGCTGCAGTTGACAATTACAGAGAGGATTATTTATCAGGGTACCCAACAGGGTAGAGATAGGACCAGCAGGGAACAAGCTGAGGCTGGCTTCCGTTCTCACCGCTTTCAGTTTTGATTATGGCAGAAAATGGTACCATTTATCTTCCTCACTGCTTTGAAAAAAAGAGTTGGAGATATGTTTCATAGAAACCATAGAAACTAGAAAGGATAACAGTAATTTATGAGGAAATAAGAAGAAGAGCCAGTTTAAAGAAGAACTCAGAGAGACTCACGATGTGTACCATATTTATGCAAGTATATAAAACTCTGTAGACCACTTCTCTGATGGACACATCATGTGGTAACTGAAATACCAGTTGGCAGAAATACTCAACTGTAAATTCACGAGTGGACAAACCTTGTTTTCTGTCGCCAACTCATGTCTGACTTTTTCTGACCCCATGGACTGCAACATGCCACGCTTCCCTGTCCTTTACTGTCTCCCAAAGTTTGCTCAGATTCATGTTCATTGAATCAGTGATACAATCTTTGGACAGTATTTGAACACAAAATCAGTTCTGTTTGTATTCTAATGAAGCAAATGAAAAGCAACTATAAAAGACAACATTAAATCACAGATTCTGCATCTGTGCTCAACCCAAGGCCAGCTCTCCTTTTGTGCCCTAACTCCGTAAGTCCAGTTCATTAACCCATGTTGAGCCATGGCCAAGGAGCTGCTGTGGGCTAGAGGCTGTGGCCACATAACCAGCCACCTGACCCCCTACGCCTGTATCACCGTCTCCTCTCCTGCTGACTTATAATCTTGCCTCTCTGCCCCGAGACAAACAAAAGAAACAGGCTCAGTCCTTGAACTTCAATTTTCTCACCCCCTGCTCCTCTCTGAGTGGTCTTTTCCTCAAAGTCCAGGCTGTGTTCACTGCTTCCATGCCTTCTCCTCTCGTTCACACCACAGTCCCATGCAACCTTCATGTCTTTCCTGAACACTGTCCTCAAACCTGCTTTGCAAAATCATCAGTGATGTTATAACATTCATGTAATATTCTGTCATGTTATTGGTTTTATTATCCTGAGTTTACTGTATCTATCTTGGACCCTACCGTGTGCTGAATGTTATATGCTCATGACAGGATTTCTATCAACCACAAAAAGCTTAGCTGAAATATTACTGTCTCTATTAAGTCTTCCTTAAGGTCACTAAGTCTATCATTCCTCACTTCTGTCCATTTTCTTAAGGTGATTTCTCTCATATGGCATAATTCATATAAGTTTAATAAGTAAATACTGTTACCCAAAATCTGACACATGGATAGCTCAAATTTAAATTTATTTATATATTTTCTTCTAAAGCAGAAAATGTCTCTGGGGTAGGAGGTTGGAATGCCTGTATCCTGCCATGATTGCATAGTATGATGTACATTGTACAAGTAAGTTGTTATTGAACATTATTAGAAAAGTTGAGTAATTAAATTCAACATAGACTGCACAGACTGAGGGATGAATTGGGGGCATTGGAATTGACATAGCCCAGTAAGCACCTCTGGTCGTGGAATTTTCCAGGCTGGAATGCTGCAGTGGGTAGCCATACCCTTCTCCAGAGGATCTTCCCAACCCAGGGTTCAAACTCTGGTCTCCCACATTACAGGCGGATTCTACATAAATTATCTATCTGCATAAAATAGATAATCATTGGGAATCTACTGTGTAGCACAGGGAATTCTATTCAGGGCTCTGCGGTGACCTAAATGGGAAGGAAATCAGAAAAAGAGGATATATGTAGACATAGGGCTGATTCACTTGCTGTACAGCAGAAACTGACACAACATTGTAAAGCAATTATTCTCCAATTAAAAACCTTAAGAAAATAAAAATAAATAAATTCTAGCTTTGACCTCGGAGAAGGCAATGGCACCCCACTCCAGTACTCCTGCTTGGGAAATCCCATGCATGGAGGAGCCTGTGGGCTGCAGTCCATGGGGTAGCGAAGAGTCAGACATGACTGAGCAACTTCACTTTCACTTTTCACTTTCATGCACTGGAGAAGGAAATGGCAACCCACTCCAGTGTTCTTGCCTGGAGAATCCCAGGGACGAGGGAGCCTGGTGGGCTGCTGTCTATGGGGTCAAACAGAGTCGGACACAACTGATGTGACTTAGCAGCAGCAGCAGCTTTGACTTAAAATTATCAATAAATTCAGCACAGACTATATTATCAAAAACAGTTAATACTTATGGCAACTAATATATTTAATACAGTCAGAGAATTGATCCCAAATCATACCTGAGTTTAATGTCTCACCTGTTTTTACTTCTTTGACCAGTTTGCACCTTTACATTTGCCTTTACAGGCTCCTTGTAGAAGATTCAAGCTATTTGAATTCAAGGATTACTAAAAATACAGTGATCATATTCAAAGTAGAAACCAATGATTTGTTTCATGATAAACAACAGGAATATCTCATTCTCTCTTTTTAATATATACAGAACTGAAAATTAAATTTTCTTATTAATGAATGACGTTTCATTAAAAAAATGTGTATATACTTTTAAGATGTTTTCACCCTTTCTCCTATGGCATTCCTTACAATGATAACATTTTCTTTTAGTTTATTTATTTTCTCATTTATTTCTCAGTCTTAGTTGCACCATGTAGGATATTTTAATTGTGATATGAGCACCTTATAAGGTTTCCTCAGCACTTTTGTCAGATAGTGTCGGCATGTAATGTTCCCCCATCTAGAAACCCCTTAATCATCAAGCACTTCAAACAGGAGGGCTGCAGCGGCCTCAGCACAGGATGACAGAGGGAGCCTGCAGACCTGGACAGAACTGCATGCTACAGATGCTGCTCATGTATGTGTGTGTGCCTGTGTCTGTGTGTGTGTGCATGTGTCTGTGTGTACATGTGTGTGTGGCTGTGCAGGTGCATGTGTGTATGTGTTTGCACATGTGTGTGTATGGATGTGTGTGTACATGTGTGTGTGGATGTGTGCTGGGGCAACAATGAATACTGGATTGGAGCAGTTCTTCCACTGTTCTTCATTTTGATAAGAATGTGTTTTCTTATGTTCTGCCTCAATTTGCTGTGAGGTCTTCACTACACAGCAGCAGAAATAAAACCTTTGCGTGCTGAGTTCATAGTTAGCCACTGTGGTGTTCGGCTCCCTTCTAAAAACCACAGGCAGTAAAGCGTATTGTACTGGTTGATGACTACACTGTAATCATTTCAATTCTGTGTTTTCACGGAGTCACCTCTGGAAGAGCTCGTCACCTAGTGCACGGTGAGAAGCAGGTGGTGTCAGAGGTGAGGAAGATTTACTGAACTTTTAGTCTCAGTTAAACAGGTGACAGGTCTCAATCTGTACTGGAGTGGGGTGCCATTGCCTTCTCCATAATAATATTTAGTGGCTGATAAAACTGTTTATCTACTGCTTTGGACTATAGCCAAGTCATAGGGTCCAAGCAGTAAAGTCAAATAAAAGTTACATCTCTTTTAAACAAAGGTACAATGCCAGCATTTTAACTGGAGTATAATAAAAACCACTCAGCATATAACTGACTAGAACAGTCTTTCAGTATCATATTTACAGTAGCCTATAATCAAAGCTAATAAAAAAATCATTTAAGGCAGACAAACAAGAAGCTAGCAATACTGTGAACAATTTTATCACATTAATTTAGCAATTAGTGTGAAAAAAAGTTTAGCACCTAACATATGTCTTCCAGTGATCTCATTAGAAATAATTTTCTTTCCCTCATAAATTTAAACATGAACTACAAGTACATTCATTTGACTTTAAAGCTATGATGTGTGATTCTCATTTTTTTCCCTTATAGATTTCTTCTCTTTAGTGTTCACTGATACTATGAAGCTATACTTCTTATATGTTTCTTTTTCCTTTGCCAAAATAATTTCGGGATTTGCATCAATAGTTTTCTATGTAACTCTCATCAAAAAAATGACACTTTCTTAGAATTCTTATGATGTGCTTTTTTTTTTCTATATTTGACAGAAAAAAATAATATAAATTTCTGATTCCCAGCCATCCTGAAATCTATCACATCAGTTCATCCTTCACAATGCAGACCTCACTTTACGTGGGACAGACCTCAGCAAACAGTCAGAGAAGCAGAGGTTGTATAAAATGAGAAGTAGAACTTTTGACTACAGAAAGTTTGGCTGTTGTTTGGTTATGAGCATGCTCAGAAAGAAATGCTGGGTCTGAGTCCCCCTCACCAGAGTCTGAGGTCTCCCTGACAATGAGTTCTTAAGTGTCGGAAGTATATTAACTCTTCCAGGCTTCTAGGAGCTATTTAATATTATACAGTGCTTTCCATTATTACATTTCACTAAAGTAATGTGATATCATGGTTATTATATGTCCTTCAAAAGCTGATACATCATCACATGATGAAATAAACTAACTAGTGAGATCATTGCAGACAAAATCTATACCTCAGTAATGTCTCCTGTTCGCTAGAAAGTCTGCCTTGGCATTTCAAAACCTGTAAAACCACTACTATGTTCCCCTTTTTTATATAAGGAAAGTGAAAGCGTTAATCGCTCAGTCGTGTCTGACTCTTTGTGATCCCATGGCCTGTAGCCCACCAGGCTCCTCTGTTCATGGCATTCTCCAGGCAAGAATACTGGAGGGGGTAGCCATTCCCTCACCCAGGGGATCTTCCCAACCTAGAGATTCAACCCAGGTCTCCTGCATTGCAGGTAGATTCTTTACTATCTGAGCCACCAAGGAAGCCTCTTTTTACAAGAGTAACTTGCTGGAACTGTCAAGAGTTCCAGCAACTTGACAAAAATAAAGACATGAGTATAAACACAATAAACTTGCAATACTGTGAGTTTAGGCATTACTTTGCATAATGACCTTAAATATGTATATTAAAGATGCACACACATATACAAATCTTATAATTAGAAACAGATTTTTGCAAACTGCAATCTGCTGGAGGCTATCAGGCTATCAGGACTTCCTCTTTCTTACATTTTTTTCCTAATCTTAGCAAAAAATAATATAATAAATATAAAACTAACACTTTTGATTCCCATGATAGCTATCTGGAAAAAAAATTATGTTTTTGAAAAGTAAATAGGATCAGAACCACCTAATTTTTATCCATGCCAGTTCTGTGCTTTGCCCAAATTTGTTAACCTCTTTGAGTCATTGATCTTCATATAAAAACAATAAGTCCATTGATCTCACAGGATTGTAAACACAAAATGAAATGATGCACATGAAATCCTAGCAAAATCGTAGTTACACAGAATTCAATAAAAGCTGCCTTACATGTTATATGGACGATAAACACTCTGAATTCCTGCATATCTGCCAGTATCTCATTATTCCAACAGGGAAGATATCTTGCTTGTGCATGTCATTTTATTAATTTTAGTCCTTTATTCTTAATATTCCAATGATGTCATTTCAATATTTCCGATGAGAACACTGATACAAATCTAATTTATTTCCTTAATAGATAGTATGTTCTTTCTGAGATTATCTGTAGAATTTTATCCTTCTCTTTGAAATTTAGAAACCTGGGGACATTTAGGAATTGTCCATGGTATGCCGCTGTGTATTTCTCTTCTAATCAGTTTACCCCAGGGCCTAGACTTTTTGAATCTAAAATTGTATATCCTTCCTTAGCTCAGGAAAATTGTATTTTATTGGTTTAAGTATTTCCTCTTCTGTCAACCTCTTTTACAACTCTGGATATCTAATTATGCATATATAAGATATTCTGAATTTATTATCTGATCTTCACTGTTTTTCTTTTGGTTTCGCCCTGGGCTTAGAAATATGTCTTATTTTTGATCTTCCAGAACATTAATTTGCATGAAAATAGTAACCATTGAATAAACCATATCTAGTAACTTGGGCTTCCCTGGTGGCTCAGAGGATATAGCGTCTGCCTGCAATGCAGGAGACCTGGGTTCAATCCCTGGATTGAGAAGATCCCTGGAGAAGGAAATGGCAACCCACTCCAGTATTCTTTCCTGGAGAATCCCATGGACTTATTATCTGATCTTCACTGTTTTTCTTTTGGTTTCGCCCTGGGCTTAGAAATATGTCTTATTTTTGATCTTCCAGAACATTAATTTGCATGAAAATAGTAACCATTGAATAAACCATATCTAGTGAACTTGGGCTTCCCTGGTGGCTCAGAGGATATAGCGTCTGCCTGCAATGCAGGAGACCTGGGTTCAATCCCTGGATTGAGAAGATCCCTGGAGAAGGAAATGGCAACCCACTCCAGTATTCTTTCCTGGAGAATCCCATGGACAGAGGAGCCTGGTGGGCTACAGTCCATGGGGTCGCAAAGAGTTGGACATGACTGAGCTACTTTACTCACTTACTCACTGAACTTGACATATTAAATTTTAAGTTCATGATGATTTAAAAAGGGCTTCCCAAATGGTTCAAGTGGTAAAGAATCCACCCACCAAATCAGGCAACACAAGAGACTCTATCCCTGGATTGAGAAGATCCCTTGGAGGAGGAAATGATAACCCACTCTAGTATTCTTGCCTGGGAAATCCCATGGACAGAGGAGCCTATAGTCCATGGGATCACAAGGATTTGGACATGACTTAGCAACTGAGCACACACATAATTTTTTTTAAAAAAAAGAATGCTTAGATCTCAAGAACTTTCATCATGTAGTGAAGTTCTAAATTTATCATTCAAGATACATCCCTTCAGGAAGTTCTATTGCCTTTTGTGGGCGTCTGTCCTGTTTGATCTTCTGCCTGGTTTCCAGGTGTCCTCAGATATGCAAGTAGTCAGTTTCCTATTCTGTTTGCCCCCAGCAGTGAGAGTCAGGTCTTCCAGGGCCACATCAACCTGAAGCGCAAGTGAAGATAAAGAATCTTGTGTTGATTGTGGTACCTGAGAAGCAGATTCCAAGGTGAGATGCTGGGTGTGAAGAGGGTGATCAGGGGAGATGCTCCTGGGGAAATGGTGAACAAACCAGAGGAAGGTGCAGCTAACCGCAGTGATGCCCATCTGGAGGGGCGATGTCCAGACCACGGCACAGGTGTAAGGATATTTGGTGAGGCCATTGCCAGTCCTCAGGCCAGTTTCCCACTAACTGAGACCCTCCCAGGAACCACCTGCCGGACTCTCTCCGCCGGGATTCATATTTGGCTGGGAGCCGCCCCTGAGAGTTAGTTGGCCTCTGCGAGGATCACGGTGATACATTCCAAAACAGAGGAACCTTGCTCAGCTGGGCTTCCCAAAGAAGAAGTCCTGAGAAGTGCCTGTTCATTACTCCCACAAGTCAGCTTCCTCCCAGATTATATACCCCCAGTTAGGCTTGCCAAGCCATTCTCTCTGGTCTCCATGCACTCAGTCACTTGTTCACTGTCACCTAGGCTTCTGGGGGTCAGGAAGCCCCAACACAGTGTCCACTGTCCAGGATAGTCCTACCTCTGCAGGGCCGTGGGGTTGCCTGGGGTCCTTAGGAGCCTTGACTTTGCTCACACACAATCACTGCAGCCATCGAGCGTCCTAGATGTGGGAGCAGCAGAGACTGGAGCTACGACTAGTGAAAGTGAAGATGTGCTCATGTTATCGCCTTCTTAGAATCTCTAATGACAGGTTTCACTGTTTGTTCCTCTCTGCCCTTTCAGAACATAAAATTTCTGAAGGTGAGAGCTGTGTGTTACCACTCATTAAATTGTTCATGTCTATCACAGTGTTTCCACGTCAAGGCTGTTGAAGGCAGAATTAGCTATCTGTAGGATGTAACTGATGGAGAAGGCAATGGCACCCCACTCCAGTACTCTTGTCTGGAAAATCCCATGGATGGAGGAGCCTGGTAGGCTGCAGTCCATGGGGTCGCACAGAGTCGGACACGACTGAAGCGACTTAGCAGCAGCCGCAGGATGTAACTAAAGTTTGGGTTTACTTTGCTGAACGTATATTCTGTTTATTTTAGTGCTTCTATTTTTTTCACTTTGCTAACAAAGGTCCATATAGTCAAAGCTGTTTTTTTCAGTAGTCTTGTGTAGATGTGAGAGCAGGCTGAGTGCTAAAGAACAAATGCTTTTGAATTGTGTTATTGGAGAAGACTCTTGAGAGTCCCTTGGACTGCAAGGATATCAAATAAGTCCATTGCAAAAGAAATCAGCCCTGAATATTCATTGAAAGGACTGATGCTAAAGCCGAAGGTCCAGTCCTTTGGCCACCCAATGCAAAGAGCTGACTCATTGGAAAAGACCCTGATGCTGGGAAAGATTGAGGGCAGGAGGAGAAGCGGGTGACAGAGGATGAGATGGTTGGATGGCATCACCTACTCAATGGACATGAATTTGAGCAAACTCTGGGAGATAATGAAGGACAGGGAAGCCTGGTATTCTACAGCCCATAGGGTCAAAAAGAGTCAAACACGACTTGGCAACTAAACAGCAACAATCTTTCTCCAGAGGTTCAATCAATGACTACATTATAATCTTCAATGCTAAGTAATTTATAGGAAAAAAAGCATTGTCCCCAAAATGTACAATACAGTAGGATTTAAGAAACCTTCAGACATTTTTTATATTATTTTCCTTGAATTACAAAACAATAATTTTGTGCTCTCCTCATAGAAAAGACTTGCTATTGCTTTAAAAATGAAAGTAGCTCAATTGTGTCTGACTCTTTGCAACCCCCAGAATTCTCCAGGCCAGGATACTGGAGGGGGTAGCCTTTCCCTTCTCCAGGGGATCTTCCCTACCCACGGATCAAACCCAGATCTCCCTCATTGCAAGCTTATTCTTTACCAACCAAGCCACCAGGGAAGCCCAAGAATAGTGGACTGGGTAGCCTATCCCTTCTCCAGGGGTTCTTCCCAACCCAGGAATTAAACCTGGGTCTCCTGCAATGTAGGCAGATTCTTTATCAGCTGAGCTACCAGGGAGATATATATCTCTAAAAAGCAATATTTAAAATTATACAATTTCACTTTCTAAACTTTCCACTAACATACCCTGTTATTATCTAACAACCGTTGCCCTCATCGGCTGAGGGAACGTGAACGTATATCAAAATCAGTTACTCCAACCTAGAGCTCTGCCTAGGTATGGCAGAGCATAACAATGCCTCGAATTACTTTCTATGCCATGTAAAAAGAGCAAATGGATGTTCCTGGGCAAATTTTTCATAATTTTCTGGTAAATAGAAACATGAAAATAACTAAAAGTGACAAAGTTCTAGAATGACTCTGCAAAGCCCTTGATAATGTTTGTCTCAGCTTTTCCAGTGAAAATGGAAGCGTCTGTCCTCCTGCAGGGCCAAGAGTGAGGGCCACCCCCTCGGTGTTGGGGGAAGCTCTGCAGGAAGGGGCCTCCACTCCGACCTCAGCCTCATTCAGAGTAGAGTGAGTAGACTGCAACGGGCGTGGGCTCAGTCTCAAAACAAGACTGAGGTGACCCCAAGCAGAGGAAGACAGACAGCTGCCAGAATTACGAGCATCCTCTTCCCATTAAACCAGAAGAACATGATACAGATAGTAAGTCCAAAGGCCATGGAGTGTAGGCTGCAGTTTAATATAATAGCATACCCCAGAGGGTTGAGACTTCCTAACAGTGGAATGAGGAGCCTGGAGGACTCTCAGCAAATCAACCATTTAACTAGGGAAAATCATAAAAATAACCACAGTCTCAGGAAGTTATCCTGAGCTCATACAGCACATGGGTATATAATGATCCAGTTAAAACCATTCAATGTAAGGAGTAAGGCAGTCTCTGGTGTTGGAGTCACACCCACCGCTCTAACCCCACACACCTGAGCACTAGTCTGGAAAATCTGCCCTAGAACGTGAGACCCCAGGAGGGTGGCCTCTGACTTTTCCCATCCTCTCAGCCCAGGGTTTCAGAAGCTCCCTTCTGCTTTGTGCAGCCAGAAGCACTGAGGTCCTGCTTGTAGGAGGGGAGTTCTACCCCAGGAGTCAGCTCAGCCCAGGGTCTTCCCTGTCCCCACTCCAGCTTATCTGGAGCTGACTGGAGGGACTGAGGCATAACTTCTGAACTAGCACCAGCTCCAGGATTAGCAACTTCAGCAATTCAGCAGCTAGGTAGTACCAAAGGGCTTCCATGGTGGTTCAGACAGTTAAGAATCCACCTGTAATGCAGGAGAGGCAGGTTCAATTCCTGGGCTGGGAGTATCCCCTGGAAGATGGCATGGCAGCCCACTCCAGTATTCTTGCCTGGAGAATCCCATGGACAGAGAAGCTTGGCGGGCTGCAGTCCACGGGGTCATAAAGCATTGCACAGGACTTAGCAACTAGACAACAAAACAACAATGCACAATAAAAGACGTGAAAACATAAGTCCTTGAAAAACTCTGTGTGAAATATTTATAGCAATGTTACTCCAAATAGCCAAAAAGGGGAAGCAACCGAAATGTCTACTGAATGATAAAATGATAAACAAAATATGGCATATCTACACCAGAGAACACTATTTGCTAATAAAAATAATGATGTACTGATGGGTGCCTCTAGGTGGATGAACTCTGAGAGCATGCCAAGTGAAAGAAACTGGTCACAGAGGGACTCATATATGATTCCATTTATGAAAACGTCCAGATAAGCAAATCTTTAGAGACACAAGATAGGTTGCTGGTTGCCGAGGCCTGAGATCTAGGGTTTATTTTGTCAGTTAATTAAAATTTGTCAAATTTTCTATTTTACAACCATGACTGTGCAAAAGGTGAGGTTCTATTTCTCCACGTTCTCATTTTCCCCTCCCCAGTAGTTTCTTCTGCAATAATAAAAGTTCAAAACTGGGTTTGCAGTTTATCTTTATAATCCCTAAATCCTCTTGCAATTATGTGCCTTATCCAGTGTAATGTGGACTCTTAAATAAGCCCTTCTTTCAAGATGTTTATTTAAATCTAGTTACAGTAAACTTTTAATAGATGCCCACATTTTTTTTTCCCCATTCAATTAAAATGGTGTTGTATTGAATACATCTAGATGGCCTCAATAAATGTCAGGACTCAGAAATCTTACTACACACAGATTTTTACTCTAATCTTTAGAAAAAGCATCTAGTCATTCTGTAAGAATTTTCTTCTCCTTTTAAAATCTATGCTCACTTCTGATAAATCTAGACATCAGAACCCTCTACACAAGATGATGGCTTCCATCTCACACTAAACTGCTTTCTTCCTGCTGACCTGCTTGTAAATTTCCCACTATAAGCTTTTTATAACCCAAGAAGATTTTGCCAAACTTTAATTCACTGTTTTATATTATATTATATATATTGGGCTTCTCTGGTAGCTCAGATGGTAAAGAATCTGCCTGCAATGCAGGAACCCAGGTTGATCGATCCCTGGGTCAGGAAGATCATGTGGAGATGGGCACAGCAACTCACTCCAGTATTCTTGCCTAAGAAATCCCATGGACAGAGGAGCCCAGCAGGCTACAGTTCATGGGGACACAAACTGAGTGACCAATACTTTCACTTATATTACAAAAATAACAGTTTAGTTTGATTTTTAAAATATAAAGTATTTTAATGTTGAATACACTTTCCCCAAATGACAATGATCCCTAAGAATATAGTCCAGTTCACCCACCTAGTGATTGCCACTGTTGGCCCATATATATACATACATATGCATACTTCATATACTAATAAATATACAAACAGATATATAGATATACATCTTATTTTAAACAGCAATACTGTAAAACCTCCTCTGGACTTTTTTAACCTAAATATATTTTAAAAATTAATTATGACATTTTACTCAATATCATGCTAAAGGCTCCATTGTAGACTAATCACACACAGTAGTTCTTTATGGATGATGTTCGTGTTGGTTCTATTCCTGCTAAGTCACTTCAGTCCTGTGTGACTGTTTGCAAACCTATGGACTGTAGTCCGCCAGGCTCCTTAGTTCCTGGGTTTCTCCATGTAAGAATACCGGAATGGTTGCCATGCCCTGCTCCAGGGGATCTTCCCAACCCAGGGGTCAAATCCATGTAACCCGGGCCTCTTAAGTCTCCTGCTTTGACAGGAAGTTTCTTTACCACTACTGTCGCCATATTGGTTCTAGTGTTTTCCTATTACAAACGATATTATGAAAAATACCCTTGGAGTTATGCTTTTTTAATACAGCACTTGTAATTGTTTTCAGGAAAAAGATCAGGGAAAACACTTTTTACTAGACTTGAGTGGGTTTCCAGTCAGTTAAGACAAAGACAGCCTTGCACCTGACACCTGGCAGGTCAGAGGATTGGAGTCACCTGAGGAGGGTTTTAAGGTGCTCCAGCCACATCCTGTCCCCTCAAGTGGCTGTCAGGCTATGGCTTTTACTGTGGAGCTGTTGGGAAACAGAATAGTCCCTTCTACAGTTCTAGGTCATGTGGCTGGCCTAAGAATTAAATTGACGCAAGATAGATTAAGATGAGTCTCAACTTGAAAAATAGTCACAGCCTAAAATTTGAGAGTTATGTTTTATTTGGTGGAAATTCTTAGGATTTCAAACCTGGGAGGCAGCATCTCAAGTAACCCTGAGGGAACTGCTCCACGGAGGCAAGGAGAGGAGCCAGGTTATACAGAATTTGTGCAACAAAGACCAGGTAATCTGAACATTAAGACATTATTGTGAATTAAAGGAAACCAAAGTAATGCTCAAAATTCTCCAAGCCAGACTTCAACAGTATGTGAACAGTGAACTTCCCGATGTTCAAGCTGGATTCAGAAAAGGCAGAGGAACCAGGGGTCAAACTGCCAACATCTGATGAACCATCGAAAAAGCAAGAGTTCCAGGAAAACATCTACTTCTGCTTTATTGACTACGCCAAAGCCTTTGACTGTGTAAATCACAACAAAGTATGGAAAATTCTTAGAGATGGGAATACCAGACCACCTTATCTTCCTCCTGAGAAATCTGTATGCAGGTCAAGAAGAATATTTAGAACTGTACATGGAACAACAGACTGGTTCCAAATTGGGAAAGGAGTACGTCAAGGTTGTATTTTGTCACCCTGCTTATTTGACTTACACGTAGAGTACATCATGCCAAATGCCAGGCTTAGCACAAGTTGGAATCAAGATTGGCAGGAGAAATATCAATAACCTCAGATATGCAGATGATGCCACCCGGATGGCAGAGAGAGAAGAAGAACTAAAGAACCTCTTGATGAAAATGAAAGAGGAGAGTGAAAAAGTTGGCTTGAAGCTCAACATTCAGAAAACGAAAATCATGGCATCTGGTCCCATTCCCTCATGGCAAATAGATGGGGAAATAATGGAAACAGTGACAGACTTTATTTTGGGGGCTCCAAAATCACTGCAGCCATGAAATTAAAAGACATTTACCCCTTAAAAGAAAATCTATAACCAACATAGACAGCATTTCAAAAGCAGAGACATTATTTTGACAACAAAGGTCCATCTGGTGAAAGCTATGGTTTTTCCAGTAGTCATGTATGGATGTGAGAGTTAGACTATAAAGAAAACTGAAAGCCAAAGAATTGATGCTTTTGAACTGCGGTGCTGGAAAAGACTCTTGAGATTCCCTTGGACTGCAAGGAGATCCAACCAGTCCATCCTAAAGGAAACCAGTCCTGAATATTCATTGGAAAGACTAATGCTGAAGCTGAAACACCAATACTTTGGCCACCTGATGCGAAGAACTGACTCATTTGAAAAGACTCTGATGCTGGGAAAGATTGAAGACTAGAGGAGAAGGGGATGACAGAGGATGAGATGGTTGGATGGCATAACCAGCTCAGTGGACATGAGTTTGAGTAGGCTCCGGGAGTTGGTGATAGACAGGGTAGCCTGGCATGCTGCAGTCCATGGGGTCACAAAGAGTAGGACACGACTGAGTGACTGAACTGAACTGAAAGGAAACCAGATATCCCAAGTTAAAGAATTTAGTGTTTTTCTATGTATGGGAAGTTGCAAGAGTTTGGGTTCACTGATATCATTCCTTTCGTTTGTATCTCAGCTCTCCTGGGTCAATAGCCTGTGTTTTTGTTTGTTTGTTTTTACAGTCTGATGGCTGTCAAGTCAAAGGTACTCTTCTCCTTCCTGAGTGCCATTAGGGCTTACCAGCTCACAGGGATGGCTGGAATCAATGATGACTATAACACCCTTTGTAAGAGGAGCGCAGAGAAAAAGAGAGCAAGCTAGGCAGTCAGGCAAGGAAAGGGAAATGAGAAGGAAAAGAGAGGGTGACTGGCTCCTAAAGAGAACTAGCATTCTCCCTTTCTGACAGAGTTCGTCTTATACCCCACCAAAGAAAAACTCTCCGAAGGGACGTTCACGTAGCTGGAGGTCTGGAATCTGGTGGTCTCGCAGCTTTGAGAAGATAAGTGCCAGTGAGATAACAGAATGCCATTTGGGCAATTTGGTCACTGTCAAGGATCTCTGGATTTATTCTTTGTTTTCAAGGTCTATATAACAAGCCATCTTATCAGAAAGACCCCATGTGGACCCTACCACCCTTGTTTACTGATCTGGCAGGAAATAATCCAGTTCTCAGAAGAAGTGAGGTTCAAAAGGTAGCCAGAGATGAAGGCTTTTACAGCATCCTGAGCTGAGGAAATGCACAGGGCTTGGGGGCTTAGGGAGAGGGGTGTACAGAAGAAAATGTTGAGGGACAAAGGTTGCCCTTAGGGGACAAATCTCTCTGGTGAAATGTCACCTCCAGCACAGGCCCCCTTTCTAATGGAAATTTCTCTTATAAATACAGATTTCCCTTAAAAGGGGGCAACTGCTACTCCTTTGCAGTTACTCAAAGTAATTAACTCAGAATAATCCTGTGACAAGGAGATATTTCCTGGGCTGTCCAAGTCTGCCACCCTTCAAAGATGGGCTGAGGATTTTCAAAGCCTGGGCCAGGGATGGGCATTGACCAGGACCAAAAACCACAAAAATTGCTGATCTCACTAAGATTCAGCCTCTTTCTTTATCTAGGGTTAATTTCCAGAGTCTGAAAATGTTGATTCTGACAATCTGGGCCAGTTTTTTTTTGTTCTTGTTGCTTTTATGGAGGAGATTTTCGAAGTTGTTACTACGGCTTGCATTTTCGCTGACACCTGAGAATGAATTGATTTTTGTATTGACTTTGTACCCTGTGTCCTCACTAAATTTTGCTGTTACTTTTAATAGCTATTTTGCCATTTTCTTAGTATTTTCTACATTGATTATTTCATCTGCAACTAATGACATTTTAAAATCTTTCTTTCTAATCTGTAATCCTCAGTTCTCCTTTTTGCTTTACACTGATTTGGATCTCCAGAATCACTGGACAGAAATGATTAGAGAACATCTCTGCTTATTCTCTAAATTTAGGAAGAAAACATTAAACCATTCACCGTTATGTGCTAAATTGCTTCAGTTGTGTCTGACCCTTTGCAATCCCATGGACTGTAGCCCACCAGGCTCCTCTGCCCCGAAATTTCCCACGCAAGAATACTGGAGTGGGTCGCCATTTCCTACTCCAGGAGAGCTTTGACCCAGGGATCGAAGCCAAGTCTTCTGCATTGGCAGGAAGGTTCTTTACCCCTGAGCCACCAGAGAAGCCCTTAAATAAATATAGAGATTTTTAAAATCTTGAGTAAAAGATAAAAAATACAAATGACAAAATATTATGATGTAATTTATTTTACCATGTTTTTTCCTTAGTAGTCTCTTAGAAAGAGACAGATCTTATGATCTATGATGTTGTAGCCAGGCATTCCGGGAAACAAACTCACTCACAAGGACAATGCAGATAGCGGAGTGCAGTTTATTACACCAGCGGGCCCAAGGCAGAGTCTCCTCTTAACCAAGGACCCTGACCAGTTTTTGTGAAAACCTTATATACCCTAAGTGTACATGCTCAAACCCACTTTCCCAAATTATCTGAAACTAGTCTGAACAAAGGAAAAGAAAGATACAATCAAAGTTAACCTGTGATTCGTATGCCTTAAGCCTAGGCAGTTAACAGTGGACAATTATCAATAGGCCTGTGGTCATACCCCAATAAGCATAATAGAATTTATGATTCTATCTGGTTACACAGATAATTAGGGTATCCTTTTACACAACAGAGAGTCTAGGTACAAGCCCTGGGGTTCTTCCATCTAGGGGGTCTGGTTTTCCAGTTGGTATGTCGTTTCCATTGATACTGGACTTATAGTTCAAATTCCACAGTCTGGCCCAAGATAGAGTCCTGCTTTCAAGATGGAGCCTGTTCTATCTGTTTCCTCCTTCAATATCACCTTATATTAAATAGCATTGTGGTAATATTTTCATCCTGTTGCAGAAACCAGTAATCGAGAAACCAAACACCACATTCAAAGAGTTGGAGAACCCAGGTTTATTATGCCGGTGGGCCCAGAGGAGTTATTACTCAAAGCTCTGAGCCCCAAACAAAGGGGTTACAGAGTTTTTATAGACAGGTTATAGTGGGCAACACTAGCTACTAATAGCTGGTTTAAACTAGAGGTTTTGCATGCATGGGAACAGCAGTCAAGATGGGGAAGGGGATGCCTGACCTTTACATTGACAGGCACGATTAAGCAGGTTGGCAGGGGCTGGGCAATTGCAAAGAGCAAGACTAGGGTGAGTGAAATAAGCTCCAGTTTCTAGTATTGTAAGTCCCCACTTTCTGAGACTATGTGACCTACGTGAACCAGACTTTTCAAGGAGCAAGCTGAGTTATAGAGGCAGAACGAACGAGCAGGAGGTTATGTAAAATTTTAACTTTTCATCTTCATTCTCACCTCTTGATGCTTCTATCACTCATTGTAGAAAGCATCATCTCATGTTTTGGTAGGACATTCAGAGCATCCCATCGTTCAGGGGGCTATATTGAGCTATTACCATTTGTAACTTTATGGATTCAATCCAAGAGGTTATGAACCAGGTAATTGCACTGAGAATACAAGGGCCAAATGAGAATGCTGCAAAGACCATGAAGACAGGATCTGTTAAAGGGAGAGGCCACAATGCCCAGATCCAGATATTGTTCCTATTACCCCAGGAATTAGCTACCTTCTCCTTTTTATGATTTGTTCCCTTAGCTGTTGGGCCATGCCCCTGACTATTTCTGATTGATTTACATAAAAGCAGCATTCTTCATTCAAGAAGAGGCAGAGTCCCCTCTTTTCAGCTGTCAGTAGGTCTAGCACTCTCCTATTCTGTCAAATCACCTCAGCCAGGGTGTCTAGTTGGTTCTGTAATGAAGAGCACAGCAATAATACCGATTAGGGATAGAGGCCAGGGTTGACAACGAAAATCCATCATTATTTCAATATGCGGATCCTCAAGCTTCCGCCTTGTGTTGACCAGCCAGCTGCCAGAGTGTGGCTGGAGAAAGGCTGAAGAATCCTCAATCTTCTGCCGTGCGTTGACTAGTCAGTCCAGAGTGGCTAGAGCAGGGCTCAGCGTCCTTCATGGGTGAGAGCTGTTGTCTTTGGAATTGGACCTTGAGGAGGTTTTCGGGGTCCCAACTGCTTTCCATGTGTCCTCATCACAGGAAGCTGCTGCCTTCTTGACTCTGGTGTGATGGACACAAGGGATGACACCTATAACTTTAACAACAGTAGGGATTGCCAGGATGACCATGTGAGGGCCTGTCCAACCTGGTAGAGGTGGTTCCTTTTTTCAATCTTTAACCCATATCTCATCTCCTGGCTGATAGGGATGAACCCAATTGCCCAGAGAAATGGGTGTCCTTCCTAAGGTTTCTCGGGCAACATGGCAGAAGACTTTTCCTAGGGCCTGGAGGTGTTGGGACAGCTCCAGTTCAGCTAGTTATTGGTGGTTTCCCTTGAGCTTTTTTATCACTGGGGGTGGTCTCTCGTATAAGATCTCAAAGGGAGAATAGCCTGAGGACCTCAGGGTGCATTTACGAAGGGAGGTGAGAGTCCACAGAATGATAAGGCAGCTTGTTCCAGCATTGTCTGGGTGTTGGCCAGGGGATATTCTTGTCATACTACTACTTGGAGAAACAAATGTAACAAGAAAGACATATGGCCCAAGGATTAATAGAAGTAGGAAAGTTACTGTGGGGCTAGCCAGGAGAACCAAGTCTAGACATTGGTTCATGACTGTAGTGTTTCTCTAAAGGTCCATCTAGTGAAAGCTATGGTTTTTCCAATAGTCATGTATGGATGTGAGAGTTGGACTATAAAGAAAACTGAATGCCAAAGAATTGATGCTCTTGAACTGTGGTGTTGGAAAAGATTCTTGAGAATCCCTTGGACAGCAAGGAGATCCAACCAGTCCATCCTAAAGGAAATCAGTCCTGAAAATTCATTGGAAGGACTGATGTTGAAGCTGAAACACTAATACTTTGGCCACCTGATGCAAAGAACTGACTCATTTGAAAAGATCCTGATGCTGGGAAGGATTGGAGGCAGGAGGAGGAGGGGACAACAGAGGATGAGATGGTTGGATGGCATCACCAGCTCAATGGACATGAGTTTGAGTAAGCTCTGGGAGTTGGTGATGGACAGGGAAATCTGGCCGCTGCATCCATGAGGTTGCAAAGAGTCGGACATGACTGAGCAGCTGAATTGAACTGAGCTGAACTGGAGGTATGAGAAGATGCAAGAATTGGGACTCATAAAAATCTTTACCTGAAAACATCTGAGTATCTGAAGGCTTGTTTTCCTGGGTTTTTCCCAGAGCATAGAGTGCCTTATTTTTTGTCCCTGAACTCCTTTTAAGGGGTGTTGAAGTTCAGCATCTTATAGTGGTCATGATTTCATCTTTGTAGAGGCAGCTGGCAAGGGCCAACTTCCAGTCAGCAGTGCCCCTTCATAGTCATGAAGGGGCCATGACCATGTTTCGGGGGCATTTCATGATCATTGTGTTCTGTGGTGTTGGGAAGGCTCATTCCTAGGTCTAACACAGATTCCACTGACAGGCCACTCACTGTATTGTCACTAGACCAGGCCTTGTAAGTAGCAAAAGTCTCTGGACCATACCTATCTCAGTAGCCTCTTGGTCCAAGAAAATATTTATTCTTGTTGCTTCTTCCAATATCTAGAGTTACATGATTACAATTACTGATCTCATATGGAACTGCATATCAGCATTTTATCACAGGCTCAGTCACACATTTGGTAACATAAGAAATAATCTTCTGAAACAAGCTACATAGAAAATAACATCGCTAGCAGTTATTAGTAAGGTCACAAGCAAGAATTTAAGTCAAGAACTTTCACTGGGTATAGCCTGATATACCCCAGGTCATCTGACTCAGTTAAATGATTATAGCCAGTGTTCATCTCCTGGTTGTACATCATGATGCATCTGACCTTTATCCAAAGACTGGTTACTGAGATAAGCTTTAGAAACAACCTTAGAGTGTCGTTTTAATAACTTAATTAAATCTTTTAGCAATATAATATAACAAGGAACTATTTCAGAAGTGAGATTTAGTAAGCACAGACCTTAATTAACAAAACTAGAACTTGACATTCAGTGAAAAATATGTTTTTCTTTTTGGAGAACTCATTGTGAGGGCATTACCACTGTAGCCAGGAAGGCTTTAACCCATCTAATGAAAATGAGGTCTGTCAGGGAGCTGGGAAAAGCCAAGTGGTTGTCTTGGATTTCCCACAGCCCTGTCTCTTTGATTTTCAGCTGTTGTTTAGCCATTTTTAATTTCCCGGCAGTACTTGGATATGTCAGGCAAGTGTATGCTCCTCAGCTCTGTCTCTTCACAACAAAGATTTGGGGTGACGGACATTGAAGCCTTCGGTGTGTCACAGTTATCGGGTCTTGGACAGACAGTGTTATAGCTCTCAGGTCTCGAGTGGACTATGTTATATCTCTTAGACAAATCTGTGTTACAGCTCAGTATTATAGCTCTATTTTATTTAGATAATAGCAGGAAAACCCATCGTCAAGGCGTGAGGGCATGTCGACCCAAAGACGCGAACAGAAGAGCACCCCAGCGTGCAGGAGAGAGAGAGAGAGAGGGAGCCCTTTGTCTCCTCTTTTTATGTTTTTTTCTTCCCCCTGGGCCTGCCCTATGCAAATTGGGCTTAGCCAGGAGTGCTGTTCTACCTGAAGTTCTCACTCTGGTCCTCAGACCTTCCTTTAACCTTCCTTTGTTCTATTTTTGTGGGCTTTTCCCATTAGCCACTGCCATTTTGGACTCCTGTTTTCTATTCTATCTACCTAGCAGATGCAATCTCAAAAACGACAGAATGATCTCTGTTTGTGTCCAGGCAAACCATTCAATGTCATGGTAATCCAAGTCTATGCCCCGACTTCAGTAGTGCTAAAGAAGATGAAGTTGAATGGTTCTGTGAAGACCTACAAAACCTTCTAGAACTAACACTCAAAAAAGAGGCCCTTTTCAATATAGGGGACTGGAATGCAAAAGTAGGAAGTCAAGAAACACCTGGAGTAACAGGCAAATTTGGCCTTGGAGTGCAGAATGAATTGGGGCAAAAGCTAGTAGAGTTTTGCCATTGATCTCTGTTTGTGTCCAGGCAAACCATTCAATGTCATGGTAATCCAAGTCTATGCCCCGACTTCAGTAGTGCTAAAGAAGATGAAGTTGAATGGTTCTGTGAAGACCTACAAAACCTTCTAGAACTAACACTCAAAAAAGCGGCCCTTTTCAATATAGGGGACTGGAATGCAAAAGTAGGAAGTCAAGAAACACCTGGAGTAACAGGCAAATTTGGCCTTGGAGTACAGAATGAATTGGGGCAAAGGCTAGTAGAGTTTTGCCAACAGAACACACTGATCATAGCAAACACCCTCTTCCAGCAACACAAGAGAAGACTCCGCACATGGACATCACCAGATGGTCAACACTGAAATCAGATTATATTGATTATATTCTTTGTAGCCAAAGATGAAAATGCTCTATACAGTCAGCAAAAACAAGACTGGGAGCTGACTGTAGCTCAGATCATGAATTCCTTATTGCCAAATTCAGACTTATATTGAAGAAAGTAGGGAAAACCACTAGACTATTCAGGTATGACCTAAATCAAACTCTTTATGATTATACAGTGGAAATGACAAATAGGTTTAAGGGACTAGATCTGATAGACAGAGTGCCTGATGAACTATGGATGGAAGTTCATGACATTGTTCAGGAGACAGGGATCAAGACCATTCCCAAGAAAAAGAAATGCAAAAAAAGCAAAATGGCTGTCTGGGGAGGCCTTACAAATAGCTGTGAAAGAAGTTTGCCAAATTCAGACTTATATTGAAGAAAGTAGGGAAAACCACTAGACTATTCAGGTATGACCTAAATCAAACTCTTTATGATTATACAGTGGAAATGACAAATAGGTTTAAGGGACTAGATCTGATAGACAGAGTGCCTGATGAACTATGGATGGAAGTTCATGACATTGTTCAGGAGACAGGGATCAAGACCATTCCCAAGAAAAAGAAATGCAAAAAAAGCAAAATGGCTGTCTGGGGAGGCCTTACAAATAGCTGTGAAAGAAGAGAAGTGAAAAACAAAGGAGAAAAAAGAAAGATATACTCATTTGAATGCAGAGTTCCAAAGAATAGTAAGGAGAGATAAGAAAGCCTTCCTCAATGATCAGTGCAAAGAAATAAAGGAAAACAATAGAATGGGAAAGACCAGAGATCTCTTCAAGAAATTAGAGATAGCAGGAAAACATTTCATGAAAAAATGAGCTCAATAAAGGACAGAAATGGTATGTTCCTAACAGAAGCAGAATATATTAAGAAGAGGTGGCAAGAATNACGAAATCAAAGAGGACACTAACAGATGAAGAAATATACCATGTTCATGGATTGGAAGAATTAATATAGTGAAAATGAGTATATTACCCAAAGCAATCTACAGATTCAATGCAATCTCTATCAAGCTACCAGCAGTATTTTTCACAGATCTAGAACAAATAATTTCACAATTTGTATGGAAAAAAAAAACACACACATACACACACACACACACACACAAAAAAAAAACTCGAATAGCCAAAGCAATCTTGAGAAAGAAGAATGGAACTGGAGGAATCAACCTGCCTGACTTCAGGCCCTACTACAAAGCCACAGTCATCAAGACAGTATGATTCTGTCACAAAGACAGAAATATAGATCAATGGAATAAAATAGAAAGCCCAGAGATAAATCCACACACCTATGGACACCTTTTATCTTCAACAAAGGAGGCAAGAATATACAATGGAGTAAATACAACCTCTTTAATAAGTGGTGCTGGGAAAACTGGTCAACCACTTGTAAAGAATGAAACTAGATCACTTTCTAACACCACACACAAAAATAAACTGAAAATGGATTAAAGATCTANAGATCAATGGAACAAAATAGAAAGCCCAGAGATATCCACACACCTATGGACACCTTTTATCTTCAACAAAGGAGGCAAGAATATACAATGGAGTAAATACAACCTCTTTAATAAGTGGTGCTGGGAAAACTGGTCAACCACTTGTAAAGAATGAAACTAGATCACTTTCTAACACCACACACAAAAATAAACTGAAAATGGATTAAAGATCTAAATGTAAGACCAGAAACTATAAAACTCCTAGAGGAGAACATAGGCAAAACACTCTACGATATAAATCACAGCAGGATCTTCTATGATCCACCTGTCAGAATACTGGAAATAAAAGCAAAAATAAACAAATGGGATCTAATTAAAATTAAAAGCTTCTGCACAACAAAGGAAATTATAAGCAAGGTGAAAGACAGCCTTCTGAATGGAAGAAAATAATAGCAAATGAAGCAACTGACAAACAACTAATCTCAAAAATATACAAGCAGCTTATGCAGCTCAACTCCAGAAAAATAAATGACCCAATCAAAAAATGGGCCAAAGAACTAAATAGACATTTCTCCAAAGAAGACATACAGAAGGCTAACAAACACATGAAAAGATGCTCAACATCACTCATTATCAGAGAAATGCAAATCAAAACCACAATGAGGTACCATTTCACACCAGTCAGAATGGCAGGGATCCAAAAGTCTACAAGCAATAAATACTGGAGAGGGTGTGGAGAAAAGGGAACTCTCTTACACTGTTGGTGGGAATGCAAACTGGTACAGTCACTATGGAGAACAGTGTGGAGATTCCTTTAAAAAATTGCAAATAGAACTGCTATATGACCCAGTAATCCCACTGCTGGGCATACACACCGAGGAAACCAGAATTGAAAGAGACACATGTACTCCAATGTTTATCGCAGCACTGTTTATAATAGCCAGGACATGGAAGATGTCCATCAGCAGATGAATGGATAAGAAAGCTGTGGTACATATACACAATGGAGTATTACTCAGCCATTAAAAAAATACATTTGAATCAGTTCTAATGAGGTGGATGAAACTGGAGCCTATTATACAGAGTGAAGTAAGCCATAAAGAAAAACACCAATACGGTATACTAACACATATATATGGAATTTAGAAAGAGGGTAATGATAACCCTATATGGGAGATAGCCGAAGTGACACAGATGTATGGAGCGGACTTTTGGACTCTGTGGGAGAGGGAGAGGGTGAGATGATCTGTGGCTTTGAAACATGTATACTATCATGTAAAAAACAAATCGCCAGTCTATGTTCGATAGAGGATACAGGATACAGGATGCTTGGGGCTGGTGCACGGGGATGATCCAGAGAGATGGTATGGGGTGGGAGGTGGGAGGGGGGCTCAAGATTGGGAACTCATGTACACTTGTGGCTGATTCATGTCAATGTATGGCAAACAAATACAGTATTGTAAAACAAAATAAAGTAAATAATAATATAAAATAAAATAAGGATGAATAATAGCATTTACAGCATTAAAAAAAAGTTTATCATTTAATAAAATGAGTGCCCATTAATGGAAAAGTCACACTTGCACATTATCTGATTTTTCTTTAAAGTACTTGGTTTCTGTGGCTTAGTCTGTTTAAAAAACTTCACTGAAGGTTGTAACATACTGATTTTTCTAAAACTTTAAAAATTTTTAAGAATTTTTTTCCCTCTGAGTCACTATGAACTATATAATCTCCTTCCCTCAAGTTATATTAGATAAAACTACATAATAAAGTATGCTGACACATATGAGTTCACTCAAAGACATGTACCATTTCCTGTTCCTTATGAATATCATATGCTTAATAGCTATTCTACTGACTTCCAGACTGTATATACAGAGCAGGTCCGTTCCACTAACAACCTAAAAAATGTAGTAATTAACTATAACATTATTCTTATTGTGCCAAATGTTTATTACTACCACCTACAACCATAAATGAAGTTATTATATACATATCTACCTTCAGTTGTCATTCTTTAAATGCATTACAGCATTCACATACTTATGCTGTCTGGATTATTCACATTTCATTAGGGCATTCAAGCCTTGCCAAAGTCTTCAACTCTTAGGGAACCCTGTGGGAGATTAAAATTGGGATGAAACTAGGAAGTTTTGTATGCTTAAAACTGCATTATCTGCCAGGGTCTGAACTATTTAACCATCACTGTTGGGTTATGAATCTACTTGAAACATTCTGCCTATAACTTAAATGAAGAATTGAATCAACCAGCCTTTCTAATGTTAATATATTTTCTAAAAGAGTACAAGTTATTATTTTAGCAAAATTAACATGAATGAAAAATACAAGCGTATCGAAAACTTTGCTGCTATTAAGACTAACATTTTTGTTACATACTTAAATGTAAACCTCAAATGCCTCTGTTCCCAGACCATGCCCCACTGCCATTTCTCTATGGATAATCATGGGTAGAAGGACAAGTGTACATCATGATGATCTTGATGGATCAACTGCATATCACCACCCAAGTGATAACACAGAGACGGAGAAGGAAAAAGCAAATATCAGAACAAGCCTTACCAGAGACTCCTTGCCTAGCCTGTACCTACTTAGAGACACGTTCAGACCAAGAAAGCTGTTAATTAGTTATACACAGTCGAGTAGGAGAGCTCACTGAGTGCCATTGAATTAAGGTTTTAAGAACCAAGGGAGGACCACTCTGTCTCTCTTCTAGGCCGTAGCTTTTGTAGAATGAATACAGGAAGCATTAGAGGTAACAAAGACTAAAGAGTAATTTAGTGACAGGATTAGGTTGATAGAGCTAATACAAGATGTCACAGCAACTGTAATTAAAAAGGAAACGTTATCCTATGGTATAAAATATCCAATAAAGAAAAGCTAATGTTTTTAAGTTAATATAATTCCAAACATGCAGAACAATTTCGAGCATATTTAATTCTAATATATAATTACTATATGATTTACTTTTCACTATTTTTTAATATTTGCTTTATCTCTAACTATGACATTTTTCTTAACCATATGAGAGCAATAGAAATCATATTTCCTACCCTTAAATACTTTAGTATCTATTTCCAAGGAACAGAGATTAATCTTTTTTAAAGTGAAATTGCCAAAATTAGGTAAATTATTATTGGTTCTCTTAGCTAACTGAAAGCCTGTATCTAAATTTCATTCATCGTCTAATCTCTATATGGCTTTTTCCCCTCAGTCCAAATTGAGTCAGTGATCATGCCCTGTATTTAGTAGAAATGTTTCTATGTTTCCCTTTATTCCTCAGTTTTTCTTTGTCTCTCATGATTCTGAAAGAGCAAGGCATTATATTCATAAAATATCCCTCAGTTTAGGTTAGCTACTTCTTCATGATCTGGTTCACTTTGTATATGTCTAGCAAAATGATAAGAGTGATTGTGTGTCCTTCTCAGTACATCACAGCAGTAATCACACACTATCAATTTGCACCATAATCACAATATTAATTTTAATCACATCATTAAAATGGAATCCACTATGTTATTACACAAGACAGTTACTGTTTTTCTCTTTGCAGTTAATTTTTGTGATGAACTACTTGAATGCTATGTCATATATTTTTTTCAGCAAACATGATCCCACTTGTTTAATCATCTACTAATTTTTCTTGTCTGAGTCAGTGGTCCATTGCGTGTAGCATAATAAAAAAAGTAATGATAAAAATTTTGAGAATTCTTATTTTTAGTGCAATGCTATGAAAATGTAGCTAGATGCAATTGAAATGTACAGAAGTCAATGGCTGATTAATTTACACCCCAAGTAATCATGATTAGTTTTTAATAAAATAAGTAAAACAACATAATATATACCCATAATAATAAGAATAATTTCACATAGATTAGAAAATAAATTAATAGTCCCATTCATGTATGTATTATTTTAATAAGAATAAAATTATAAAATGATACTAAAGGATTTATTTGAAAAACCAAGAGATATATGTATATTTTGGAAATTTTATTTGAGAAAAGAGCTAAAATTTTTAAAGCCAAACTCCTCTGTCCATGGGATTTCCCAGCAAGAATACTGGAGTTGATTGTCATTTTCTCCTCCAGGGGCTTTTCCTGACTCAAGGATCAAACCCATGTGTTCTTCATTGGCAGGCATGTTCTTTACCACTGAGCAACCAGGGAAGACCACCTGGACCACTATTTATAGGAGAGGATGTGACTCTTGCTACTGAACATTATAATAAAAATTAGCATGAAGAACTGCTTGCATAAAAGTAGGCAAAGGGAAAGCACAGATATCACAGAGTCTCTATTTTAAATAAAAGTAATAATGCAAAAATCATCATGAGTGCATTATACATTAATTATTACACATTACTGTGAAAATTGGACAGTGATATTTTGGAGGAAAGCAGGATAACTTCTCACATTGTATCACAAAGATTTCTCTTTTTAAGTGGCTTAATTGAGAATGGCTGACATACATTGAAGATATTATATACGTATAGATTATGTACTATTCATGTCCATGATAGTTTTTATTTTGTACAATTCTGACACATACACCAGTCTTCTTTAGTACTGGGTAGGCCAAAAAGTTTATTCAGGTTTCTCCATATACCATATTATGAAACTCAAACAAACTTTTAGGCCAACCAATGTATTACTCTTTGTTGAACACATTAGAAGACATATGCTCTCCATTTTCCAAATGAGAAATCTTAAGATATGGTTCATAGCTCATGTGTCCAGTTTCTGCAGAGATGAGCTTGATGTCAAATCCTAAAATTCTTAATTTTATACAAGTTAAATCTTGCTGCATTTGGGCACTACTTGTGTATAGCACAAGAAAAGCCCTCTATACCCCATAATTCTAAGAAGGAAATTATTTTCTAGACCATTGAATCATTTTGAAATAGAATAGATATGACTATTTCACAGAGAAGAAAAGCTGCCACTTAAATATTACAATTACTCTAATTATGTTTCAGATACATCTATTTGTAATTTTTAAATCAAGAACTCATTAAAATAAAAATAATAGTAAAGAGGTTTATTAAAATTAGACATAGGAAGGAATCCTAATTTATAATATAAATCGGTGTTAAATATTTACATATACTAGTGTAATATAGTTATATAAAGCTTATTAAAAACAAACCACATATTTTTCTCTTAGAAAGGAACAATTTATTATAAAGTGATGGTCAAGGTAGAAACTGTAGTTTAGTAAATACATGAAAAAATTTTAATGAGCTAATTTTTTAAAATATGAAGTAAATAATAAAGGGGAAACAATAACCAACAAGTACAGAAATCTGAGTAAAAATTAAAATTTTTAGAATATTTCCATTGATAATGATAAATTTGTTATATTATACATAGGGTCATACTAATAATGTGAATTCCTTTTTTATTTAGTAGACATTTATATCATGTTACTAATTCTATTTTCAGTGTGTCAAACTTGAGGCATTCATCCAAATACTGTTTCCAATGAATGGATAATGTCTATTTTGAGAAAAGATGTTCGTCATTGTAACTAAATAAGAGGAGCTTAATTATTAAGGTTTCTACAGTAATAAAAGATACAACTATCTCGAGAGAATGAAAACAGAATGCATAATGTAAGCAGGCTTCATAAAGGCCAGATCCATTACTTCTCAGCAATAGGTGTCAGAAAACTAGTTTCTGTGTCCGCATTTATTTCTTTTGTCCTTTTGCTCCCAATCCTCTAGTGATCTTATTCTCTACTGTACTCAGTCACCTACTACCAAATTCAAACTTTAGACTTTGGCATTACCAATAAATACTACTTTCTCTAAAAATACAATCTCACTTTTCCAATTTTCTCAATCCCAACAGCAGTCCCACAAATTTACATTTTCAAACTGACACCAAAAATAAGCTAAAACTTTTGATAAACATATGCAAAACAAAACATGTTCTTCAAAGCTAGGAATAGCAAGATAGTAAGACTTTAAAGACCAAAGAAAAAATCAGAGGAGGTCACGTTTGGTATGAACACAGTTGAGAAACTGAGCTATAACTGTGAAGGCTCAAGGGGCCAATGGAACCTAAATCCATTCTAATAAGCATTGCCCTCCAAGGTTGGGAGACTGCTAGATATCCATATGCAACCTAAGCAGGGAACAAGTGGGCTGTTCTCTTTAGGACAATGATGATTAGATAGTGATAGAGTTTCACAGAAAGGTTGAGCATAGGGAAAAAAATAAAAAAAACAGCTAAATCTTTTTCCTAAGAAATGAACCCTTGGAAAGATATCACATGAATTTCAGTTTGAGTCTGCCTGATTCTGATTGGCCAAAGAATTTTCAAGCATAGTTTCATTTGGTAGTACTTAAGGTACTTGGCCAAAGCAAATGAAAAGGCAAATAATTCCTGAAAGACATAACCTTTCATGTTAAACCTGAGTTTGTGTTTTTTTTTTTTTATCTTTGAAATAATCAGTAACTTTATTATATGTTTCTTTTTCATTTTTTAAAAAATTTGGAGTATGATTGTTTTACAATGTTGTGTTAGTTTTGCTGTACAACAAAATGAGTCAGCTATATATATACTTATACCCTTCCCACGCTTGAGCCTCCCTCCCACGGTGTGCCACCCCTGCCCTCCCCACCCCCCCTTCCATCTCTCTAGGTCATTGCAGAGTACCTAGCTGCACTCCTGGTACAAAATCCCTAGAAAGTATTAGGCGCCCAGTTGTGTCCAGTTCTTCGTGATCCCATGGACTGTAGCCCACCAGACTTCTCCGCCCTTGGAGAGAATAACTTTCTATTCCCTTCTCCAGGACATCTTCCCAATCCAGGGATTGAACCCAGGTCTCCTGCACTGCAGGAAGATTCTTTACCATCTGAGCCATCAAGGAAGCTCAAGAAACTATTGTAAAAGGTCATCAAGGAGCACCAGGCAAAGAAAACCAAACACACAGCCAAAAATTACCATGACAGAACCTAACCAGTAATATGAAAGATAAGGAGCTTGCAAAACAAAACAATTTTTAAACCAGATACTAGAAACACATATGTATATAATGTTTTTAAAGAAATAAAAGCCAGGAAATCTCTACAGAGAATAAGAAGCTATAAAATGCAGATCTAAAATAACAAAATCATATATTATTCATAGATGCAACACAGTAAAATTATAACAGTATTTACAGTCAAAATAGCCTTCAGCGATGCATGGCAATTGATATATGACTGAGACGATATGGCAGATCAGCAAGAAAAGAATGATCTTTTCAAATATGCAGGAAAAAATGGATACACTTATTGAAAACTATGATAAAGAACCCTTTCCTATAAACATAGAAAAAAAAAAAAAAAACTCAGTTCTAGAAGGATTCCAAAACAAAGTATGGAAGGCAAAACTATAAAGCTTTAATAAAATACTAGAGAATATCTTTATAACTTTGATATAAAAAGTTATTTTCTTGAGCAAAAGTAAAGAAAAAGGCAGATAATCTTAGATGGCATAAAGGATAAGACAATTTTGTTTATATTAAATTAAACATGCATTCATTCACAGTGAAGAATACATGAGTATCAGTTATGGAAATGAGATAGAAGATGTGTAACACCTGTAACTGATGAGGAAATTTTAGAATTCTTGCAAATCACTCTCTCACCCACTCCCTACCACTGACTTCACATGCACACATACACAAACATAGATCTAATAGGGAAAAGGAAATAAGTCTTGAAAAATCTATTCATGAAAGATAAACACCAAAGGGGTTATATAAGAAAAGTCGCTTAGCCACATAAATAACCAGAGAAATGAAAATTAAAACTGTAAAAATAAATGAAAAGAAAAACTGTAAAATGAACTATATACCCATCAGCTTATCAAAACTGGAATGTCTGACAGTGGTAAGCAACAACTTGTGAAAGCCTCAAAGAAGATAAATCCATAAAGATAGAAAGAAGACTAATGGTTGCCTGAGGATAGATGTGACAATGAAGAATGATGGCTATGAGAAATATGCATAGGTGATGAGAAACTTCTCAAAATTGTGTTGCACAGCTCTATAAATGTATAAATTGACCAAAAATCATTCTTTTTTAAATTCTGGGAACAAACAAGTATGTTGTATATAATCTAAGCTTTTTGTTTTTTTTAATGTGAGGGAATAACCATATTGGAGAAAAAGTTTGGCATGATTTATTAAGAATATCAATACTCTAAGACTCATTGTTGCCAGTCATAGGATATAAATTAGAAAATACTTTGCCCATCTGCAGTAGTGTATCTGAATAAGTATTAGAGAAGTGATGTTAGTCAGTACTTCACTGAAAACATCCAAATTATTTAGCAAACATCAATATAAACAAGTTTCATCTGAACTCAAGAGCACAATGTTGAAAGAAAGAAGCGAAAAGAATGCATAAAGCCTTAGTTCATACTCATGTGGTTCCATAACATGGAAAATAAAACTGTACCTTTTAAAAATACACATATCTTGTTCAGAAGTACCTAGGTGGTAATTAATGAAAAGTTGTTGTTGAATTACGACGCCGGGATTCTTGGCCTCCGGAAGAGAAGAATTCAATCCAGGGCCAGAGACATGTATGCGAGACAGCAAAAGAGACACAAATGTAAAGAACAGACTTTTGGACTCTGGGAGAGGGAGAAGGTGGGATGATTAGGGAGAATGTCATTGAAACATGTATACTATCATGTAAGAACAAAAAGCTATTCTAGGTTCGATACAGGATACAGGATGCTTGGGGCTGGTGCACTGGGATGACCTAGAGAGATGATATGGGGAGGGTGGTGGGAGTTGGGCTCAGGGTTGGGAATTCATGTACACCTGTGGTGGATTCATGTCAATGTAGGGCAAAGCCAATACAGTATTGTAAAGTACAAAAATAAAATAAAAATTAAAAAAACTTGAAAAAAAAACAAAAAAATAAGCTAGGCTAATGTATGTATGTTTTATTTTTAAATTTTCCCAGTATAATTTTTTCCAGAATAATTGATTTAAAAAAAGATTGAAATACAATTGCTTTACAATGTTGTGTTAGTTTCCAGTGTACAGCAAAGAGATATACAGTAGGTCCTTGCTGTTTATTTTACAAGTAATAGTGTAATATGTTAACCATGACACCTGCTTTTAACACACACTGTGTATATTGAGGAGCTCTGTCAGTGGGTGGAACAGGAAGATAAAATAGTGGGAAATGAACTTCAAACTCAAGCACATGGCATAGAAAATAAGTGGAAGACATGTCACTGGTCCAGTCTCAAGGGCCATTAAATATGGCATAAATAGACCATTGTTATACCCTTACTCTTTTTAAAAAATTAATTAATTATTTTAATTGGAGGATAATTACTTTACACTATTGTGGTGGTTTTTGCCATACATTCACATGAATCAGCCATGGGTGTACATGTGTTCCCCATCCTAAACCCTCCTCCCAGCTCCCTCCCCATCCCATCCCTCAGGGTCAACCCAGTGCACTGGCCCTGAACATCCTGTCTCATGCATCGAACCTGGACTGGCGATCTATTTCACATATGATAATATACATGTTTCAATGCTATTCTCTCAAATCATCCCACCCTCACCTTCTTCAACAGAGTCAAGAGTCTGTTCTTTACATTTGTGTCTCTTTTGCTGTCTGGCATATAGGGTCATCATTACCATCTTCCTAAATTCCACATATATGTGTTAATATACTGTATTGGTGTTTTTCTTTCTGACTTACTTTGCTCTGTATAATAGGCTCCAGTTTCATCCACTTCATTAGAACTGATTCAAATGCATTCTTTTAAATAGCTGAGTAATATTCCATTGTGTATGTGTACCATAGCATTCTTATCCATTTGTCTGCTGATGGACATCTAGGTTGATTCAATGTCCTGGCTACTGTAAACAGTGCTGCGATGAACACTGGGGTGCACGTGTCTCTTTCAATTCTGGTTTTCTTGCTGTGTATGCCAGCAGTGGGATTGCTGGATCGTATGGCAGTTCTATTTCCAGTTTTTTGCCCTTAGTCTTTTAATTGAATCAGACTTCTCTTCTTTTCATTGTTTTATTGCGATACTTGTCCAGCTCTAGCCAGGAGAGAAGCAGAGAAGTCTTACAATCATAAAAAAGGACTAATTATAATATTGCAAAGAAGAAATTAAACCCTGTTTTATAAAAGTGGAAAGAAAAAGAGAGAGAGATTTGAGAAAAAGTTCAGAAAGAAATGAACATTTGATTCAAGCTTTCTACAGTTCCTAGGCTTTTTCTAGGCAAAGAATAAAAGGATCATATGAAAGGAGCCTGTTGCATGAATGGCGCAACCATGAAATCCTAAGACATCAGGATGTGTTCGAAGAGTGGTCAGAAGCCTGCATCTGAAGCATGGGCTCCACAGAGGAAGTGTAGATGGTCGATCCTGAATGACATAATAGGTTGATATGACTTGGCTTTGCAGTGAGTTTACTGTCAGTAAAAAGTGAAAGTCACTCAGTTGTGTTCAACTCTTTGCGACCCCATGGACTATAGAGTCCATGGAATTCTCCAGGAAAGAATATTGGAATGGGTAACCTTTGCCTTCTCCAGGGGATCCTCCCAACTGAGGGATCGAATCCAGGTTTCCCACATTGCAGGCGGATCTTTACCAGCTGAGCTACACAAACATTGACTCAAATACTTCAACCAAAAAATGTTCTCTTAGATCTGATATTTTTTAGTCTGTCTAGAATATGGTTAGACTGTCTTCCTCCTGGAATTGCATCCTTTTAGTTTGAGTTTCAGAGATGACCTTAGCCTTATCATATCCAAGAATGAATTCATGTGATTATCTAATAGTGCAGAAGGAGTAAGTGACAACCCACTCCAGTACTATTGCCTGGAAAATCCCATGGACAGAAGAGCCTGGTAGGCTATAGTCCATGAGATAGCAAAGAGCTGGACATGACTGAGCAACTTCACTTTATCACTTATCTTTATCTAATAGTGCAATAGCAAATGACAGTTCAAGAACCTAACTTCTTGGGGTTAGTTTCATTGTAAAAGGTTCTTATGGATGTGTGCTTTAGGGGTGCTTAATTTCAGATCACACAAATATAGGAGGAAAAAAGTGTTATATTTGGAATGAATTCTGAACTAACTGAATGAACTTAGTTTTATGCTGATCTGCTTTAGAAGGTTTCTTTGAACATCATTCCAAGGAGGTAGGAACGTACATTGTCAATTGTGGGAACATTTTTTTCTAAAGTCTGTTCTTTATAGGTCTTTTCCCTTGAAGGAACAAACACTTCAAAAATCTCACTTTTATCATATATTATTTTGTAAAGATAATCTTGTCTAGAATGTTTTTCTAAAAATGTATTGATGTTTCCTAAGTAACTGGCACAAAATGAATTATCCTTTGAATATTTGATGTGTTCAAAGATTTACATTAATAAGTATTATAAATCAACAGACATGGAAAACAGAAACTAAAATTTTATTTTGATCATTATAGTATTATTTGAATTTATATGATTCAGGCTGGCACTGACTTGTCAGACATAAAAGGGAATGAAATTGGGTAATTTGTAGAGATGTGGATGGATCTAGAGTCTGTCATACAGAGTGAAGTAAGGAAGAAAGAGAAAAATAAATTTAGTATTAATGCATATATGTGAAATCTGAAAAATGGTATCAGTTCAGTTCAGTTCAGTCACTCAATTGTGTCCAACTCTGAGACCCCATGAATCGCAGTACGCCAGGCCTCCTGTCCATCACCATCTCCCAGAGTTCACTCAGACTCACGCCCATTGAGTCAGTGATGCCATCCAGCCATCCCATCCTCGGTCGTCCCCTTCTCCTCCTACCCCCAATCCTTCCCAGCATTAGAGTCTTTTCCAATGAGCCAACACTTTGCATGAGGTGGCCAAAGTACTGGAGCTTCAGCTTTAGCATCATTCCTTCCAAAGATATCCCAGGGCTGATCTCTTTTAGGATGGACTGGTTGGATCTCCCTGCAGTCCAAGGGACTCTCAAGAGTCTTCTCCAACACCACAGTTCAAAAGCATCAATTCTTCAGTGCTCAGCCTTCTTCACAGTCCAACTCTCACATCCATACATGACCACAGGAAAAACCATAGCCTTGACTAGACGGACCTTAGTTGGCAAAGTAATGTCTCTGCTTTTGAATATACTATCTAGGTTGGTCATCACTTTTCTTCCAAGGAGTAAGCGTCTTTTATTTTCATGGCTGCAATCACCATCTGCAAGTGATCCTATCTGCAAAACAGAAATAGAGACATAGACATAGAGAACAAATGTATGGATAGCAAAGGAGAAACGAGGTGGTGGGAGGAATTGGGGGATTTGATTGACACATATAAACTATTGGTACTATGTACATATATAAAATAGATAACTAATGAGAACATAATTTATAGCATGGGTCCCCAATTTCCTATATCTAATGCCTGATGGTCTGAGATGGAGCTGATATAATAATAGAAATAAACAAACAAATGTACAATGTATGTAATGCACTTGAATCATCCTGAAACCATAAGCCCCTCCCTGATTGGTGGAAAAATTGTCCTCCTGAAATTGGTATCTAGTGCCCCAAAGGTATTGGTACCTGGTGCACAGTGCATATAGCACATGGAACTCTAATTAATGCACTGTGGGAAGGAAGTCCTAAAGGGAGGAGATAATGTATATGTAAGACTGGTTCAATTCACTGTACAGTAGAAACTAATACAACATTATAAGACAATTATACTCCAATAAAATTAATTTTTAAAGAACCAAGGATACAATTAAAATGGGAAGAACTTTACAATAATTGGGAAGAGTTAAGTTCCTTTCCTCAAATTCCTTTAGTAATGGAGCTCTGATGTAAGAGTCAAGAGAATGGAGTTTAATCAATGCTCTGCCACAAAGCATAAAAACAAAAAATAGAGGCTGTGGAGGAAGCAGAAGACTTTAGAAATATTGACTAAAACTTTTTCGGAGGTGAGATAAGGCACAGAGGGGGATGGATGAAAGGTGCAGGATTAGAAACCATTCCCCTTAGCTGGTCTGGACTTTTATCCATAGCACATCACTATCTCTTAAAATGAGACTTTTCATTAGAGTATAGCTATTTTACAGTGTTGTGTTAGCTTCTTCTGTGCAATGAAATGAATCAGCTATAAGTACACATATATCCCCTCCTTCCTGAGCCTCCCACCTGCCCCGCTACCCATCCAACTCCTCTAGGTCATCACAGAGCACTGAGATCAGTTTCCTGTGCTATATAGCAGCTTCCCACTAGCTATCCACTCTACATATGGTTGTCTATTTATGTCAAAGCTAACACACCCATCAGAATGACCATCATGAAAAAATCTACAAACAAGAAATTCCAGAGAGGGTGTGGAGGAAAGGGAACCATCCTACACTATTGGTGGGAATGTAAATTGATACAGCCACTATGGAGAATGGTATGGCTGCTCTATAAAAAAACTAAAAAATAGAACTATCATATAATACAGCAATTCCACTCCAGGGCGCATGCCCTGAGACATCTTTTCTTTAGATATGTTTTCTCAGTTTTTCAGTGAGGGGGTTAGACATGAACTTTTGTAAAATTCACAAAAATTAGAATTCTCAGTGTGTGTTCACAAAATGTGCATGGAGCCACTATGACAATATATACAGTTAAAATGACAGAAATCTGAAGTGGAAATCAAGAGATGGAGAAGGATGGCTAGTCAACTGGAAGAACATACTACTTTATTTCTGACACATATTAGTTCTTTTTGGCAGATCCATCTATTTTCTGCAGCACAGGTTTCAGAAATAAATTGTATCCTTGATATGCAAACGCAGCTATCTTCTTTAGAATCACCAGAAACTGGTAATCTGCGGAGCAAAAGAAAAGACTCTCTTTAGTGTTCATGATTTTCTCACATAATTCTCCTCATCCAGCCAGTATTTTCTGTAACTTTCAGAAAACAACAAGATGCTCAGTTATTAAGCACTGGGTAAGTAAACAGTCTATGGCAGAAAGTGAAGAGGAACTAAAAATCCTCTGAAAGAGGGTGAAAGAGGAGAGAGAATAAGCTGGCTTAAAACTCAACATTCAAAAAACTAAGATTTTAACATCTGGTCCTATCACTTCATGGCAAATAGAAGGGGAAAAAAATGCAAGCAGTGACAGACTTTGTTTTCAAGGGCTTCAAAATCTCTGCAGACAATGACTAAAGCCCTGAAATTAAAAGACACTTGCTCGTGGGAATGGCTACCCACTCCAGTATTCTTGTCTGGAGATTCCATTTCCGTGGACAGAGGAACCTGGCAGGATACAGTCCATTGGGTGGGAAAGAGTCAGACAGGTCTGAGGGACTAACATTCACTTTTTTTCACTTGCTCCTTGGAAGGAAAGCTATGACAAACCTAGACAGCATGTTCAAAAGCAAAGACATCACTTGGCCAGCAAATGTCAGTATAGTCAAAGCTATGTCTTTTCTATTACTCATGTACTGATGTAAAATTTATACCATAAAGAGAGTAAGTGCTGAAGAATTGATGCTTTCAAATCGTGGTGCTGGAGAAGATTCTTGAGAGTCCCTTGGACTGCATGCAAATCAGGCCAGTCAATCCTAAAAGAAATCAACCCTGAATATTCCTTGGAAGGACTGATGCTGAAGCTTTGGAAGATCTGATGCTCCAATACTTTCACCACCTGATGGGAAAAGCCAACTCATTGGAAAGACCCTGATGCTGGGAAAGACTGAGGCCAAAAGAGAAGGAGGAGGCAGAGGATGAGATGGTTAGATAGCATCACTGACTCAAATGGACATGAATTTGAGCAAACTGGGAGATACTGGAGGACAGAGGAACCTGGAGAGCTGCAGTCCATGGGGGTCACAAAGGGTTGGACATGACTTAGCAACTGAATAGTGATAACTACACAGTCACAAATATAAACTTTTAATAGAAAGCTAATATAAACATCTGGAACTTGCAAGTTCATCTTCACTGGAAGAGAAGCATTCTAAATAGAAATGTCATCATGATATATACAAATGAAACTTTGAAAATTGGAAACTGAATTTCCTATTATTCCTATTATTCCTATTCCTGATATTCATGTGAATATCACATGAAAAACTTCTTCCTTTCACTGAACTTTAATTTTCTTAAATATTTAGGATATAATGACCTAGTATTTAGGGAAGTATTGAGATGATACCTCTAGAAGTGTGATCAGGCTTAAACAGAGTATGTGCTCAGGAAATGTAGTAAGTATATATAGATACATAGGGTCTCAGAATTTGAATGTGGCCAGAAAAGGAGGCTCAGTTCATTTTGTGTGTAGTGGAAGGTTCCTTTTTCCCCGTTCCAAACAGTTTACGAGTGATCAGTGTTCTATTAGTTCCAAAGATGCAGGAGTCTTGTGTCAAAGAAGGCGGCTGTGAGCCAGCTCACTAAGCGCGGGCAGCTGCGAGCCAGCTCACTAAGCGCGGGCGGCTGTGAGCCGGCTCATTAAGCACAGCCGAGAGGAGCTACCCCATGTCCGAGGTCAGGGGCAGCGGCCTACAGTGCCAGGCTGTGATGGCGCAGGAATGGTCGAGAGGAGCTACCCTGCATCTGAAGTCAGTGGTGGCTGGGAGGAGCTACCCCACGTCCGAGGCCAGAGGAGGCCAGGGTGGTGACCTTGAGAAGCCACTCTGAACCGGAGGCCAGGGACAGCAGCTGGGAGGAGCCACCCGAGGAGTGGTGGCTGGGCCACACAGGAGGGCCTAGAGGAGCTATCCCATGTTGAAGGTCAGGAACGGTGGCATAAGGAGATACCCCTCGTCCAAGGTAAGGAGCAGCAGCTGTGCTTTGCTGGGGCAGCCGTGAAGAGATACCCCACGCCCAAGGTACGCGAAACCCAAGTAAGATGGTAGGTGTTGCAAGAGGGCATCAGAGGGCAGACACACTGAAACCATACTCACAGAAAACTAGTCAATCTAATCACACGAGGACCACACCCTTGTATAATTCAATGAAACCAAGCCATGCCTGCGGGGCAACCCAAGATGGGTGGGTCATGGTGGAGAGGTCTGACAGAATGTGGTCCACTGGAGAAGCGAATGGCAAGCCACGTCAGTATTCTTGCCTTGAGAACCCCATGAACAGTATGAAAAGGCAAGATGATAGGATACCAAAAGAGGAACTCTCCAGGTCATTAGGTGCCCAATATGCTACTGGAGATCAGTGGAGAAATAACTCCAGAAAGAAAGAAGGGATGGGGCCAAAGCAAAATCAATACCCAGTTGTGGTTGTGACTGGTGATAGAAGCAAGCTCCAATGCTGTAAAGAGCAATATTGCATAGGAACCTGGAATGTCAGGTCCATGAATCAAGGCAAATTGGAAGTGATCAAACAAGAGATGGCAAGGGTGAACGTCGACATTCTAGGAATCAGCGAACTAAAATGGACTGGAATGGGTGAATTTAACTCAGATGACTATTATATCTACTACTGCGGGCAGGAATCCCTCAGAAGAAAAACTCCTATAAATCCTGGCTCCTCCATCACCTTTTGGGAAAGTTCCTTAGAGTTATCTAAGAGGCTACCTTCTTGGCTATGGTCCTCAGTAAAGTCACCAAATACATAGTTCTCAACTTTTAATTTAATTTTATTTACTTTACAATGCTTTATTGGTTTTGCCATACATCAACATGAATCCGCCATGGGTGTACATAAGTTCCCACTCCTGAACCCCCCTCCCACTTCCCTCCCCAAACCATCCCTCTGGGTTATCCAGTGTACCAGCCCCAAGCATACTGCATCCCGCTTCAAACCCAGACTGGCAATTTGTTTCTTATATGATATTATACATGTTTCAATGCCATTCTCCCTAATCATCCCACCCTCTCCCTCTCCCACAGAGTCAAAAAGTCTGTTCTGTACATCTGCATCTCTTTTGCTGTCTCTCATACAGGGTTATCATTACCATCTTTCTAAATTCCATATATATGTGTTAGTATACTGTATTGGTGTATTTCTTTCTGGCTTACTTCACTCTGTATAATCAGCTCCAGTTTTATCCACCTCATTAGAACTGATTCAAATGTATTCTTTCTGATGGCTGAGTAATACTCCATTGTGTATATATACCACAGCTTTCTTATCCATTCATCTGCTGATGGACATCTAGGTTGCTTCCATGTCCTGGCTATTATAAACAGTGCCACAATGAACATTGGGGTACATGTGTCTCTTTCAATTCTGGTTTCCTCGGTGTGTATGCCCAGCAGTGGAATTGCTGGGTCATAAGGTGGTTCTATTTCCAGTTTTTAAAGGAATCTCCACACTGTTCTCCATACTGACTGTACTAGTTTGCATTACCACCAACAGTGTAAGAGGGTGCCCTTCTCTCCACACCCTCTCCAGCATTTATTGCTTATTGACTTTTGGATCGCAGCCATTCTGGCTGGTGTGAAATGGTACCTCATTGTGGTCTTGATTTGCATTTCTCTGATAATGAGTGATGTTGAGCATCTTTTCATGCGTTTGTTAGCCATCTGTATGTCTTATTTGAAGAAACGTCTATTTAGTTCTTTGGTCCCTTTTTTGATTGGGTCCTTTATTTTTCTGGAATTGAGCTGCATAAGTTGCTTGTATATTTTTGAGATTAGTTGTCAGTTGCTTCTTTTGCTATTATTTTCTCCCATTCCGAAGGCTATCTTTTCACCTTGCTTATAGTTGCCTTTGTTGTGCAGAAGCTTTTAAGTTTAATTAGGTCCCATTTGTTTATTTTTGCTTTTATTTCCAATATTCTGGGGGTGGGTCATAGAGGATCCTGCTGTGATTTATGTCAGAGAGTGTTTTGCCTATGTTCTCCTACAGAAGTTTTATAGTTTCTGGTCATGGTCAACAAGAGAGTCCAAAATGCAATACTTGGATGCAATCTCAGAAACGACAGAATGATCTCTGTTCGTTTTCAAGGCAAATCATTCATATCATGGTAATCCGAGTCTATGCCCCAACCAGTAATGCTAAAGAAGCCAAAGTTGAAAACTTCTATGAAGATCTACAAGATCTTTTAGAACTAACACCCAAAACAGATGTCCTTTTCGTTATAGGGGACTGTAATGCAAAAGTAGGAAGTCAAGAAACACCTGGAGTAACAGGCAAATTTGGCCTTGAAATGCGGAATGAAGCAGGGCAAAGACTAATAGTGTATTGCAAAGAAAATGCACTGGTCATAGCAAACATCCTCTTCCAACAACACAAGAGAAGACTCTACACATGGACATCACCAGATGGGTAACACCGAAATCAGATTGATTATATTCTTTGCAGCAAAGATGGAGAATCTCTATACAGTCAACAAAAACAAGACCAGGAGCTGACTGTGGCTCAGATCATGAATTCCTTATTGCCAAATTCAGACTTAAATTGAAGAAAGTAGGGAAAACCGCTAGACCATTCAGGTATGGTTGAAATCAAATCCCTTATGATTATACAGTGGAAGTGATAAATAGATTTAAGGGTCTCGATCTGATAGAGTGCCTGATGAACTATGGAATGAAGTTTGTGACATTGTATCAGAGACAGGGATCAAGACCATTCCCATGGAAAAGAAATGCAAAAAGGCAAAATGGCTGTCTGGGGAGGCCTTACAAACAGCTCTGAAAAAAAAAGAGAAGCTAAAAGCAAGGGAGAAAATGAAAGATATAAGCATCTGAATGCAGAGTTCCAAAAAACAGCGAGAAGAGATAAGAAAGCCTTCTTCAGAGATCAATGCAAAGAAATAGAGGAAAATAACAGAATGGGAAAGACTAGAGATCTCTTCAAGAAAATTAGGGATACGAAGGGAACACTTCATGAAAGGATGGGCTCAATAAAATCAGAAAACGAAGATCATGGCATCCAGTCCCATCACTTCATGGGAAATAGATGGGGAAACAGTGGAAACAGTGTTAGACGTTATTTTTCTGGGCTCCAAAATCGATGCAGATGGTGACTGCAGCCATGAAATTAAAAGACGCCGACTCCTTGGAAGAAAAGTGATGACCAACCTAGATAGCATTTTCAAAAGCAGAGATATTACTTTGCCTACTAAGGTCCATCTTCTCAAGGCTATGGTTTTTCCTGTGGTCATGTATGGATATGAGAGTTGGACTGTGAAGAAGGCTGAGCACCAAAGAATTGATGTTTTGAACTGTGGTGTTGGAGAAGACTCTTGAGAGTCCCTTGGACTGCAAGGAGGTCCAACCAGTCCATTCTGAAGGAGATCGGCCTTGGGATTTCTTTGGAAGGAATGCTGCTAAAGCTGAAGCTCCAGTACTCTGGCCACCTCACGTGAAGACTTGACTCATTGGAAAAGACTCTGACACTGGGAGGAATTGGGGGCAGGAGAAGGGGACGACGGAGGACGAGATGGCTGGATGGCATCACTGACTTGGTGGGCGTGAGTCTGAGTGAACTCCGGGAGTTGGTGATGGACAGGGAGGCCTGGCGTGCTGCGATTCATGGGGTCTCAAAGAGCTGGACACGACTGAGTGACTGAACTGAACTGAACTGGTCTTATGTTTAGATCTTTAATCCATGTTGAGTTTATTTTTGTGTATGGTGTTAGAAAGTGTTCTAGTTTTATTCTTTTACAAGTGGTTAACAAGGCTTCCCAGTACCACTTGTTAAAGAGATATGGACACGACTGAGTGACTGAACTGAACTGAACTGGTCTTATGTTTAGATCTTTAATCCATGTTGAGTTTATTTTTGTGTATGGTGTTAGAAAGTGTTCTAGTTTTATTCTTTTACAAGTGGTTAACAAGGCTTCCCAGTACCACTTGTTAAAGAGATTGTTATGCATTTTTTTCTGTCAAGTGTTTTATAATCATGCATTTTGTTCTGACTTTATTCTGTTTTTGAAATTTACTTTTAAATGATATTTTGTGGAATAATGATTGCAATCAATATAGACATATCTTTCTGGCCCCATTAATTTGGGATCGTAGATATTATTTTTTGAGGAAAATCTTGCAATCTTTCTGTATACTCATTCTCCAAAATGTCCTTTCAACGCCATCTTCCTTTCTTCCACTTTTGTTTGATTTGAATAGGGAACAGAAAGCCTTGCTCTTTCACATCAAAAAATACCCGTAGTTTAACCAAAGTCTCACTATAGTTATCAAAATTCCCCAAATTTCCATTACCGCATATGAAAGTATCCTCAAACCCTTTTGTAACTCTAAGACTTTTCAATCTCCAATTTAGAATGTTGATAATTTAACAGTTTCAAATTATACCAAACAATCTTAAAAAGATACAACCCATGTGCTAAGTACACTATGAAATAAATATCACATGGGATAAAAATGACAATATTAGTAAGTTAGGTGTAGACATCTGAAGACAATACTATATTATGATAATTTTATACATTTTTCTACTTAGCTTTTAATTTCTTTTAATCCATCATCAGCCCATGGAATCCATTACCTCATGTTAGAATCCCTATCTCCTTCACGCAGAATACTAGATCACACACACAAAAATTGCCAACTTCAACAAATGTCAAACAGTTTCATTAATGATATTCTCCCATGTCCTGTGGATTACCTCCTTCTAAGCTGATATACATTTTAATTTAAAAATCATCAGTGATTATATTCAAGTCTTTGATCTTGAATATCATTTTTTTTTCAGAACATTTTTTTCCCTTCCTTTGTAGAGCGAAAGATGTCAATCATTAAGACTACACTCCAGTCTTTGGAAGGGAACATCATGGATACAAATGCATTGGAACTTACAGTAATTTATAAAGGAATTTGGAATAAAGCAGATTACTCTTACAGCAAGGTAGTAAAGGATCTCTAAACATGCTCCTTTGTTAAAAAACAAACAAACTAAAAAACAAAAGGGGACTTTCTGGTGGTTGAGTGGTTAAGCCGCCAAGCTTCCACTGCAGGGAGTATGGATTTGAACCCTGGTCTGGGAACAAAGATCATGCATTATGCATGGTGAAGCCAAAAAACCAAAAAGACAGAGAAAAATATTTCTTTGTTCATATGTTCATAGATGTAGAATATTTCTTAAAGAATCTCTTTGCCAAGGTTCAGTGATAAGAGCGATGTTCACGTTTCACAAAATTATGTTGATAAAAAACAAACCTACAAGATGTGGATTTTCCCCCCCATATCTGTGATTACCTATAGACAGGCCATGCTATATCTATTTAAAATTAGCATAGAACTGCTGCTCATCTTCAAAGTCATAATTTAAAACCAAAAATTTAAGCGAAAAATTGAAGTATTGGAAGCTATACCAATGCCAGAGGGAAAATTAAAGTCACTTACTCTGACAAAGAGAAGAAGGTGATGACCTTTCAATGGCAGAATCCCTGGGTAGGGTTGAATTTTCATATATCGACTGATTGTCCATTGCAAATGGCAGAATGTGGCACTAATGTTGTATCAAAGAAAAAACTCTAAGTTCTATGAGGCAAGATCAGCTAAAAGAAGTGCCCATTCGTGAAAAGCTTGTTGTCTTCCTATGTTATCACCTACTCACACCTACCCACACAGCTGTGGGTTTTCTATGAATTAGTGAGAAAACTCTCTTACTGGGTATCAAGCATACTTAGACACATGATATTGGGATACCCAAAAAGTTCATTTGAGTTAAAATGCAAATGAAAAATTTGGCCAACCCAATATCTATTTTCTTTAATTAATTGGCCTGTTTGAAAATTCTAGGAAGGTTTGCTGTTGTCTTCATAGCCATCCTTTTTGAATACCTTTCTTTGTGCTAGGACAAGAGTGATGGAAATGAAGCACTCTAATTTGGCTGAAAAAAAGTTAGAATTAAGATAAATAAAATTTAACACAAGGTTGTAAAACATAAACACTAATGCAAAACCAAACCAAACCCCTGCAGAACACCTTTCAAAATCTCTAAAATCTTCTTTAAATATTTGTCGTCTACCCTCAAGAATGTGAAATGTGGAAAATGAAGCTGTAAATGTGGAAAAGGCCACTGAGTAATAGAACAGAGAAAACAAAGAGCCAAACATCCAGACTATTCTTAGCTTAAAAGAATGCTGTGCACTGAAGTTTAATTTCAAGTTATGCAGCATGACTATGACCACAAGGAATCCACAATGGCCACATTAAAAAGAGTTGATGCGGAAACAGTATTCTTTTGAACCAATATCTTGCAAAATTATGTACGCTTAAAAAGTATAGTTCAGT
>SJXQ01000478.1:98145-187324 GCA_006408695.1 Aepyceros melampus | reverse complement strand
AAAAAAAATTGTATTGGATGTACATGTTAGACACCATTAAGTAATCTGCCAGTGTTTCTTGTATTAATACTTGATAAAAGGGGACTAAACTAGGCCAGTTATTTTTATTTTTTGTCCAGAATAAAAACAGCATCATCTTTGGAAAGAATGCTAGTATACCTACCTTCCTTCTTTTCCTCCCTCCCTCCTTCCTCTCACCCTTCCTTCCTTCCTTGGATCCTTTGTTTCTTCTCTGCAGTCTTTTCAAAAGATGACCTAAAACTGTCATGTATACAAGAGAAAATCTGAATATAAAGAAGGGCCATCTTGAGTACTACCAAAAAGATAAATCCGATCACTAAAGTATTGTAAGATCCTTGTTCCAATGCAGCCTCACTCACTTTAAAGAATATTTATGGATTGTTTTATGGTTTGAAAAATATTTTCACATATATTTCATCATTTACATTCACAGAGCTTTGTGAGGCAGATATCATATCTCTTTTACAAATGAGAAAATTAATGTCCCATGGTTTAAAATGTGTATATTTATATTGTTGTAAGTGGCAGAAACAGAACTCAAGCCCTGGGGTTCATTCTAGATCCTCTGTCACTGATGCTGTTTCACGCAGGTGGCTTCATGGCACGGGGAGTGTGGGCAGTGGGCTGGGGACTTGTAGGGTGGAGGGTCAGCATTTCTTAGAAGGTTCTGTCGTGTCCTTGGGGATTTCCCCAAGTGAACCATCAATCTTACATATTATTTTTAAGGACTTTAAACTTCTTTCAGTTTTTATTTTTGATACTACACAATTTTATTGTGGTATAAAATTTTAAAAGTCTCTAAATCTACTATCAAGAGATTGAATACTTATTCAACATTAAAAATTCTTTCTAAGCACACATACATGCTAAGATGGCTCAGTGGTAAATAATCCACCTTCAGTGCAGGGAATGCAGGTTTGATCCCTGGGTCGGGATGATCCTCTGGAGAAGGGAATGGCAACCCACTGCAGCATTCTTGCCTGGAAAAATCCCATGGACGGGGAGCCTGGTGGGCTAGAGTCCATGGGGTTGCAAAAGAGTCAGACATGACTTAGTAACCAAACAACAGCATGCTAAGACCATTTAAACAGAACACAAGTATAGAATGAAAAATAAACACATTGGTCTTTGTATCAATCATTCTTTCACCCTAATTTAATCATGATCAACAGCTTCTGGTGTATCCTACTAGAAGTTTTGTCTACCTCTGTGTCTTATTTTTCTATCACACATGTGGATGTATATGTTAGCTTAGTGTGAGCATATTTATCACATGCTATCTACATAAGAGAGATCATATGCTACATACTGTCTGTCACCTTATCCTTTCACTTAATGTGTGTGTGAGTATTAGTCACTGTCATGCCTGACTCTTTGCAACCCCACGGACTGTAGCCTGCCAGGTTCCTCTGTCCATGGGATTCTCCAGGCAAGAATACTGAAGTGGGTAGCCATTCCCTTCTCCAAGGCATCTTCCCAACTCAGGGATCGAACCCGATTCTCCTGCATTTCAGGCAGATTCTTTACCATCTGAGCCACCAGGGAAGGCCCTTTCACTTAATATATCTTGATAATCTTTCCATAGTGGGCAGAGGTTTGTGAGATCAGTATCCAATCAGTGCTATAGGCTGACTTGCTCTGGCCTTAGACCTCCTCATTCTTGTCCACAGCATCATCTTTTGTTGCCATGTCTGAGCTCCTTCTAAGGTTCCTCGCTCTGGGGATCACGAGTAAGGGTTCGTCACCACGGCTTCTGCTGCATCCTCAGCACCATGTGTTTGGGGCAGGGGGCGGTCTTCCCTGTGTACTTTATATCCAAGAGGACTGCCTCTCAGCCCCTCCATGGCAAGCACCCTGTTTTTAATCCTGATGGTTCGATATGAGTAGGAGTCTTAGGTGCACTTTTCTGGAGGTGCTGTGGATGGACTGACCTGTGTCCCCATATAATTCATCTGTTGAAGCTCTCACCACCAATGTGACAGCATTTGGTGATCAGGTCTTTAGGAAGTATTTAAGGTTCAATGAGGTCATAAGGCTGGAGCCTTAACCCTCTGGGATTGTGGCCTTGTGAGAACAGAAAGAGCTCTCTCTCCCCCCTCCCTCCCCCACTTCTCTCTCCACCATGTGAGAACAGAGCAAGATGGTAACCATCTGCAAGCCTTCTTGCAAGAGGAGAACTTCCCCCAAGAGCTGTATCAGCCAGCCCCTTGATCTTGGACTTTCCAGCCTCTATAATTGTGAAAAATACATTTCTGTTGTTACCCCCGAGCCTGTGGTGTTTTGTTATAGCAACCCAAGCAGATTAAGGCACTGGATATGAAAAAAAGCCTGGAGAGAAATCAGTAAGGCATGAAGTAGATGAACTGAGAGATGGGGGCCAGGATCTTATTGGTACCATGTATGATGGGATTGGAATCTTGGGACAGGAAGGCCAGGTATGCACCAAGTTCAAAATTAAACTGCTTCAGGAATTAAAGTTACAAACCCTCACTTGCAGAGGACCATGCCTTTTATGTGTGGGAAAAGTCAAAGTGTTAGTTGGTCAGTCATGTCTGACTCTTTGCGACCCCATGGACTGTATGTAGCCCACCAGGCTCCTCTGTCTGTGGAATTCTCCAGGCAAGAATATTGGAGTAGATAGCCATTCCCTTCTCCAGGGGATCTTCCCAACCCAGGGATCGAACTTGCGTCTCCTGCATTGTCAGGTAGATTCTGTACTGTCTGAGCCATAGCCACAGTCATCTCTCCAGGGCTGAAGTGAAACTTCTGGAGCAGAAATGTTCAGATCTTTCAGCACATATCTTGTCTGCAGAGCAAAAATGAAGACACATCCTGAGAGTTCTAGGGGAAAAGTAGAAACGTAAGTAGCTTATGAAGAAGCTTGAAGTTTTAATCCTACTGTGTTTATCTTATGGTATGTGCAACTTGCATTCTACTTCTTAACATATCTGTGTTTATTTTACCATGAAATAACATTTAGATTTCCTTACCCGGTGCTCCAAAGAGATAATACAGTAAGTTATGTTTATCTTGTATTTCTTGCTTCCATTGCCCCTGCCCCACTTGCACATCTCCCAGAGACATTCATCCTGGCCCAGGAAGCCCTGTAAAGGAAGCCCAGAGAGCAAGAGGAAGAACTTCTGTCTGTGTGGAGGGGCATTTTGCTGCCATCTTACAAAACAAAAACAGAAAACAGATCACACGCCCTTTCTGGATTCTTGCCAGACACAATTCTGCACAGTTTTCCATTCTGACTTTCCTTTTAGCAGAGCAGCAATCACCAAGACAGAGCTCAAATCTAAACCACAGCCCCATGAGACAAAGCCCCCGCTCAAGGCAGGTGGAATGAAGAGAGCTAAACACAGAAAGATGATCTGAAGCCCCGGAGCGGCTGCAACTCATCTCCATCAGTTTCCAAGCACTGATCTGGGCAGAGAGCTCTATCCTGTCATTGGAACAAGAGCCAGAAATTAAACCACCCTCCCCTGGATTCAGGCCATTCATCTGGTTTTGCATCTTCCACTTTACTGTGGCTTTTCAGGACTGATGTGCTGGTGTGTGTGCACGGGGTTTCATGTGATCAGAGGGACTTGCATGATTCCCTCAGCAATGCAGTCCACACTCTTTGTCATTGTGTCACCTTCATGTAGTCTCTTTATCCTGGAAATGCGATGCTGCATCTATTCCTTGTAGATAAATATTCACAGTAAATGGACTGCATATCCTCCTCTACTCCAGTTCCAGCTAGCATATGGAAACTGTTCCTTGCACTTTGCAGAATTCAGAACGGTGAGGCTTTATTTTAGCACAGTACATTTTTTATTAGGTATGTCAAAAAATAGGCACATTTCAGAGCATCTGTGGGCAATGGATATTGTACTGTTGTGATGGTGTGGCTGTGGACTGCCCTAACTCACTTCTCAAATTCAAGTATGAGTCAGGATTTAAGGTCAGAACTAGACTGTCTGTAGAGAATTCTCAGTCATGCTAAGGTCTAAATTTGAAGAAGCAGTTTCTGATTCACAGAGGAGTTAGAGGGTCTAGACACGGCATCTGGCCAGCCAGGCTTCTATTAGCTTATTCTTTCATACTAGTTTATGAAGGTAAGATAAAATCACTCATTTTCTCTCACATAATCAAGTGGTACTAGTGGTAAAGAATCTACCTGCCAATGCAGGAGATGCAGGAAATATGGGTTTGATCCCTGGATCAGGAATATGCCCTGGAGGAGGAAATGGCAACCCAGTCCAGTATTCTTCCCTGGAGAATTCCATGGACAGAGGGGCCTGGCGGGCTGTGGTCCATAGGGTCACAAAGAGTCAGACACGACTGAAGCCACTAAACAAATTTGCAGGCCAACTCTTGCCTTTAAAAACCACAACACATGAAAACCTGTTAGGTGTCTGAATTCAGATCGAAGAGTTTTTTTGTTTGTTTTTTAAAAGCAAATGAAATCAGTGAAATCACGAACATTTTAAAATAGAATAGAAATGGTATCTTAAATGTGTTTGCAATGAAAGCAGAAACAACCAAAAACAAAACCATAAAACAATACAAGGCAAAAGACGATTATAAAACTAAGAGTATTTTAAGGGGAATTATTTTTGGAATTGTTGATGTATGCATGATACATTTAGGGTTGTACTTTAATAGTGGTCGTCAAACCATGTTTCCTTGAAACAATGATATTCAGCTAATTGGACTGAGGTCATCTATTCTTAAATCATAGCCATCATATTTTTCCAACCATGTGTATTATTTGTCACCAGTACAGAAAGAGATAGATTAAGAGACTGAGAGTGAAGAGCTGGAAATTTTGGTTGGCAAAATAATTTAATATCTGTTTAATCTAGTAATATAACTAAATAGGGTTTGCATTTTTGAGCTTTGCTTTTTGTTTCATTTTTTAAATAATTCATTCTATAACATTTTACTAAAATATCAGCTCATGATGGGATGGGAATAAAACAAAACAACAGTAACATCAACAACAACAAATCTATCTCATTCATTAGAGGAGCATTGTTCTGAAATTCTCTTGATTAATCTGGAGTTTTTCAAAAAAGTGAATTTTCCAAAGCTCCTTGTTTCCATGGCTCATTTGACACATTAATTTATTTCAGTGAAAGGCTAAAGGTAAAAGTGCCTCCTCTAATATCATCTTAGCCTTAATAACGTTTCACATTTTCACTTAACAAAGCCTATTTAATTTTCCTGGCTTTTAGAATGATTTTTAATGGAGAGAATACTTATTTAGAAAACACTTTCTTCTGACAAAGTATACCTGACCTTTCTGTGGGCATTTTGCAGCAGGCTGTGAGCCGCGATGACGATAATGGGTTTTAATAAAAACTATCTTCTGGTTTTCCTGGCGGAGTACCAACATCTTTGCTGACATTCGTGACACACCGTCCTGGTGGTGATGCCAGGGAGGGGAAAGCCCGTTTGAAACTGCAGAAAGTCTGCCTGCTCCTCTGAGGGGCTGTGCTTCCAGAGGCTGGCTCACCACCTGCAAACAGAGTGTCTGAGAGCCTGTCAAAGCTTTCACCACCTTTGGGGTGCAAACAGCCCCCTGGGTATCTCTGGATTTTGAACCAGAGTTTCTACTGGCCCATTACAATCAGTATCTCTTCAAGGTCCCTATTAAAATCTCACAGGAGTGCCTCACAAATAAAGCTCTCAAGCATGGCAGGTGAATAATGACCCTACCTCATGCTGACTGGGGATGCTTCAGCCAACGAAGTCAGGATTTTTCTAATAAGGGTTGTTGAGCGAATGGCTTGAAGGAAGTTCAGCTATGGGGATGATGGAGCGTCTGTTGGAAGTCCTCCGTAAATTCAGCCCATCGCTGTCTTCGTCACTTTCTATAGAGATCTTCTAAGGTGGAGACCCTTTTGAAATTCATGGAGGTTCCTCTGTTTGATCAGCTTTCTGGGGCAGGTGAAGACAGGATGCCAGCAAGTAAGGAATGGAAACAATACCGCACATACTCTTCTCCACACTTGGATGAGGAAGTTACTGCTTTCTCTACTTTTATTAATATGAACTGGGCGCCCCACAAAACTCATGTGTTGAAGCCTCAAACTCTGAGACCTCAGAATGTGACTGCATTTGAAGACAGGCCCTTTAAAGAGGAAACTGTATTAAAATGAGGTGATTACTGTGGGTCTTAATCCAAGTTCTTAATGTGATGTCCTTATAAGCAGAGAAAGACCATGCCAAGACACAGCAGGAAGGCAAGGGGAGAGACATCAGAAGAAACTAAACCTGATGCCTGGGTGACTTCAGGCAGCAGAATTATGAGAAATAAATGTCTGTGGCTTAAGCCTCAGCCTGTGGCATTTTGTTATGGCAGCCCCTAGCAAAAGGATGTGCTTAACTGTGTGATCACAGATGAAACCACGCTCTACTTTTGTGTCTCAAGTTGTTTGATCTCAGGATGGATAAAATATAAAGGCATGTGAGCTAGAATATGCATATGTGGTCATATATGTGATGTGGACATTTATTACTATGACTGAGTCTGCAAGCCATGTAAGTTCATTTCTGTATAGCTATAGAGAATAGTCCGCTCTTACAGAATGACTTGAGTTTCATGATTTTCTTGGGTTCCAAAATCACTGTGGACAGTGACTGCAGCCATGATATTAAAAGACGCTTGCCCCTTGGAAGAAAAGCTTTGGCCAGGCTAGACAGAGTATTAAAAAGCAGAGATGTCACTTTGCTGACCAAAGAATGTATAGTCAAAGCTATGGTTTTTCCAATAGTCATGTATGTGAGAGTTGGACCGTAAAAAAGGTTGAGTGCTGAAGAATTGATGCTTTTGAACTGTGGAGCTGAAGAAGGCTCTTGAGAGTCCCTTGGACCACAAGATTCAGCCAGTCAATCCTAAAGGAAGTCAACCCTGAATATTCATTGGAAGGACTGATGCTAAGGCTGAAGTTCCAATACTTTAACTACTTATGCAAAGAGCTGACTCATTAGAAAAGACCCTGATGCTGGGAAAGATTGAAGGCAGGAGAAGAAGTGGGCAACACAGGATGAGATGGCTGGATGGCATCACCAACTAATGGACATGAGTTTGAGCAAACTCCAGGAGATAGTGAAGTACAGGGAAGCCTGGCGTGCTGCAGCCCATGGAGTTGCAAAGAGTTGAGCACAACTTACCAACTGAATCACAAAAAGGGCTGCCCTTGGATCTCTCACCTGCCATAGTGTGCGAAGGGTCCCACACTAGTAAGAGAACTGATCTGCAGAAATTTTTCTTGGTGGTTATGTCTGAAGAGAGTAGTCTTTGAAGTTCTGGTTATGGAATACAGCTTATAGCCAGACATCTTGGAATGTGAAGTCAAGTGGGCCTTAGAAAGCATCACTACGAACAAAGCTAGTAGAGGTGATGGAATTCCAGTTGAGCTGTTTCAAATCCTGAAAGATGATGCTGTGAAAGTGCTGCACTCAATTTGCCAGCAAATTTGGAAAACTCAGCAGTGGCCACAGGACTGGAAAAGGTCAGTTTTCATCCCAATTCCAAAGAAAGGCAATGCCAAAGAATGCTCCAACTACCGAACAATTGCACTCATCTCACATGCTAGTAAAGTAATGCTCAAAATTCTCCAAGCCAGACTTCAGCAATATGTGAACCGTGAACTCCCTGATGTTCAAGCTGGTTTTAGAAAAGGCAGAGGAACCAGAGATCAAATTGCCAACATCCGCTGGATCATGGAAAAAGCAAGAGAGTTCCAGAAAAACATCTATTTCTGCTTTATTGAAGTCACTGACTGGATGGATGTGAGTCTGAGTGAAATCTGGGAGTTGGTGATGGATAGGGAGGCCTGGCATGCTGTGATTCATGGGGGTCGCAAAGAGTCGGACACGACGAGTAACTGAACTGAACTGAATTAATCAGTCAGAGTTCATCTCTGGAAAGACCACAAGTGGGTTGGGATCTCTTAGGAACAAACTATTTGAACTTCTGGGCTGGATTTACCTGACTAGGGCAGACCCACCAGTGGTAATCTCCTTTTTTATGAATTTTTAAACCAACTGATGCGGAACTGTAACACACGTGAAGAATTCCTTTATATTGGAACCTAAGTTAGTGTTTGTTTGACTACCTTAAGATTGTAACAGAGTGGGCACATCAAAAAGTCATCAGAGTATTGGAGTTGGCTCTTACAGGATTAAAATAAGTACACATTCTATCACAACACATTGTCTCTTACAAAGTGGTCTCTAGCTTTTGGTTCTTGGGAGGAAACAGTTAAAGATGAAATGTGCTATCTTTTCACCAACAAATTATCCACTGTAAGGATGCAAGCATGCATGCTGACTCATATCTAACTCTTTGTGAGCCTGAGGACTGTAGCCACCAGGCTCTTCTGTCCATGGGATTTCCTAGGCAATAATACTGGAGTGGGTCGCCATTTCCTTCTCCAGGGAATCTTCCTGAGCCAGGAACCACAGTTGGCGGGTTTGATCTGCATTGCTGGTAGATTCTTTACCCCTGAGCCACTCCTACAAGGTGATAAAAAGAAAGTTTTTAGTAAGTTGAGAAAACTCTTTTCCATCTGAGTCCACCATGTCTCCAATTTTTTTAGTAAGAAAGAAGCACAGACCCTCTGGAAATTCAGTGTGATGTGGTCTTAGAAGAGAATCAGCCATTTCAGTAGTAATGAGCAAAGTGGTGTGGAACTACTTCTGATGGGGTTCTTTGTTCCTATAGTGTTTAACTTCTACATCTACTAGCACAAATAATTACATCTTGTTTTGTATTTTGCATAATATTTTATCAATCATCACCCTGATTATAAAGTCCCTTGGGGGCCTGCACATCCTGTGCTCCCCACAAGCAATACACATATGTTTTGAATTCAAACCTCCTTGAGTACATGTTTTCCTAAGGTGTTGTTGTTCCATTGCTAAGTCATGTCTGACTCTTTGCAGCCCCGTGGACCGTGCCACATCAGGATGCCCTGTCCTTCCATATCTCCCAGCGTTGGCTCAAACTTATAAACAATGCATGAAAATTTCAAAGGGTAGTGAAGGCCTCACACCAGCCCAAAAGTTAGGAAGATGATAGAAAACTGATAATAAGAGACAAGAACTTCTGACATCAGCAGAAATAGTAATATTAAAACCATCAATAATCTGGTGTTATTTAAGACAAGACCTGGTGCTCTGCACTCCATAATTACAAGCAGCATCACTCTACTTTCTAATGCAACAATCATTAACTTTGGGGAGGACTACCCAGACAATTAAGGAAGGTGAATATATGTCCAGGAGCACATGTTTAAATGAACTTAGGACACCACCCTTATGGGAAAAAGTGAAGAGGAACTAAAAAGCCTCTTGTTGAAAGTGAAAGAGGAGATTGAAAAAGTTGGATTAAAGCTCAGCATTCAGAAAACGAAGATCATGGCATCTGGCCCCATCACTTCATGGGAAATAGATGGGAAAACAGTAGAAACAGTGTCAGACTTTATTTTTTTGGGCTCCAAAATCACTGCAGATGGTAACTGCAGCCATGAAATTAAAAGGCGCTTACTCCTTGGAAGAAAAGTTATGACCAACCTAGATAGTATATTCAAAAGTAGAGACATTACTTTGCCGACTAAGGTCCGTCTAGTCAAGGCTATGGTTTTTCCTGTGGTCATGTATGGATGTGAGAGTTGGACTGTGAAGAAGGCTGAGCGCAGAAAAATTGATGCTTTTGAACTGTAGTGTTGGAGAAGGCTCTTGAGAGTCCCTTGGACAGCAAGGAGATCCAACCAGTCCATTCTGAAGGAGATCAACCTTGGGATTTCTTTGGAAGGAATGATGCTAAAACTGAAGCTCCAGTAAAAGATCATGGCATCTGGCCCCATCACTTCATGGGAAATAGATGGGGAAACAGTAGAAACAGTGTCAGACTTTGTTTTTTGGGGCTCCAAAATCACTGCAGATGGTGACTGCAGCCATGAAATTAAAAGGCGCTTACTCCTTGGAAGAAAAGTTATGACCAACCTAGATAGTATATTCAAAAGCAGAGACATTACTTTGCTGACTAAGGTCTGTCTAGTCAAGGCTATGGTTTTTCCTGTGGTCATGTATGGATGTGAGAGTTGGACTGTGAAGAAGGCTGAGCGCAGAAGAGTTGATGCTTTTAAACTGTGGTGTTGGAGAAGACTCTTGAGAGTCCCTTGGACTGCAAGGAGATCCAACCAGTCCATTCTGAGGGAGATCAACCCTGGGATTTCTTTGGAAGGAATGATACTAAAGCTGAAGCTCCAGTACTTTGGCCACCTTATGCGAAGAGTTGACTCATTGGAAAAGACCCTGATGCTGGGAGGGATTGGGGGCAGGAGGAGAAGGGGACGACCGAGGATGAGATGGCTGGATGGCATCACGGACTCAATGGACGTGAGTCTGAGTGAACTCCGGGAGTTGGTGATGGACAGGGAGGCCTGGCGTGCTGCGATTCATGGGGTCGCAAAGAGTCAGACACGACTGCGCGACTGAACGGAACTGAACTTATGTCAAAAGCTGTGACCTGAACAGTTGGTTCAATATCTCCTCAAATAAAGAGTCTCCTTCTAGTTGATGAAATCATCTTCCCAATTCCATATTTAAGTTGGTGGTTTTCTCTATACTTTCAACATGTAGACAGTCAAAAATGTGTCATAGTTATTATTACTATAGAAAATGGGAATTTATATAAATTTCAAAAGCCACTTATGTATTGGTGGTGGTGATTTGAGCTTTCCTTGTAGCTTAGATGGTAAAGCATCTGCCCGCAATTTGGTGGTGATTTAGTTGCTAAGTTGTATCCGACTCTTGCGACCCTATGGTCTGTAGCCTGCCAGGCTTCTCTGTCCATGTGATTTCCCAGGCAGGGATACTGGAGTGGGTTGCTATTTCCTTCTCCAAGGGATCTTCCTGGCCCAAGAATTGAACCCATGTCTCCTGCAGCTCCTGCTGTGGCAGCAGATTCCTTACTGACTGAAGCACCAGGATTCCACTTATATATTAATTTATTCATCCAACAAATATTGTTTAGCTCATACTATGTGCTGAGCATTTTGGTAAATTCCTGGGGTTATTGTTCTTTATGAAGTTAAAATTCCAAAACGTCTAAGAGAAGCATGAGAATTGGGGAATGTAAAACTGCAAGTAATTCCTCAAATAAATACAATGGTAAAATAGATTCTCTAAAAAGAGAACAGTGGAGAATGAGAGCTGTTTATATAATGTCTAAATGGTGAGAAGAAGAACTCTAGTGAAGGGACTTCCCTGGTGATCCAGTAGCTAAGACTCTGCACTCCTAGAGCAGGGGATCCTGGGTTCAATCCCTGGGTAGGGAACTGGATCCTTCATGCTGCAGTGAAGCTCCTGTGTGAAGCAGCTAAGACCTGGTGCAACCTAGTAAATAAATAATTTTCTAAAAAGTCCAGTGAAGAAGAGTTAAGTGAAGACAGCTCCCAAAACTCAGGTGCATGTGTTCAGGGCTCAGGAGGGAGAATGTGTCTGAGAGAAAGGAGTTGGAGATGGCAGGAAGTGAAGTCAGCCACATCAGACCAAGCCACATAGTTCGAAGTTACCCTGAGTACTTGAAAGCCATTGGAGGGCTTTATGGAGATAGGTTAATATTTTTAAATAATTCGTTTATTTGTCGGATACTGATGACACATTATCTCAGTAGTGACATTCATGTGGGGCTGCCTGGTTTAAACTGTAGAGAAATAATTGCAGGAGATAACTGAGATGAATGTAATTTAAATGATATTCTCACCTTCCCAAAATGGCTCTAAAGGAATGGCATGGCCCTGCTAAGGAATTTAAACTACTGAGTAGTATTTTCAAGGGAGCCATTACAAACTTCCATGGTCAGAACTGTTCCCTGGGAAATCAGATAGGAGGAGAATGTGGTGAATTAGAATGGACTATACTGGATCTGGAGAGTCAAGTCAAGAGGTCCTTTTAGTAGGTCAAGAGAAGAGGTGATGTGGGTTTCTGCCAAAGCAGTGTCAGTGGGGAGTAATGAACATTGGGGTAAGAGTAGTATTGAAACATATACATTACCATATGTAAAACAGATAGCCAGTGGAAATTCGCTGTATGATGCAGAGCACTCAAAGCCAGTCCTCTTCTGACAAAATAGGGGGATAGGATGGGGAGGGAGGTGGGATGTGTACCTATGGCTGATTCATGTTGCTGTATAGCAGTAACCATCACAGTATTGTAAAGTAATCATCCCCCAATTAAAAATAAAATTAAATTTCAAAAATGAGGAGTAATATGAGAGTAGAGGTAATGGGAGACATTGCAAAGGTAGAATCTATGTGATTGACTAGGAATGGAATGGTACAGCAAATGAGAGAATGAGTGAGTCCAGGCTTGTGAACCTTGAGATATCTTAGCTGGTGACAATGATGGTAGTAGACAAGATGGGACAAAAATGGAAAAGTCATTTGAGTTTAGAAAAATTAATATGGAGCCATTTCTACTTGCATGTGAAGCACACAAATATTGCCCCAAATGCATAAATATTTGCTTCGTATGAGAGTAGAATGGACTTCCTGACAAAAGAAGCATAGTATCAATGGTACTCAACTCATCAAAACATCATTCGTAAACACTGGGTTGGCCAAAAAATTTGGGTTTTTCAGTAATAGAAACTAAAACAAACTTTTTTCCCAACCCAATATTTTTGGGCCACCAAAGTATTGCAATACTATTTTTATAATTATCAGTTTGTATTATGTAAGAAATTGTGGCAGGTTGTTTGCAAAAATGGCCACCATTATAGACCCCAGTGTATCCATGATCCTTTGAAATGTGCTGACTTCTCTCATAAAGAGGTAAGATTGATTTCTCTGCCTCTTAAATCCAGGCTAGCTGTGATTTGCTTTGACAAACAGAACAGGAAGTGGGGAAAGAGTAAGTTTGTATGTTTTTACCCTAGGTCTCACTAGCTCTCAAAACTCTCCCCACTGCCATGGGGACAAGCTTGAGCTAGCCTGCTGGATGATGAGAGGTATGTTTGTCCAGATATATCTGGTGCCCATTCTAACATCACACACATGTGTAAAGCTATCTGAGACCAGGCAGCTGTAAAAAGCCTGCCAGCTGACAGCATTCAGCTAGAGCCCAGTCAAGGTTAGTCCATCCTGCCTAGATCCAGAACTGCCCAGGTGACCTATGGATTTTTGAACATATATAATTATTATTTTAAGTCACTGAGTTTGGGGATGCTTTTTAGTGCCATGGGAACAAGCTTGAGCTAGCCTGTTGGATGATGAGAGGTATGTTTGTCCAGATATATCTGGTGCCCATTCTAACATCACACACATGTGTTAAGCTATCTGAGACCAGGCAGCTGTAAAAAGCCTGCCAGCTGACAGCAGACAGCTAGAGCCCAGTCAAGGTTAGTCCATCCTGCCTAGATCCAGAACTGCCCAGGTGACCTATGGATTTTTGAACATATATAATTATTATTTTAAGTCACTGAGTTTGGGGATGCTTTTTGTGCTAATATAGAGTTATACATGGGAACTCTGTAGAAAATGTGAAATATAGATTAAAAGATTTTTAAAAAGATAATTAAAACCACTTCCACCGAGTTCAGATTTGTTACGGTCCTATGGTACAACTAAATCCTTTCACAATTAGGTACTCAGTGATACTGGACTGAATGTTTGTGTCTCCAGAGATTCATATTTTAAAGCCTCACTCCCTAATGTAATGGCATTTGAAGGTTGGAATTTAGGTTTGGAAGAGGTCATTGGGGTGGAGCTCCCATGATTGGATTGGTGCCCTTCTAAAGGAATGAAAGGATTTGTGTTCACTCAGCCATGTGGGGGAACCAGGAAGAGAGTTCTCACCAGACCCTCACTCTGCTGGCACCCTGATCATGGAGTTAGCAACTTCCAGAACTGTAGAAATACATATTTGTTGTTCAAGCCACCCAGTCTATGATATTCTTTTTACGTTAATTAATTAATTATTTTGTCTGCACTGGGTCTTTGTTTCTGTGTACAAGCTTTCTCTGGTTGTGGAGCTCGTCTCATTGCAGTGGCTTCTCTTGTTGCAGAACAGCGTAGGTCCTAGGGCATGCAGGCACAGACTCAGCTGCCCCACAGCGTGTGGGATCTCCCAAGACCTGGCATCAAACCCAGTGTCCCCTATCTTGTTTATCAACCTGGTTGACTAAGATGCAAAGTGAAAAATGGAATGACTCTCAATACTTTGATTGTAATCAACTGTTTTCATTTAATATACAGTATGGTTCTCTCCACAAGAGTAAAACCACTTCCACATCAGTTTACCATTTATACTTTATCCATTGCCTATAAATGGACACCTAGAATTCTCTACTTGTCTTATTCTACCCTGAATGTCTTTATTCCATCAAATGTCTTCTTTGACTAAGGCAACTTATGTGAAATATCCAATATCTTAGCAGAAACTAGCATGGAGTTTTGTCTGGAGTGGCCCTGGAAATAGTAAAAAAATTCCATTAATATAAGAAAAACATGATATAACTTATATTAAAGATCCAGTTTGATGAAGTGTGATCTAATGAAGTTCATAGCTAATAGCTAAGCTGTCTGAAGAAATGCAAGAGTTGATTTGTCAGTATTTTTCATTTGTCAGATTAAAGGAATAATGAAAATACACATGTAACATTACTATCATTACAGTAGAAAACGTGGACAAGAAGGACAATAATAATTTTTATAATTGTATCTATAATTAAGTAAAGCTATAATAAAGGTTCAGCTTTACCTGTAATGCTTTATCTACTTTAAAAAAGATTTGAATCAAGCATGGCAAAAGTAATAACATTAAAGAAATCAAGATGGTTAAATAAATTTTTGTTGTATTATTTTTTGTAATTTTCTCTATTTATAAACATTCCATAGTAAATATATCTTTGAAGAAATCTGGCTCAGACACTAAAGCGTCTGTCTACAATGCGGGAGACACGCGTTCGATCCCTGGGTTGGGAAGATCCCCTGGAGAAGGAAATGGCAATCCACTCCAGGACTATTGCCTGGAAAATCCCATGGACAGAGGAGCTTGGTAGGCTACAGCCCATGGGGCCGCAAAGAGTCGGACACGACTGAGTGACTTCACTCACTTCACAATAGAAGCAAATGTTTTGGCTATTAAAATGGATCCATACAAACTAATTTTCATTAACATTTACTGACCTTTTGGAAATACAGTCTTTGAGTTTGAGGCAAAGAAGATCATTAAATGAAACTAAAGCGTCTGTCTACAATGCGGGAGACACGCGTTCGATCCCTGGGTTGGGAAGATCCCCTGGAGAAGGAAATGGCAATCCACTCCAGGACTATTGCCTGGAAAATCCCATGGACAGAGGAGCTTGGTAGGCTACAGCCCATGGGGCCGCAAAGAGTCGGACACGACTGAGTGACTTCACTCACTTCACAATAGAAGCAAATGTTTTGGCTATTAAAATGGATCCATACAAACTAATTTTCATTAACATTTACTGACCTTTTGGAAATACAGTCTTTGAGTTTGAGGCAAAGAAGATCATTAAATGAATAGTTCACTTCCTGAGCAATGTAGTTGTCATCCTCTCCTGGGGATGAGAAGCCCTACAGAGTTCAGGAATCACATGTGACTCAACCTCTCTTTGTGTTCAAAAGGATGTCCCATTGAGTGGGAATTCTGCTCTTTGTAGAACTGGTGATCACAAAAATTTTAGATTTGCATTTATAAAGAGGCCACTGGGCTATCTAGTAGGATATTTCTAATTATAATAAACTGTGAGCTCATTCCACAACAAATATTTACTGGACATCTACTTTGGTTCTGGAGACATATAATCAAACAGGGCATGTGAGGCAGGTGTATAAAGAAACACTTCTCTAGTGAAGTGTTTTATTATTATTTTAATAAAGTGTTTTTATTATTTTAACAGCTATTACCCAAATATCTCTCAGAGAGTGAATTCCATTTGACAAATTAAGTTCCTTTAAATAGAAGATACCCTAAGTGAAAACAAAAAATCAAAAGCTCTTCTGCATGAGAAAGTGTGAATTCCTCCTTTAAAAAAATTAGTGGGGGTTGGGAAGATTGGGGTGAGTGAATAGAGAGCTTAGCATGGAAGAGAAAGGAAAAGAACAACAATAAAATAACAAAAGCCCAGATACTTAAAGGGACTGTAAACAGCTCTTTGGTATCTAAAATGAATTTTAAAGACAGAAGTAAATATTACAAAATAGTCATTTGTTTTTCAGAAGAGTGTAATGTAATTCCTAACCATGATGCCCAGACATTCATTAAGTTGGTTTAAATACAAATACTTTAAGGAAGGGATATTTTTTGTAAACATTGGAGGCACAGCCTGGATTCCTGTTTGGCTTAAGACTGTCAGGAGCAAAGACAACAAGGACAGTAACCGGAATCCCGAGGTTGAGTCGATTATGAACATGAAAGTCTTCATGCAGAGAAATACAGGGGAAAGGGTTTGGATTTCCATTGCCTGAAAAACTGGAGGCATGAGCCAATGTTATCTAGAGGGCAAGAGGGTAGAAGAATCCAACTTGAGTGCAGTAATAAAGTAATGTGACACACACTTGCTGAGAGGAGAAATTGTCCAATTTCCTGTGGGTGTGATGAAGTTTTCATAGCAGATAAGATAGTCGATCTGGGTATTAAACCTGCATATGTGTGAGTTGGACTGACAAGGTGAGAAACTGCAGAGGGAACAATAGTTTGGTGGTTAAAAACACAGACTCTGGGACAGATTGCTTGGTTTAAATTCTGCCATTTATGACTTAAATCCCCATGATTGTTACTTACTCTCTTAGCACTTCAGTTGCTTTTTCTGTGAAATGAGAGTTCTACCTCCAAAGAGTTGTCTGTAATGATTAAATGAATCACCAGCACAGAGTAAACTCTCAATGTGTTCCTATCATTATTATATTCAGGAAAAAATTAGTAGTTCAGCATGACCTGCATTGGGATGCCTAGCAGTGAATACTGAAGAAAGACTGAAGAGATCTTATCCACCAGATTAATTTAAAAGCTTCTGTTGGTCATGTGCAGCACCGCAGCTTTTAAAGTACAGTCAGAGTTTTGCTTTAGAAAGATGTCTGTGGCAGTTCCAAGGACAAGAATTGGAAGTGAGAGTGAAGGCAAAGAGAGTAGTCGGGAGGTTTCTGCATTGACTACTGAACTGGAAAAGACAATTCCTCACCTAGGGCCATACTGGAGCAGGTGAAAGGAACCAGGCTTACATTAGAGTTGTTTCCCATAGAGTCTCATTCCAGCCTCAGAATTCACAATGCTTTAGACCAGAACTCTCCAGCAGAAATATAATGTAAGCTACAAATGAAAGCCACATACGTCATTTCAAATTTTCTAATAGCCAGAGTAAAAGAGTAAAAAGCAATAGGGAACATTACTTTTAATAATGACGTTTATTTAACTCAATATATCAAAATATTATTATTTTTATCTATGAGATGCAATTTTATTAATGATATATTTTGCATTCTTTTTATAATAAGCTTTAAAAATCTGATGTGCATTTTGTATTTACATTTCATATCAATTCAGATTAGTCATATTTCAAGTGCTCAATAGCCATGTATGACTACTAGCTATCAGACTAAGAGGGAAGAGTAAATCTTTCTGCTATCCCTATTGTCTTTCAGATTAGAAACTCTCTAGGAGAGTTTCTTGGAGAAGGCAATGGCACCCCACTCCAGTACTCTTGCCTGGAAAATCCCATGGGTGGAGGAGCCTGGTAGGCTGCAGTCCATGGGGTCGTTAAGAGTCGGACATGACTGAGCGACTTCATTTTCACTTTTCACTTTCCTACATTGGAGAAGGAAATGACAACCCACTCCAGTATTCTTGCCTAGAGAATCCCAGGGATGGGGGAGCCTGGTGGGCTGCCGTCTATGGGGTCACACAGAGTCGGACACGACTGAAGCGACTTAGCAGCAGCAGCAGCAGCAGCAGGAGAGTTTCTAGAAAATCTCTAGAAATCAGCTTCTAAAAAATATGTCAACTTCTTGTTCTGACCAGCAGAGAGATGTTTAATCATTTACAGGGTCCTTTAAACTGGAACCCCACTCCAGTACTCTTGCCTGGAAAATCCCATGGGTGGAGGAGCCTGGTAGGCTGCAGTCCATGGGGTCGTTAAGAGTCGGACATGACTGAGCGACTTCATTTTCACTTTTCACTTTCCTACATTGGAGAAGGAAATGACAACCCACTCCAGTATTCTTGCCTAGAGAATCCCAGGGATGGGGGAGCCTGGTGGGCTGCCGTCTATGGGGTCGCACAGAGTCGGACACGACTGAAGCGACTTAGCAGCAGCAGCAGCAGCAGCAGGAGAGTTTCTAGAAAATCTCTAGAAATCAGCTTCTAAAAAATATGTCAACTTCTTGTTCTGACCAGCAGAGAGATGTTTAATCATTTACAGGGTCCTTTAAACTGGTACTAGAGATAGGCCCATTGGGCTAATTTTGTGTGATAAAAATCTTTTTATTTCCCAGTGATCTGCTGTTCTGAAGACAATAGCTATAATTTTTAAGAATTTGTCTTATTTCCTACAAACTGCAGGGCTTACCTATATTGTATCCTATCTTGACAGTCACTTGAAGGCTCTAGGGTTGGTGCATAAAGATAAAATTAGCTTTTATGTGGACTATAAGGTGACATGAAACATTTGGATGAGCAAGGGCAGTGGTGAGACTTCTTTTTATATTGAATCATTTATTTGTTAAAAAATGGTGAATGCCTACTGTGCATCAGGCCAGGATTGAGGGACCCAGTGCTGAGCCCGAGACATGATCCCTTCTCTCATGGAACTTCTGGCACATTGGCAAAAGTTGAAGTCATTTATGCTCAGAACCCCCTGGTCCTGGAGGCAGGGGCATGGACCGCATAACTCTTTTCATCTGGTTGTTCTTCATGTCTCTCCTAGTCTGGAGGACTTGAGTCACAGGTGACAGAGTTGTGGCAACTAACGGCCCAGTTAAGGTGGGTCACACTCTCCCAGACTTCCTTGTAGTGGGTTGAATGGTGGTCTCCCAACCATTGGGATAGTTATGTCCTTATCCTAACCCCTAAAACTTGTGAAAGTGAACTTACTTGGAAAGAGGATTTTGCAGATGTAATTAAGTTAAGGATCTCAAGATAAGATTATCCTGGATTATCTGGCTGGGCCATTAATCCCATGATAAGTTTCCTATAAGAAATATGAGTAAAGACAGAGACAACAAGAAGAAATACATGAGGACACAGAGACTGGAGTGATGTCGCTACCAGCCGAGGAATGCCATGGGTTGCCGGCACCCACCAGAAGCTTGGAGAGAAGCATGAATAGATTTTTCCTCAGAGCATTCAGGAAGAGACGACCCCGTTCTGGCACTTTCAATTTGGACTTCTATCCTTCAGAACTGTGAGAGAGCACGTTTCTTTAGTTTTAAACTACCCAGTTTGTAATTTGTTATAGCAGCCACAGGGAGTGAATACATTCTTTAGCTATAGAGCTTTGTGGAAGGAAGCTGCCTTCATTATCTTTGTCAAACATATATTAAGCTCTCATTACGTTCCTGGTATTAACTGTGGTACTTAGATAAATTCACCACCAGCTCCAAGGATCCCAGTTCGTGTCAGTCAGCCTCCTTTTGTTTAAACAAAAAGACTTCTCAGTTTTCTCCCAATTTGCTAACTTTTTGATGTCCAACGAGGGATCTTCATGTTTAAAGACTTTGGAAAGTTCTGGCCGATAAGACAAAATGTGAATGCCAGTCCCATAGCAGACATCACCTTCTTGAGGGGAAGTTTTCCTAATTTTCCTCTCTAGAGCCATTCCCCCAATGTGGCTTCATGAGAAATCCTTGTTTTGGTCCAAATGGACTTGTTACATCTCTTGAACAGAGCTGTCCTGCTGATCCTGGTCGTGATGCCAATTGTCTTGCTGTATCTCACTGTGTGCATAGTTTGCTGAACCCAGGGTAGGCGAGGCTTGAGCCAAGAGGCTGGAAGGAGACTTGAGGGGCTGTGTGAACGGCAGATGCTCATTCTCTCCCAGCTGGCACAGCAGCCATGACACAGCCTCTCTCCTGGCTGACACAGTGGCTGTGCCAGTGAACGTTTGCTGCTACATCCAGTGTGTGATGCTGGCTTTGTGGCCTCTGGGGGAGGGGAATTCAATCGGGGCCAGAGATGAGGTTTGAACACTCGAAGTTTTTGTGTAATAAAGTTTTATTAAAGTGTAAAAGAGACCAAGAAAGCTTCTGACATAGACATCAGAAGGGGACAGAAAGAGCGCCCCCTTGCTAGTAGCAACTAACCTGCTATTACTAACATTTGCACTGGAGAAGTAAATGGCAACCTACTCCAGACAGAGGAGCCTGGCGGGCTGCAGTCCATGGGGTCACAGAGAGTCTACACGACTGAGTGACTAACACACACACGCGCGCGCACACACACACACTAGCAAGCTGCTAATTAGAGAAAGGAACCGCCTCCAAACTGAGAGAGTTGCACCAGGCCCCTCACCCAAAACATGCATTTTGAGATAGCATTGGCACAAGGTGAGTCATCCAGGGCCATGAAACAGTTGACAGGAATCTTAAAGAAAGTCAGATTTCCAAGTAAATACATGGTTCATTAAATACCTTAAGAAAACATTTCCATAAGAAAAATGCTTCAGTTAGCTCAAGGTTTGAGATAAAGTTAAGTTCAGGGGGAACCAGGTGTCACCATGATAACACAGGATTAGAAGAAAACCTCCTTTAATTTTGTGTAGAGAAGGAAAAAAAAGTCTGCCACTTGAAGTTTATTTCCTCCTACAATAAAATAAATAAATAAAATAAGTAAAAATTTTAAAAAAGAAGGAGACCTCTGGCCTCCCTACAGAGGCTGTTAACCCTCTCAGCAGCAGACGCTATATTCTCTCCTGGCATGGCTGACCCAATGGACACAAGCGTGAGGCAGCAGTCAATGCCGCCACTTTCTTAGGCGGAGCTCGAGTATGCGTACCCCTCACAGTAGCCCACGACCAAGCGGGTACCTGGTGATGAGCGTGCACAGTGCTGAAAGTGCTGTCAGCTGGGACAAATCATTATTTACGAAACGCAGGGTAAGAGCAAGAGGGGCTGTGGGGAAGAGAGCCTGACCACGCCATCTTGGCTAACTTGGCAACTTGGCTAGCATCTGCCTACAGTGCGGGAGACCTGGTTTCAATCCCTGGGTTGGGAAGATCCCCTGGAGAAGGAAATGGCAACTCACTCCAGTACTCTTGCTTGGAAAATCTCAAGGACAGAGGAGCCTGGTAGGCTACAGTCCATAGGATCACAAAGAGTCAGACACAACTAAGCAACTTCACTTTCACTTTTCACTTTCTACAATACCTCACCATTCAAGCCCATCTGCCTTTGACTTTGTTCTCTCTGCCTACTCATCCTTTCATTCAAAGTTCCAGTGTTATCTTTTCTGAACCGTCTCTAGTTTACTCTGAGTGCCAAAGAATTTGATTCAACGCCTGCTTAAGGTCTTTGTCCTGCTGCAGTTCAAGGTGTTCATTTACTTATTCCATCTTCCTTCTGCCCTGTGGACTCTTCACACATAGGGCCTGACCTCCCTCATCGCTGTGTTCTCAGATGCTGCAGACAGCAGGCATTCAATAGTCTTTATAGAATCACCAAAGGGTGAAGTACGTGATCCTCAAATATGAACTCACATAAAGTAAAACTAGAGTGGTATACGAAAGAATGCCATGTTTATCAGGCCACTTCATGGATCCAAATGTAGGAACACCCAAGACTTAATATTGTAAGTGTCAGATCAGGAAATAAATGAGTCAATTTCCCTGATCGATTTGTAGACTTTGAGAGTAATGGACTGTGGACTTTGAAAGCACCCCTCCCACCCCACCACTGCCCCTCCTCCAGTCGCCTTCTCTGGCACATTCCTTCCCCCGCCCTCCACCAGAGCCCACCCATGCTGCCACCCTGAGCAAACGTCCGCACCATGGGATTTGAGCCCCACATTGCTTTCATCTTCCTCCTGGACAGGGATGAGATCCTCTCGTCTCATCAGTCATTTGCTCTCTGTCAACAGGCTGCTGCTAGAAGCCTGCCGTGGCTCAGGTGGCTGTCGGGGAGGAGAAAGTCCCAGTGGAGACTGAGGCCGTTTGGAGTGAGCAGAAGGCCCCCGCAGCCACAGGTGCCCAGAAGCCCCAGAGGAGAGGAAACAATCTAGACGCCTTCCCCTAAAAGGTGGTTTTACCAGAAGAAGGATGAATAGGCCGGAAACCATCCCGCCAGCAACCCTCCTCTTGTCAGCTCCGCGCTGGACAGAACAAATGCGCTTTATCTGCAAGTCAGATTGGCTTCCGCAGGCTGATACATCATGCAGAGACAGAGCAACTCCCTCCCAAGGAGCGTCATCTTCTCCCTCTGGAGGTGCCCTGATCCCCTGGCGGCCTTCCTGCTGGCAACCAAACAAGTTCAAAAGGGTACAGGGATAAGGCGGACGCTGCCTGTGTTCCCCCAACTAGTCCATCCTAAGTCCAGGCTGGCCCTGGAGGCGGGTGTAGCAGCTTCAGGCTCTCTCTGGCATTGCTCAGCAAGGCCCAGCAGCCCAAGCCCAGTGGGCTGGGAGTGGCTGACTTCCAAGTGCTTCTTTCCACTCACCCCACCTAGATGGCTCAGAATAAGCTGGAATTCTGCTCTGCTTAGTGTTGGGATGGCCTTTCATCTCTGGTGGGAGGATCAGGAGGACTGATCAAACCCTGTCTGCACTGATCATGGGTTTTACCCAGCACTGTTGGCGTCCCCACTGCATGATGGGAGAGTGGTCAGAAGAAGGTTAATTTTGAGCTTAAGAGTTCAAATTGGGAAAAGAAAGGGACCTAGGACATTTTGGGTTTCCTCTTGATGATTCTAACCACTTCCTCAGTATTTAATTCCTAGCGTGTCTGTCCACCACTTAGGACAGAGCAAAGGAGACTGAGAGCAATGGGAAAGGAAGGATGAAAAAGCAGATGAGGAGAGATCAAAAGCACGTAGGAAGGTCAGGGGGATGGGACGGGTTGAGGTCATTTGGGCAGAAAGCTGGAGCAGAAGATACTATAAGAATTGGACCGCTGTCCTGCTGAACCCACTTTTTGTTCTTTGCTCAAATCCCATTTCTTTCTGTCTGAAACACTGCATTGATTTTGGAAATGTGGCCTTATAACTGTCCATGAACAGCTGACCTTTATTCTTTTTTTAAAAATTTTTATTCATATATTTATTTTCGCTGTGCTCAGTCTTTGCTGGTGTGCAAGGTTTTCTCTAGTTGTGGCGAGTGCCTGTGCTCTAATTTCAGTGAGAGGGCTTCTCATTGTGGTTGCTTTTCTTGTTGTGGAGCGAGGGCTCCAGGGTGCTCGGGCGTCCGTAGCTGGGACACGTGGCCTCAGTAGTTGCTGCCCCCGGGCTCTAGAGCACAGGCTCAGTAGTTCTGGTGCACGGGATAAGTTGCTCGATTGGCCATCTCCCTATTGAGAGAGTCAGTGAGAGGGAATGGGAAGAGTGAAGAGTGTTCTAGACTCAACTTCCCCCTTAACAAGCTGTATGACACGGTGCAAGTCATTTGACCTCTCTGGAGCTCAGTATCTTGAGCTGTAAGATGCTACATCAAATTCTAAGATTTTTTTTTCCCCTAGCTTTAAAACCGTACAAAATTGGGTCCAATCTTTTATCTGCTTGCACTTAGCATACTGTGGTAGATTCCACTCTACGTCTTCAGCTGTGTCTTTCCCCTCTCCTTTCTTTATTTTCAGTATCCACGCCATCCTGAAGTAATCACAATCTTTCTCTCCCTTGATTCTGGTCTCTGAACATGCCATTCCATTTGCTTAGCGTGCCTAATCTCATCTCCCCATCTCTAAACTCTTACTTTTCCTTTTCTCTGCGTCTTCTGGGAAGTCTCCTCTGGCCCTGCCCTGACTTTAGCTGAATTAGGTTTCCCATGTCTTCTTAAAGCCCCTATGTTTATCCACATGTCACTTTCTAGAGGATATTTTAATTGATCTTCCTTGATCTTACTGAAGGAGGATTTTTCATTGTAGACCTTATTTCCAGAGGATATTTTAACTGTAGACCTTGATCTTACTGAAGGCGTGAGCCATCTTTCGTATTTACATCCAGTTCTTGGATATAACACAGTGAATGTAGCGGCGAGTCACTGAAGTTGACCTTAGAGCTCTTGTCTGTATCTTTCTATTTTTTTTTCTTAGGGATACACGGATGAAATATTTTCTTTAGTAAAAGAGGGCAGAAGGCAACAGGAGTGGCAGAAAACGGGCAATAAAGCAAATGTATTTGGACTCCAAAGGCCTCTGGATTCTGTTAATGAACAGTATACACTCTCGGACTAAGGAGGTGATGCGGCTTGTTTCAAAGACTTGGAAAGCGTGGAGCTGACCTCAGTAGTGCGAGCCCCTCGGGGAAAACATGAGATGTGAACTGAAGCTAAAATGTGGAGGGGTTAGAAGTGAGCAATAGAAGCTCTCTAGGGAGTTTCTGAATCACTTTTCTCCTTTATCAGTGTCTTTGTGACTCAGGCTCACACTCACCCTCATTCTTAACTACAGAAGTGTAAGGCCAGACCCTCATCTGAATCGTGGCTTTCCCACATTATCCCAGCAACAGTGAGAAACCAGGCTTTGGAGGAACCTGGGGGCGATTCCAACACATTACAAGAGAGTCAAAAGGGCACATGAATGTCATTACTTACCGAGCAAATGGGAGGCAGACACTTTGGAAACACATGCTCATTAAAGAAAAAGTGAAAAATGGAGAAAAATAGCAAGAGAGGAAAAAAAACCTAACCCGAAGTCTACCCGTCCCTCCCCAAAGACAATTATCAAAGAGTTTCATAGGTTTTATTAACTTCTTTTTCTCCATGCACATTTTACCCCCTTTGCTTTACTTTAAAATTAATTAAGCAATACTGTATATGCAACTTTCAAAACTTTTAAACTTAAGTCATAAAAGAAGAATCTTCTTATTTTATGGGTACTGTAAATAAAACCTTTGGGTTGATTTTACTGTCTCAACATTTCTATTTTTTAAAAGGACTAACTAGACATATATTCACAGCAAACAAGTAGAGACCAAAAGAAAGTAAAGAAAAATTCAAGTTGTCATCAAATAAAATTCACAATAAACTTAATAAAGAGTGTGTGAACATTGTATAAGGATCTCCTTTTCTAGAATAAAACAAGCATTTCTAGAGTTAACTGGGTAAGCCATAGGCTTGTGAAGTGGGAAGCAAAAACAAATTGTGGTTCCTGGCTTGTTTCTCCCCAGGAGAAGGGAGGAATTAACTGCTGTTCCTTTCTGTCTATGATCAGGCCAAACAGCCCCAAAGATCCAAATTACTATTGATTTCCAGTCTCTCAGGGTGAGCGAGACAATCAGAGAAGCCCTGGGCCAGCCGGCGGTCATGGTCTCTTTTGCTGGAGGGGGAGTTCCAGGAGGTAGAGTCTCCTCAGACCTCCTGGAGTAGAGACCTGGTTCTCTCTTCTCTTCAGCCAGGAGCCAACTGCTCCCTTCAGCTGGGATGGGAGAGGCTCCCAAGTACTTCTCACCAGAGAATAGGCTATGGGTCACAATGGAAGGAACTTCTACTTACTCGAAGGGATTTCCTCATGCTAACTGAGATGCCACGAAAGAAAGCTTCATTCAGATAAACGCCTCTGAAAGGATTAACAGGTGTACAGTTCAGTTCAGTTCAGTCGGTCAGTCGTGTCTGACTCTGTGACCCCGTGAACTGCAGCACACTAGGCCTCCCTGTCCATCACTAACTCCTGGAGTTTACTCAGACTCGTCCGTTGAATTGGTGATGTCATCCAACCATCTCATCCTCTGTTGCCCCCTTCTCCTCCAGCCTTCAATCTTTCCCAGCATCAGGGTCTTTTCCAATGAGTCAGCTCTTTGCACAAGGTGGCCAAAGTATTGGAGTTTCAGCTTCAGCATCAGTCTTTCCAAGAAACATTCAGGACTGATCTCCTTTAGGATGGACTGGTTGGATCTCCTTGCAGTCCAAGGGACTCTCAAGAGTCTTCTCCAACACCACAGTTCAAAAGCATCAATTCTTCGGTGCTCAGCTTTCTTTATACTCCAACTCTCAATCCATACATGACTACTGGAAAAACCATAGCCTTGACTAGATGGACCTTTGTTGGCAAAGTAATGTCTCTGCTTTTGAATATGCTGTCTAGGTTGGTCATAGCTTTTCTCCCAAGGAACAAGCATCTTTTATTTCATGCCTGCCGTCACCATCTGCAGTGATTTTGGAGTCCCCCAAAATATAGTAGCTATTCTTTAGCAGAGAAGTCATTCTATACATTCTATACACACACATGGGAAATGTAAGAATATCAATAATAGAGAATGTAGTTAAACAATAGGCAAACTTTAAAAGTATGATTTTGAAAAAAGTGGAAACTTCTGGTTAATACACAATTTCATCCAAAATTACTTTTACTGTTGACTCTAGCTATTGAGTAACAAAACTGTTAAAAGATTTTTTTTGGTGTTGCTTTTTGTTTTGTTTTGTTTTCTTTTGAAATATAAATTTTATTTCATACTGTATTTGGTTCTAGCTGATTTGTGTGAGAAAAAGTGAGAAAAAAGATTATAAATAGCTAATTTCAGCACTTATCAAAATAAAGGTGTCAAGTGACTAGGCATCCTGACAGGATACATCAGTTCAGTTCAGTTCAGTCGGTCAGTCGTGTCCGACTCTTTGCGACCCCATGAATCGCAGCACGTCAGGCCTCCCTGTCTATCACCAACTCCGGAGTTCACCTAGACTCACGTCCATCGAGTCCGTGATGCCATCCAGCCATCTCATCCTCGGTCGTCCCCTTCTCCTCCTGCCCCCAATCCCTCCCAGCATCAGGGTCTTTTCAAATGAGTCAACTCTTCGCATGAGGTGGCCAAAGTACTGGAGCTTCAGTTTTAGCATCATTCCTTCCAAAGAAATCCCAGGGCTGATCTCTTTCAGAATGGACTGGTTGGATCTCCTTGCAGTCCAAGGGACTCTCAAGAGTCTTCTCCAACACCACAGTTCAAAAGCATCAATTGTTCAGTGCTCAGCCTTCTTCACAGTCCAACTCTCACATCCATACATGACCACAGGAAAAACCATAGCCTTGACTAGACAGACCTTAGTCGGCAAAGTAATGTCTCTGCTTTTGAATATGCTATCTAGGTTGGTCATAACTTTTCTTCCAAGGAGTAAGCGTCTTTTAATTTCATGGCTGCAGTCACCATCTGCACTGATTTTGGAGCCCCCAAAAATAAAGTCTGACACTGTTTCTACTGTTTCTCCATCTATTTCCCATGAAGTGATGGGACCAGATGCCATGATCTTTGTTTTCTGAATGCTGAGCTTTAAGCAAACTTTTTCACTCTCCTCTTTCACTTTCAACAAGAGGCTTTTTAGCTCCTCCTCACTTTCTGCCATAAGGGTGGTGTCATCTGCATATCTGAGGTTATTGATATTTTTCCCAGCAATCTTGATTCCAGCATTTTCTGAATGTTGAGCTTTAAGCCAACTTTTCCACTCTCCTCTTTCACTTTCAACAAGAGGCTTTTTAGCTCCTCTTCACTTTCTGCCATAAGGGTGGTGTCATCTGCATATCTGAGGTTATTGATATTTTTCCCGGCAATCTTGATTCCAGCTTGGGCTTCTTCCAGTCCAGCATTTCTCATGATGTACTCTGCATAGAAGTTAAATAAGCAGGGTGACAATATACAGCCTTGACGTACTCATTTTACTATTTGGAACCAGTCTGTTGTTCCATGTCCAGTTCTACCTGTTGCTTCCTGACCTGCATACAGATTTCTCAAGAGGCAGGTCAGGTGGTCTGGTATTCCTATCTCTTTCAGAATTTTCCACAGTTTATTGTGATCCACACAGTCAAAGGCTTTGGCATAGTCAATAAAGCAGAAGATATACCTAAAAATAAGGTAATCCCTTAAGGGAAAAACAGCGCCTCTGTATGTGTGCACACTCACAGGCAACATGTGTGGTCAATCAAGAGAATGATCTTAATATTTAAAATTATTACAGACAAATAACAAAAAGGAGCTTCACAGGTGACTAAGTGGTAAAGAATCTGCCTGCAATGCAGGAGACATGGTTTTGATTCCTGGGTTGGGGGCATCCCTTGGAGAAGGAAATGGCTACCCACTCCAGTATTCTTGCCTGGGAAATCCCATGGACAGAGGAGCCTGGCGGGCTACAAGCCACGGGGTCTCAAAAGAGTCAGACACGATTTAGCAACCAAGCAACAATTACAAAAAGATGAATATAAAACACAATAGAGAACTATGCTCACAGTTCTCACACATACATACAAAAGAAACATCTAGTCAACTTATGAATAAATTGAGCCTCATTGTCAGAGAAGGAAAATATTGAAAATAATGAAAAATAAATAAACCTTTCGTTTAACAAGCTAGAGTATGATGACTTTCTTTCTTTGTCGTGTATTCCTGTGCATTTCAAAGTTTCTACAGTAACTGTTACTTTTACTACCATCAGAAAAAAGCGCCATTCCTTGAGAAAAGTGTCGAGAAGAGATAGCACTTTGAGTTCTACATGACAGACTTAATAACACTGCATAGACGGACAGAGCTTTCTCCTTGACACTCTGTGTCCAGGTGAGAAAAGAACAGGTGAGCCCATTCCTGTAGTCAGCCCCCTTGGTGGGTGCGTCTGACAGTCTCTGATATTGCCAGAGCTCAAATTAAAAGACAATGTCTAGGTGTGTCATAAACCGAGACAGCCTATTAAAAATCAGAGATCATTTTGCCGACAAAGGTCTGTCTAGTCAAAGCTACGTGTTTCCAGTAGCCATGTATGGATGTGAGAGTTGGACCATAAAGAAAGCTGAGTGCCAAAGAATTTGAACTGTGGTGTGGGAGAAGACCCTTGAGAGTCCCTTGGACTGCAAGGAGATCCAATCAATCAATCCTATAGGAAGTCAGTCCTAATATTCATTGGAAGGACTGATGCTGAAGCTAAAGCTCCAATACTTTGGCCACCTGATGTGAAAAGCCAACTCACTGGAAAAGACCCTGATGCTGGGAAAGACTGAAGGCAGGAGAAGAAGGGGGTAACAGAGGATGAGATGGTTGGATGGCATCACTGACTCAATGGACATGAGTCTGAGCAAACTCAAGGAGTTTGAAAGACAGAGAAGCCTGGTGTGCTGCAGTCCATGGGGTTGCAGAGTCAGACAGGACTGAATGACTCAACAAGTCAAAATACCTTCTGTGTCTGAATACAAAGTTCTACCCGTGATATCAGTATGCTTAACTGAACAATTTCCCACCATCTTGTCTCAAGGGGCTTAAATTGCAATGTCTTATAACAACCAAGATTGGAGGTGTGGTTACAAAGTTCAAGAAGGATTCTGACTGGCTCTCAGGGGTGACTATTCCTGGTCCTGTGCCTTGAACAGAAAACAAGTCTCATAGAGGATTTCCTGCCTTCCCTGGGATTGCCAGGCTCTTATGAGTTGAATTCCAATGTTGTAGCTTTTTAGTTAAAAAATAATTTGACACACACACACACAAAAATAATAATTTGACACAACAGAATGGATTCAGTGGCCTACTTATTTTCAAGTAAAAAAATATGACAGACAGACAAACAGAGACAGCACTCCTTCAGCCTCTGGGCTCACCCGGAATTCTTTATCCACCCCATACCCCGAATAACGTAACCACACTGCTGCCTTTTTCAGATGTGACTTCCTTGAGCCCATGTGAGCCTCGTGTGTTCTTACAGAACTCAACCTTCTGGATGACCACAGTGCTTTAAAGCAGATCACTGGGCGAGTCTGTGGGATCCTTCTCATCTAAGGAAAATTATAGTAAATTGCATGTTTGCCATGTGCATGCTCACTAGACCTGGCACATCCTTCCCCCCTGAAACATTCAGGGACGTAAGTCTAAGGGGCTTTTCATGCTGTCAAAGCAGTGGCTTCACCAGGATTAAATGACCCTTAATTCAAATCCTGCCAAAGGGTAGAACTACACACAGTATTGTATTCAGAGCTCTTATAATAGGGCTTAATTAATTTGTGACCACTGGTTCACATCCGCATCCTTCTCAAGATCAAGAAGTACTTCTTCTGTCCAGAGTTTAAAAGTAGGAAAGAAAAGGGGAGAGGATGAGAGGAAAAGAGAAAGGAGGGGAACTTGAGTGCTCCCCAGCTGAGTGCTCCTCTGTATCAAGCACTGTTCTTCCCACCACGTGCCTTGACCACCTGCTCTGCGGTCCTTCCACCTCTCTGGTCTTCCCTATGTCTGGTCCTCCTGTATTCAATAAGATCTCCAGAGAGACTCCAGCATACACAAAAGGAGCAGATTGTCTCTACTGAACTCAAGATCCTCTCCACAGAAACCTATGGACAAAGTTTCCAATTTATCAAGTGAGTTACTGGTCATTTTTTCCTAAAATAATCTCTGAATTGTGCCTTAGAATAAGCACATATAAGTATTATTATGGGAAAAAGTGTGCGAAGATTTTAGGGCTATTATTTCATATTAATACATGCTTCTCCAGAAACATACTTACCTATAATCTTACTCTTATAAGCAGCTTCCCTTGTGGCTCAGCTGGTAAAGAATCCGCCTGCAATGCACAAGACTTGGGTTTGATCCCTGGGTTGGGAAGATCCCCTGGAGAAGGGAAAGGCTACCCACTCCAGTATTCTGGCCTGGAGAATCCCATGGACATAGTCCATGGGGTCGCAAAGAGTCAGACACGACTGAGCGACTTTCACTTTACCCCTGTAAGTCACTTTGCCTTACTAACATTAACAGTATTTTAACTTTGAGGCCATATGTCGTTATATTAAGGCAATGTTTGTGGGTTTTTTTAAAGAAAGTCTTTTTTTCCCAATATTTAAATTGTTTGTAACTTAACTCAAAGGAACTTCAGAAGAATTAATGTTAGAATTCCCAGTGTTATGATGGGAATTACTGTCAGAATTCACTAAGATGAGCTATGCTCTGGAAAGGATTGGCTTAAGCTTAGTTTGAGGAAGTCAAGCCTAAAGGGGATTTGAGCAGCTTTGTGTAGTCCCTGTTCATGGTTAGAATGTGGATTGTTGTAATAAAGCTTTTATGAGAGACAATACACACCCTGGCATTGTTAAAAACTATCTACCACATATTTAATGACACAAAAAGTATGTGTAATCCTGACCATATCTGAATATTTTACATAAAGTACATAAGTACATGTAATCTTGAACAAGCATGAATTTTTTTTAAATTTTCCTATATTCTGATGGTATTCACTCCCTTAACTTAGTAAGTCAACCACAATCAAGGATACCTGTTGTGGATGATTCAAATTTGTTGTACAGTTCATGTGTCTCTTCCTCTTTGTTTTACCCGTAATGTGAATGGCTCCAAATTCACAGTCTTGAGTCCTCAACCTCTCTACCTCTGATGCTATATTTACACTGACGCACACCTTGTCCACCCAAACTTGTCAAAACTTAGAATTTTTAATTTCAAGAAGTTAAAAATATGTTCCAAAGATCATTAAATATGTCTAGTCCTGGATTAACCCTTTTACAGCTGACCATCCTAGTTAATGGAGCACTGGCAGCTCACCTAACCCTCTTTCTTGGTCTCCTGGTTCTTGCTTATCCGTCTGCATTCTCGCCTGTCTTCTCTAGCAGGACCACACTGCCCCTGTCTCCTTCTTGCATTATTCTGTGGTATGCTCTCATTCACCCCCAGGTCTCAGCCCACCCCAGAGAGCCACAGGGCGGCATGAACACAGGCACCGACCACAGAGCGGCCAGGCGTGGGAGCGCTCTTTACTCCTGCAGGTCAGAGACTGTCCTCCTCCACCTGGACACACCAGGCAGTCTGGGGAATCTCCTGGCACCACCACAGGCAGCGCAGGTAGGAGCCACTCCAAATCTCGGCAACACAAGATGAGCCAATCAGACCAAGCGACCCAGAAAGGGTCTGAAAAACCAGACTGCTGTTCGAACCTATAAAAGTAGGCTATGACCTATGTGTAAAGCTTAAATGGAGTGACTGCCTTTTAAAATAAAATATTTAAAAGGTCCCACAGACTCCTAACAGAATACTCAAAGTGTCGAGGATACAATTTTTTTTTAAATCACCGATAATAACAAGAATCAGAAAATCACAAGCTGAATGAGAAAAGTCCATCAACTGATGTTAACGCTAAGATGAATCAGGTGTTAGAATTATCTGCTGAGCATTTTCAAGCATCCATTACAAAAATGCCTCAGTAAACAATTACGATATATCTTGAAACAGATGAAAAAGCAGAGAAATATCAGCAAAGAAATAGAGGTCATAAAAAAGAACCAAATGGAAATAATAGAATTGAAAAATACAATAACAGAGATTTTTTAAATAGTAGAGTGTCCAATAGCAGAATGGAGAAGAAAGAAGACAGAACTGGGGAACAGAAGGATAGATGAATAAACCTCACCCAGTCTGAACAACAGAGAGCAGACAGACTACAAAAAACATCAACCAAGACTCAGACATCTGGGGTCATAACAAAAGACCGAACATCAGACCCTCTCAAAAGGTGAGGAGAAAAACCGTGGTGCTAAAAGAGTGTTTGAGAAAATAATGGATGAAAACGTCTCAGATTTGGTGAACACCTTAAACAGATTCAGGAAACTGAATAAAACCCAAATACAATAACCGCAAAGTCATATCATAAACTGCTGAAAACTAAGGACAGAAAAACTCTTTAAGACATCCAGAGAAAAACAATACATTATCTTTAGAGAAACAAAAATGATGCATTACCTACAGAGGAACAAAAATGATACATTACCTTTAGGAGAACATGAATTCCAGAGACAACAGATTTCTCAGCAAAAATCACAGAGGCCAAGAGGAAGTGACACAATGTTTTTCAAAGGCTAAAAGAAGAGAATTGTCAACCAGTAAAGCTATGCTTCAGGGATGATGGAAAAATAAAAACACTCTTACATGAAAGGAAAAAGAGAAAACAACTTCTGACTAGCATGAAGGAAGGTGAAGTCACTCAGTCATGTCCGACTCTTTGCGACCCCACGGACTATAGCCTACCAGGCTCCATCCATGGATTTTGCAGGCAAGAATACTGGAGTGGGTTGCCATTTCCTTCTCTGGGGATCTTTCAGACCCAGGAATCGAACCTAGGTCTCCCGCATTGCAGGCAGATGCTTTACCATCTGAGCCACCAGGGATTTAAAGCATGCTTAAAGTGAATCCTTCAAACTTCCCTGGTGGCTCAGACGGTAAAGCGTTTGTCTACAATACGGGAGACCCCGGTTTGAGCTCTGGGTTGGGAAGATCCCCTAGAGAAGGAAATGGCAATCCACTCCAGTACTATTGCCTGGAAAATCCCATGGACAGAGGAGCCTGGTAGGCTACATTCTGCTGCTGCTGCTGCTGCTGCTGCGTCGCTTCAGTCATGTCCAACTCTGTGTGACCCCATAGATGGGTATATTCTATGGGGTCCCAAAGAGTTGGACATGACTGAGTGACTGAGCAATCTCACTTTAAAGTAAGTACTTCAAATTAAAGAAAATGAAAAAAAGAAGAAATTTTGGAGTCTAATTAGAAAAGAAGAAACAGTAATGGAAAGAGTAGAAGTGTGAGAATCTATAATGAATCATCCTCTTCCTTATGAATTTTCTAAACAATATATGATGGCTGAAAGAAAAATGACACCCTCGAGCTGCATTTAGACGTGGAGCGAGTGGAGAGGACCACGCGGCAGCGAGATGTCACGTGTCACCCAGAGTGGTGAATGCCAGTCACAGCAGGCCACGTCCGGCTGGTTATTTCTGATCTGCCTGCCAAGGCAGGAGACACGGATTGGACCCCTGATCCAGGAAGATCCCACAGGCTGTGGGGCAGCTAAGCCCACATGCCGCAAGTACTGAAGCCGTGCGTCCCAGAGCCTGTGCTCTGCAACAAGAGGAGCCCACACACCACCAGCAGAAGGGAGCCTCCGCTCTCCGTAACCAGAGTGAAGCTCATGCAGCAAGGAAGAGCCGGCTCAGCCAAACGTAAATAAATAAATAGACTGGACAGGAGGAAATCAAACTACCCCTGTCTGCAGAAGACGTAATTTTCCACATTATTTCCAGAGTCCCAAAGAATCTATAAGACCTTTCCTGAAACTCAAAGATGAGTTCAGCAAGTTTGCAGAAACAAGAAAAGCCAATCCCATTTGGAAATAGTAACCACGAGCTATGGGAAATCAAATTATAAACACAGTATCATTTGCAATCTAAAGAAAATGAAGTACTTACTTATATACTCAATAAAACATGTACAGGATTCATATATTGAAAATTTTAAAACATGGGTGAAGGAAGCCAGAGAATACCTAAACAAACAGCCCCTCATATGTTAGAAGTCTCAGCATAGCCCTTCTTCTCCACTGTAAGCTCTTCCCATAACGCAGAGTTACCACCACCATCACAGCCTTAGTATTATAACTTCTTGCTTTCGTGTCTGAATCTATCTGCCCCCACCTGCGGGTAGGGACTGGATTTTTCACTATTGTTTTTCCATGGCCTGGCATTCAGTAAAGCCAGGTAGACAAGTAGAGTCAAGTAAAGAAGCAGCAAGGTGGTCCAGGGGAGAATGTCACACGGGCAACTCAGGACGTAGCTCTGGCTTTCAGAAAAGCATTCAGGGCTGGCAGTTCAGATTTAGGAGCCTTCAGAGTCAGACGCTTAATGAGACTCTAAATGCCAAGAAATACCTGGAGAATAGAGAAAGAAAGACGGGGTGGGAACCAGCATGGCCATCATCAAAAGTCCACACACAGCAAATACTAGAGAGGGTGTGGAGAGGAGAGCAGCCTGCTACACTGTTGGTGGGAGTGTAAATTTTACAGCCAGTGTGGGCAACAGGATGGAGGGTCCTTAAAAACTAAAACTAGAGCTACCCTGATCTATCTGATCCTGCAGTCCCACTCCTGGGCATATATCCAGAGGAAAACATAGTCTGAAAGGATACGTGCACCCCCAACGTTCATCGCAACACTGTTTACAAAAGCCAAGACTTGGAAGCAGCCCAAATGTCCATCAACAGAGGAACGGACAGAGAAGATGTGGTATACAAGGGAATATTACTCAGCCTGTGGAGAGAATGGAACGATGCCATTTGCAGCATCACGGATGGACCTAGACAGTGTCATACTGAGTGATTTAAGTCAGACAGAGGAGAAACACCATATGACATCCCTCACATGTGGGATCTAAAAGAAATGATACAAATGAAGTTACAAAACAGAAAGAGATCACAGATTTAGAGAATTAACTTACGGTTGTCAGGGGGAGTCTGAAAGGTCATGTACACACTGCTAGATTTAAAATGAGTGACCACAAGGAGAATAGCACCGGGAACTCTGCTCAGTGTCATATGCCAGCCTACAGGGGAGGGGAGACTGGGGAGAACGGATTCATGGATATGTATGGCTGAGTCCCTTCACCATTTGCTGAAACTACCACAAGCTTGTTAATCACCTATACCTCAATACAAAATAGAAAGGTGGTTTTTTTTTTAATTAAAAAAAATGGGGAGAGAGAGGGGAGGAAGGAAGGAAGAAGGAAAAGAGCATACGTACAGAGGAGGGGCGAGAAGAGACAGGAAGTAGGGAGAATCCAGGATCAGCAAACCAAGCCGAGAGCAGCAGCCCCCAGAGGCCTGAAGGGCAAAGATTACAGGGCTAGTCGCTGCGACATCACACAGGGGCCGGGGCCGAACGGCAGCGAGCTGAGGTCTCAGTGGCTAAAGGCCGGAATCAGGGCAGCGACGTGGTGCTAAGAGAGTCTTCAATGGGAGGAAAAAGTTTGAGAAAAGTCAAAGGCTGAGAGGAAGGATGAGAAATCAAAAGCAACAGAAAGCAAAGTGGAAGGCGTTGCTGTGGAGTGAGAGCCCCCAGGAGAGGCGGAGGCCGGGGGAAGACCAGGGCACAGAGCAGAGGGCAGGGAGCTCCCGGGAGAGGGCAGGGGGACCTCAGACGCCCAAGGCAAGCAGGCCAGGGTGACACGTTGGGCGTCAGACTTCTCTCTGTAATCTGTTATTGACTCCAAGAGCTGGTTCAGCGAAGGCGGGAACTTCAATAGACTGACAAGGTTTTAAAGTTGCAAAGCAAGTGAAGGAACCGGGAAGGGAAAAGTGAAGTTTCCAGAAGCCACTGACAGTTGACCTGCAGTGACCACGTCTAGCTCCCAGCCCAGCCTTGACCTTCCCTCGGGTAGAGGTCAGGGGTCCAGCCGGGAAGGCAGAGGACGAGAGGGAGCTCCAGAGGGTAACCTGCCCATCTCCTCTCCTGTGCTTGTACTTCTGGGTTCTTGGATGTCAGCCAAAGTCTACCAAGACCCCATTTTGCTGTATTTCTGAGGCTACACAATCACTGTTTCCTCCAGTGTTGCTATAGTCTAGGAACAAAGCTTACTCATTGTCCTAGCAGCAGAAAAGATTCCAAAATTCATCTTCTCCATAATTCAGACCCAAGTCAGCAGGCTGGCAGGCTCAGGTAACCTGGCCAGCTCGCTGGCCACGAGGACTCACGATGCCATCCATCATCATCACGAGCCGCATTCACGTTTCTTCCTTTGGCGTAAGTGTGAAATGCAAAGGATTGTTCAGACAGAGAGAGATGAACCAATGAGATCCTGGGACTCAAAGAGGTGCTTTGTTAGAAATGAAAACGGAAATATGATTCCAGGGGAAAAAGGACTTGGTGGCAACATGGTCACACACTCCTTTCAAAACATGAAAAATAAATTCACCCTCAAGAAAAAGAAGAAAAATGGATCTGACAGATTCATTCTCTCCTATCTGGAGGCTCCTCCTCTGAGCCTGTATATCAGGAATCAGTCTGAACGAGCAAAGCTATGCCACCAAGACGAGGCCTAGCTTCCATTGTCACCCAGCCCCATCCTCTCCTCACTGGTCTCTGCTTTTTAACCCAAATATGATTAAGTGGCCTGTCCCAGAAATGAAAAAAAAAAACTTCCATTCCAGCCCGAACGCAAACAGATCTCACACATGCATCGCTACCTTCGCAACATCCACTTCTAATTTGAATGTTCAGAACTCTGATTGTACTTCTAACCCAGAAGAGAATAAAAAACATCCTTCAGTGGCTTATTAATTACAAATTCTTCCCTGTAGTCTGTGAATGTACCTCAGAAAAACACATGTTGGACAGGGCAGAATTATAAAACGTGGTCAGATATTCCGAGGTTTATCAGTCCCACTCCCTGATGTTACAGACAGGCTGCCTACAGACCAGGAAACAAAGGTCCCTGAGGTAGCTTTTCAGACCCAGACAGCTTTGACCATATTAGAACACCTATCAGCGGTAACACAGCACAACGCAGGCGTCTCGGTTGAACTGGCACACAGCAGTCTTTGCTTCTATCAGGGGCATTTCCTGCACACCTAAACCCAGATGTGGCTGCAGCTCACCCAGGACACAGTGCTTACCCAGTAAGTATTTGTTCAATTGCTTCCTAAAGTCGATGCAAATGAGAACCCACTCTGATCTCCTTGAAAGTCCCAACCATAAATGATTCTCAAACATAAGGGGAATCTTGACAACTTCCCCGCTGAGGATGACAGTTTGTCAATTTATTATAGATCATCATGGCCATTTTGGAACCAAATCTCAGAATACTAACAATGGACTTTTTCTGAGTTACGCACTAATTTACATCAATATTCATCTTTTTATTATATGGTTAGTGAATCACTTTTATGGGTAAATTTTAAATTGCTTGAATTCAGAACTGTGTCAGAAGATCCAGAATAACTCTCAGGCAAGATCTGAGGCTCTCATCACAAATCAAATGTAAATGACTTGAACACTGTGATGTTCGTTTTGAGAAGTACTCATCTGCAAATGGACCTGATTTGATAAATTGCTCAGAATGTGAAATTATGAAACTCCTCATATATGGGTCAGTTTAGTGAGAGATCAGTAATGTAAAGTTATGATGGTAAGCCTAGTAAACTACAATGAATACCATCTTTCTCTTACAGACGAGGGGAAATAAGCTTATTAACAACATAGTAACATTGCTTCATCTCGTCTTCCTAATAGCTTGTAGTCTGTGGATCCAGTGTTGACTGTTTATGTTGCCATCGATCTAACTGAAAAAAGACAGGGAGGTTTTTCTGATGGACATCTCTGCCACCTTCTTAACTACTAAAATCAAACGTCATGTTCGGCTATTAATACTGAGACGGAACAGACAATGGCCAGATAACATCTTAATTTTAGATAGATTCCCAAGTCAAGACCGTATAAAGGTGATATAAAAAGGTTCGTGATGTCCAAGACAAGGAAATCACAACATTCTCCTTACCTTGGAAGTACACAAATCAGTCACATATTACCTTGTTAAACTAGCTGCACAGAAAGGGTATACATCAAAATTAAAAAAAAAAAAAAACACACACAGTTACCATTGTGAAAGAGAAAAAAAATGACTAATTGGGAAGAGGAATGAGTCTATTTTCTAAGAGAAAATCAAGCAGGAAGCATTTAAAAGGATTTAGTTTCATCCTGCTTTGCTGGTTAATAACATGGTTTCTCATGAAGTAGGATGAGAAACCCAGAGGCAAAGTGAAATTATTCAAACTTCCTAGGTCCCTGGTCTTGGCTACATTTTGAATGTGATGTGCAACATGAAAACACTTTTTTTTTTTTTCTCTTCCAAATCTCTGAGCCTCCTGGCACATGAAGTAAAAACACACAATGCCTACTCCTGAACGCAAAGAAAACCATCCTCACCACACTAAGCAGGGATCTAAACACACTTTTAAAGGGAGATTTTGGCAACCAAGCACAGTGGCAATCGGCATCCGTTACACTGAAGGAAGGCGGAGAGGAGCTCTGACTGGGGCCCCGAAGATGAGTGTGTACAGCTGTCAATGGCATCCTGTTCCGAGAGGACACAGAGTGTTTTTTTATCTGGGCTAAACTGACAGGACATACTTGAGCAGTGACATATGTTTTCAATCTTTATTAGCAGCGTATTAGCCTAAAAGTTTCTCTTCTTCTTTTCTGCCCCTACTTCCCCTTCTTTAAAAATTTAACTAAAGAAAGTGACATGTTAATTTCAGCTCCGCCTCCGCCAGGTCACCCTGGGGTCAGCAGATCAGAAGCATTAGCGGAAGAAGGAAGACAGTGCGCTCAGACCGCCGGCAGGGTGACCCAGCCATCAATCAGGACGCTGAGAAACTGAACAATGACAGCCATCTGTCAGGAAGCAGGAGGTGGGGCCTCATTAACACACGGCTCACCTGCCCGGAGCTACGCCTGGCTTGTAACAGTTACCATCGCTCACCTCCAAGGCGTTGCTTGTCTATGCTCCATGAAATAACAGGTCCTCTATTTCCAGCCTGGTCTCCCCTCTGAGTTCACATGGCCAAGTCGCCTGGAGACAAGAGGAGGAAGAGAGGGCTGGGTTGGGGCCAAACCTGGGAGGGAAAGGGTGCTGTCAGAAGCCGAAAGAAGGCACCTGGGTTCACCGACCGTGAGAGGTCAGCAGATGGGACCACTGAGATCTGAGCCATCCACACGCCAGCCAGGGATGCGAGAGTGTGATCAAGGGTCCCCCCACCCCATTATCCTCAATGAAGGCATCTCCTGGATGGGAATGGTCTAAGATCTCAAATTATTTTCCACTTTGTTTCTTGTAAATACAGGTAACTTGAAAATAAAGTAACCACAAAGCTCTCATTTTCTGAGCATCGGAATATACCACTGGGAATCTCTTCTATATACCTGCACCTTTCCTTACTGTGTCTGCCTCTAACATACAACATTTAATTAATTTAGCCTAAAGAAACCTTGAAATGCTGCCCACAAAGAGAATTCTCCTAGAGGATATTTTGTTGTGAAATGATATTTGTGTTCCCCAAAGGAGGCCGTCATATTTGTTGTGAGGCAGCCTTCCTGGACTGTACAAACCCAGGTTCTGGGTGGAGTATGGTTTCTTTGAAGGGCCATAAATAGATTCTGCTAAGAAGTTTTAATGGGAAGTCCAATTTAAACATGGGCCACAATCCAGAATGGTTCGTAAGTTACAAAAACTTGTTATTCTGCCACTGTAGGAGAATTAAACACACAAAGACACACAGAGCTGGCCTTTCTTAACTCTGGGACAATAATAACGTACCTTTTATCCCGAGGTTGGAAAAGTAACCAAAGGCCGCTAAACTCATAGGGGCTCAAGGGCCATAAGACGGAGCCTGGGAGGACGCCGTGACCTCTCTGAGGCCCTGCAGACCGGAGGCAACACCAACCGGGGCTCGAGGGTCCGCCTCGGTCACGGAGGAACTGGAGACCTCCCGGGAGGAGCAGGAGGTGTAACAGAACAAGCTGATGGCTGGTGCCACACGCACGCTGGGTGTTTAAGGGGCCTCGAGCGAGGGTCACTTACACGCGGGAGGCAGAGAGGCCTTGGGGACCAGGAGCGAGAGGAGCCCAGACAGGAGGTGGAGGGCACGTTTCTCCTGGGGCAGCTGGGGGCCTATAACTTGATGGCACCAGGAGAAGCAGCCGACGGGCCGCGTGCGGGGCCCTGGCACAAGGCCCTTCCGGGGTCCCAGCTTGCGGCCCGGCTCCACCTCGTCCAGGCCCCACGTCCGCCTGGCGGCCAGGCCCCACCCCCGCCTGGTGGCCAGGCCTCCGATGGCGGGTCACGCGGCTGCACACGTGCGGCGGGGGCACCGGCGCCCGCCAGCCTCGGAAGGGCCTGGCCGAGTGCAGCACTTCCATGAAGGAACACACGGTCCTCAGTGACGGCAGGGCCAGCGTCTGTGTTAAACACAGATGTTCAGTCCCTTGTCTGCATCTGCAAAATCCCCAAAGATTGCAAAAACCGCAAATATTTTCGTAGCTCCTTCCACGACAAAATCTGATCTACCCTTAACGGACGTGAGACTCCTCTACAGTTCCTGTTTAACCCTCAGAGCGTGAGCACGCCTGGTTTGGCGGCGTCTAGACTCATGTGTTTGATTCTGAAGCAGCCTCCGACCCCGACGTGCTGTTCTGGACACAACGTCCACTGTTCCGCCCTGCACAACCTCAGATTCTGAATTCCAAACTCATGCGGCTGGGTGACCCCAGATCAGGCATCCTGAGGCCTCAAATAGGAGGAGGGTTTTGTGAGCCTCCATCCAGACACCTGCTGACATTCCCAAGGCTGACAAAACAATCACAAAATAGTGCATAGTTCACGTTGTTGTTTCTGGGAACCCCCATGTTGAAATTGCCCATCAATTATTGTTTTCTCTTCTTTTCTGGATAACAAGCGAAGGTCATGGTTAATAACAGTTCTGCCAGGAATGCTGTGTTCATACCAACTCAGAGGGATAAAAGCTCCCTGGGCCCAGGACGCAGCTTTGGGAGATGCAGCCACGGGTGGCTTGCTTTCCTGGAAGCTTCAGATCCGCTTGCAGACCATTTGGGGTCAGCACCCTCAGAGGAAAGGCCAGAAATCGGTGCATACCCAAGTCCCCAAACCCTCATTCTCTCCTCTCTGATTTGCAAAAGTCATTGTCACAGTTGCTCTAAGGAGGGAAATAAAATACAGGCCTACCCAATTCTAACTCCCAAGAGCTTACTCTGTACCACACAGAATTAAAATATTGATTTTCCAGGAGGCCAGCGGAAGATAAAAGGTGGGTTTTGATGCAAGAGTCTTACATGTAACAGAACCAAATTTCACTTCTGGTGATGCTTCTCTCATTTACCGGGACAGCACTTGTCCCTGACACTTGCCCTATCTCCTTTTGTTTCACAGAAATTACTTTTAAAGCTTCATATTTTTAAACCCACCACCTGGCTGGCTAAGATATTTTTCCCAATCACAGGGCAAATGATCTTTTTCAAAACAAAATCCAGATTCATTATGCACCTCTTTAGGTTTCCTTTATTTATTATAGATTTCAAAAAGGCACACACAGCACATAGCTGATTTTTTAAAAATAAATCTCCCCCTCTCTGTCTCTCTCTGTTTCTCCCTCCCTCTCTCTGCCTGTCTCTCTCTCTCTCTGTGTCTCTCCCTCTCTCTGTCTCTCCCTCTCTCTGCCTCTCTGTCTCTCTCACTGTCCTCCTCCTCTCCCCTCGTCTCCCCCCCTGCCACCCTCCCTAACTGTCCAGCCTCTACAAACCTAGGACTGTGAAAGAAACACCCGTCTATTGCTCTGTCAAATGTGCCTGCCTAGGATAGCGATTGGGTTTATAGAAGAGACAAACATTTCAGGCATGCCATTCTGGGGTAATGAAGCATGGCAACAAAATATACCTGTGCAACATTTGATAAAGATGAGCTGACACGCCAGTCCAAATAGGTTCCTTTGTGTGTCTGCACGTGTCTACCATCATGGCCCTCACCTGAACACACGAAGGCAGCGGCAGCAGTGGCAGCTGGCAGGGCCCAGGAGGGGAGCTGCTCGCGCAGCGAGACAGCGTGCGCCTCTGGCCTCGCCTTCACTCCCACTGCCCCTAATTTATGGTAGGTGTCCTCCCTTTCTATGAAAAAAAGAGTGGCTCGATTTTTCTTTCTTTCTCTTGCTATCTAGTTCCTGTCACAGGGCACGGGAGAAAGACAATGAGAAGGGTCCCTCGGTGTTTAGCATGGGGTCTTAAGTTAGAATGCTTCTTAGTAGGGTTTTTATGGCTTTTATTGTGGTTTGATTAATGCAAAGCAAAATTAAATCCTACAGTTACACACGGTACATCAAGCCAGGAGCAGGCCCACTGTACTTCCTGCTTTGGTTTACAGAGAGCATCTTTTGTTGCTTAATCTTCACTCAGAGAAGGTGGGATGGCAGCGGGCTGGGGGAGAGAGACTGTAGACCAGCTGAGAAGTGATCTGGAAGACGTAGGAGATCCAGTGACCCACACGGGAGCTCGGCAGTCATTCCGATCGCTCATCCACATTGGGGTCTTTGAGTTTCCGTCCACTTCCTGGCTTGGAGACAGCCACGGCAGCCAGCCCAGGTGAGCCTCTGCAGGTGCCTGGCGCAGGGTGACACCCAGACGGCAGGGAGGGTGCTGTCTGCCCCCTGCCACTCTCTCTGAGCCTGACTTCACAAAGGCCTGTTCGGTGTATGCCCTTGATGCTATTTATAGAGAAGCACATCCTATTTATAAGGCAACGCAGTGAAACCGAAAGGGGCGTAATAGCCACTCTGTATTATAAAGCCCTTCTGCTGAGCGAGCTGGACAAAGAGCTGTGGGTGATCTGATTTCTTTCTTCTCCCGGTGGCAGTCATAGTGTGTGGCGCGCCACACGATGACAACAATGAACACTTTGTGGTGTGATGACCTCTCCAGGAACCAGACGCACACAGGTTCTACTTTTGCTCCCTCATTTCATTGCCGATCCGTCATCACACCCGCACACAGGCCTAGAAACCCCAGCTAACCTGTACCTGCACATGGGCTGGACCTTCACTTTGCCTACATCAGATGAAGATGCCTCTGAACTGTAATTTCCAAGCAAAGTCATCTTGGGTAAGGATCCTTCTGTATCCCCCTCAGAGCCTGTGCAATAACAATACAAATCTTGACTAGAGAAAATACAGAGCAGGCATGTGGAACTTTCCTGGTGGCTCAGACAGTAAAGAACCGCCTGCAACGCAGGACACCTGGTTCGATCCCTCAGCTGGGACGATCCCCTGGAGGAGGGCATGGCAACCCGCTCCAGGATTCTTGACTGGAGAATCCTGTGGACAGAAGAGCCTGGAGGGCAAAGTCCACAGGGTAGAGGACCTGTTCTCTAGTTGTGATAGGCAGCTATTCTGTAGCTGTGACAGGCGGGGGCTGTTCTCGGGTTGTGAGAGGTGCCCAGCTGAGCAACTTAGCATGGGCATGAGCTGTGGGGTTTGATATGGGAAGGCCGATTCGAGCATCTGCCTGGCCTCTCCTTAACTGGGGGATGTCTTAACTGATGCTTCCTCTTCTATAATATTAGAATAGAAAGGGACTTCCCTGGTGGTCCAGTGGTTAAGAATTCTCCTGTCAATGCAGGAGACACAGATTTGACTCTTGGTCCAGGAAGCTCCCACATGTCTGGGAGCCACAGAGCCTGTGTGCCACAGCTAGTGAGCCTGTGCCCTAGAGCCCAGGAGCCACGTCTGCTGAGACCATGCGCTGCAAGTACCGATGCCCTCCCCCCTAGATCCCGCGCTCCGCAATAAGAGAAGCACCACCACCAGAAGCCTGAGCACGGCAACTGGAGATAAGCCCACAGGTGGCAGTAAAGGCCCCGCACAGTCAGAAAGTAACTAATTAGTAATAAGGAAAAGCATGTTGCTGCTATTCACTCACTGAGTCATGTTGACTCTTTTGAGACCCTATGGACTGTAGCCCACCAGGCTCCTCTGTCCATGGGATTTCCCAAGCAAGAACACTGGAGTGGGTTGCCATTTTCTCCTCCAGGGGATCTTCCCAGCTCAGGGATCAAACCCACGTCTCCTGCGTCTCCTGCACTGGCAGGCGGATTCTGAGCCACTGGGGAAGCCCAAAGAAAAGCATACAGGTTTTTAAAAATATTAGAATAGGAAGATGCCGGGCCAACTATAAGAGGAGTTGGAGAAAATCCAACAGACAATGTGTATAAAGCACTCCATAAACTGCAAAACACTACACTAAGGTTCATTTCTTTTACAAAAAATTTAAGTAGTTTACCTGCTGCGTCTGCTGCTGCTAAGTCGCTTCAGTCGTGTCCGACTCTGTGCAACCCCAGAGATGGCAGCCCACCAGGCTCCCCTGTCCTGAGATTCTCCAGGCAAGAACACTGGAGTGGGTTGCCATTTCCTTCTCCAATGCATGAAAGTGAAAACTGAAAGTGAAGTCGCTCAGTCGTAAAAAAAAGCAAATTCTAGAAGTAATCACCAGAGAAGGAAATGGCAACCCACTCCATTGTTCTTGCCTGGAGAATCCCATGGACGGAGGAGCCTGGTGGGCTGCAGTCCATGGGGTCGCTAAGAGTCGAACACAACTGAAGCGATTTAGCAGCAGCAGAAGTAATCACAAAATAAAGTTGTGTCAAATCTCAAAAACATAGTGATAAAAAAGTGGGAGAAAAAAACAATAAACTCCCAAATTGCATTGCTTCTGGCCTTACAGAATCTGAGTTTTATAAAATCCCCAGTTACTTAAGGCTTCTGTATCGTCCAAGCCATTTCATTGACATCATTCTTTTAAACTGCAAAGGAATGGTGAAAGTATCCCTTGAGATTTGCGGCAGGGAGAGCTGTCTAATGGAAGTCATTTGGTGAGTTGACTATTGTTTGTTGGTAATGAGAGACATACTCCTGAGAGGAGATGTATTTGGGGGGGAAACTTCATAAACTTATCACAAAATCAGCCCATTTCTTTTTTTAATTGGAATATAGTTGATTTACAAGGTTGTGTTAATTTCTGAGCAAAGTGACTCAGTCATACATATAATGCATTCTTTTTTATATTCTTCCATTATGGTTTATAACAGGATATTGACTATAATTCCCTGTGCAATCCATCAGGATCTTATTGTTTATCCATTCCACATATACTAGTTTGCATCTGCTAATCCCAAATTCCCAATCCATCTCTCCCCACCCCACCTCCCTTGGCAAACACAAGTCTGTTCTCCATGTCCGTGAGTCTGTTTCTGTTTTGTAGCCATAGGCAAGTTCATTTGTGTCATGTTTTAGATTCCACATATAAATGACATCATATGGCATTTGTCTTTCTGTCTGATTCACTTAATTTAATATGATAATCTCTGGGTTCACTCATGTTGCCACAAACTCATTATTCCATTTTTTATGGCTGAGTAATATTCCATTGGTATGCATACCACATCTTCTTTATCCATTCATCTGCTGATGGACATTTCGGTTGTTTCCATGTCTTGGCTATTGTGAATAGTGCTGTTATGAGGACATATGATTCTTCTTATTAGAGTTCTATCTGGAAAATCAGCCCACTTTCTTAAACACACAAAAATAGTGGAGCAAACAAAATTTCTAAGATAAGTTAAAAGGTTCCATTATTTCCTTTGTATCTTGTTCTACGTCAGATTCACTGAGATATATTTCACAGTTATCAAGTTTGATAAACACATGCACTCATGTACCCATCACCAGAATCAAGATATAGAACATTTCCAGTGCCCTTCATCCCACTTGTAGCCAGTCAGGTCCCCGACATCATGGACATCTCCTGTCCCAATCCATAGCCACCACTGACCCCTTCCCTGTCTCCATGATTCTGCCTTTTCCAAACGTTCAGATAAAATGGAATCGGAGCATGTACCCTTTAAGTCTGGCTTCTTCCGCTCTGAATAATCCACAGATGCACATCCTCCATGCGACTTATGAATCAGTAGTTCAATTTTTTTTTTTGCTTTTGGGTAGTATTGCTCGAGTGTCCCATGGGCTATTTATTTACGAGGTAATGGTTATTTGGATTGTCTCTAGATCTTTTTCAACTATAAATAAAGTACCACACCTTTGCCTAAATCCTGCACACCTGCAGTTCTAGAGTACTCTGTCCTCTCAGAGTCAACACAGGCAGGCTTTTCTGTGAATGTAAGCTTTCATTTCTCTTGGTTAAAAACCTGGCAATAAGACAGATGGCGGGTAATACACAGTGGATATCTCCTTTCAGAAGAACCTGTTCTGTTGTTTTCCAAAGTCTGCACCACGTTGCATCCCCACCAGTAACTTCTGTGATCTGGAGTTGCTCTGTATCCTCGCCAGCGCTTGATGTGGTTCGCAGCCTTTGCAGTGGGTGTGCACGACTTGCTCATTGCGGTTCTGATTTGTATTCTCTGGTGACTGAAGATGCTGAACATCTTTTCACGTGCTAATTTGCCATCTGTATATCTTGTTTGACGCAGGCTCTTTCAAATCTTCTGCCCAGGCTTTTTACTGGGATGTTTCTCATTATTGAGCCTAGTCTAGATCTCAGCACTTTATCCGATATGTCTGTTGAGCAAATTCTCTTTTAGTATGTGGCTGTGTTAATAGTTTCTTCCGAAGAGCAGACGTTTTCAATTTTCATAAAGTTATCAAGGTTGATATTATGAGTTATGGTTGTTGAGAGGTTGTTAGTAAGTAAATTAATTAGAAAGACTCATTCACCAATTAGAGGATCCTAATTGATCACAAGAACACCTCAGCGTAACGTTTTTCCTTCTTTTTCACAAACTTGTGAAATTCAAAGACCCACATGAGGAACATGGCCTGGTGGGATGCCAGCGGCATAACTGGTGCTTTAGGGCCTAAAATGAGACTAATCCTAACCTGATTATTATTCCAAGTGTTTGGAATTTGGCGAAACAGTAAAGTGACCGTAGATGACTTAGTTTCTCTGCTTTTTCAGTTCCTGACTTAATGAAGTTTGAAAAGGAGGAAACTGGATATAAAGAATTTTTAAAAACTCTATGAATGACTAATAAGCATATTTAATGAACAATATTTAACTATTATTTAATGATTGATTAATTAATCAATAATTAAGATCCCTTGGACTGCAAGGAGATCCAACCAGTCAATCCTAAAGGAAATCAGTCCTGAATATTCATTAGAAGGATTGATGCTGAAGCTGAAACTCCAATACTTTGGCTACCTGATGCGAAGAATGGACTCATTGGAAAAGATCCTGATGCTGGGAAAGATTGAAGGTGGGAGGAGAAGGGAATGACAGAGGATGAGATGGCTGGATGGCATCACCGACTCAGTGAACATGAGTTTGAGTAAACTCCGGGAGTTGGTGATGGACAGGGAAGTCTGGCATGCTGCAGTCCATGGGGTTGCAAAGAGTCAGACATGAATGAAGGACTGAACTGACTGAACAGAATGAGCAATTAGGTTATGTGCATATACAACTCAATGCATAGAAGAAGTGCTTCTTTTTGCTTGTTTAATCACTCTTTTCTTTTCACTTTGGAGGGGGCAGATTATAAGATTCTTCTTAATGTGTGGAAGTCATTTCTGAAACACAGGCAGATCGCCATCTCAGGGTGAGACGTTTTCTTTGGAGCCTTCTATTTCCTGGGCTTCCCCTGCCTTCACTGCCTTGACCACCGCCTTCATTACCGGAATTTTCTAGAAACTGTTGGCTGAAAGCTTTTGGTCCTTTGGCATCAGACCTCTGTCTCCATTCCTGCAGTTGCTCCTGCATTGCTGCTCTTCGTGTTTTTTTTCCGTATCGTTATGCTTTTCATGACACCTGTAAGTAGACGCTTTCCTCTGATGACTCAGAAAATAAATGGAATTTTTCTTTTAATCCATTAGCAATTCTGCTTTTTCAGCACCTGCACAAATCCTAGCTCAGCTCCAGTTCCTGCAGCCACAGCTACCGCTGGGCTCCAGGCCTCTAGCTATTTTCTGGAGCTTGCCCCTGCTAGCCGTCTCACCAAGGACCGGGCCAGGTTTTGCTGTGTGTTCTCCAGGCCTGGTCATAATGGCGTCTCTGGTCTCTTCTCTGCCCTGTGACTCAAGATCTTCTCTGCTCTTTGCATTCCAGTAGGATGCCACAGAAAAGCAACCCCAAGACACTCCTGGTGTCTCTGGCATGGGATCTAAGCCCCTATGTCCTTTCATCCCAACAACTGAAGGCTTTTCAGCAGGGGACCCCCAACCCATTTCCTTGAACAGGTGTGCCCTTCTCAGTGGACACCTGTGGTCCAGAGAAAAGCCCACCAGACTCCCTGATTCACTGTAGGTGGCATGAAACTAGCTCCTCAGGGATTCAGGGCTCGGGCACAGGAAAGGGCTGCCCCAAGGCCAATGGGCACATGTGAGGGCCAGCCTGGGCCAGCCATGTGGCCGTGGAGGACTCGTCAGATGGATTCAGTCATCTCACGCTGGCGAGACGTGGCCCCAGCTCCCACCATGGAAGGGGGTCAGGGAGGACTGGGAATGTTCAGAATGATTGACCAAGATGGTTTTGCAATCTCTCTACCAAGGGCCATTAATCTGAAAATGGTTCTGAGTCTATTTTACTTCCATAGAAAGAAAAGACTCTTTTTGAAATGGATAGTGACAGCCAAGTTCAGAGATAACAGACTGGCAATGACAAGGCTGTACTTCTTAGAGCAAACTACAGAAAACCTTCCCCAGCTGGGTGTGGAGAGGCTCACTCAGTTGGTGTATAAGGCCGTCATGCAAGGGGCTGCCGTCCCCCTCCCCAGCTGGCTCCCTTGCCCTCTGAATCCGTGCTCCTGGGGAGGGTGATGCAACGGGGCAGAGGGGCACGGGGTCTGGAGGCCAGGGAGACGAGGGTCAGCACACAGGGCAGACAGGTGCCCCTGCCACGGCGTTCTCCCACCACACCCTCCACGTGCAAAGGAAAGAAAGCATCGTGTGAAAAAGAAGGGTGCAGCACAAAGTGAGGGAGAATGGTGAAAATGATAACACGCTGACCTTAAGGAGAAGTGCGTGCATGTGTGTGTGTGTGTGTGTGTGCACATACATGTGTATTTTAGAACCAACGCTTGGACTATCACTAGAAGGACAGTGGGACAAGGTCATGAGAAAATATTCCTTTGAATCTCACTTTAGCAAGCCAAGGAATTAGGACTGATTTATGAATGTATTCCCACAATTTACTTGAAAATTTGTAACGTCTGTGCAGCCTGGCCGGGAAAGAAAGGGGTGGCTACTGTGAAGGAATGCTTCTGTTCCACTTTATTGTAAAATTATCCCATGCTACCTGCTCTAATCCCCTGAAAACAAATTAAATCCTCACTAAGCTGACTTTAAATCAATAGTTTCATTTAAGAATAGTGTGACTTAATAAAAATAAAAAACTAACTGGTCCAGCCAATTTAAGAGGGAAATAAATCATTGCCCGAGGAAAAATAGCAGATTTGACTTGTATATGGGCCCAGCTCTGTTAAGCGGGGGTGTAGCCTGCGTAGAAATTAACCCTGGCCTCGGATGAAATGCAATGGACCCCATTTAAAAGCCTGCTTTACCATGGGCACCCCAAGAGCCAGGATGTCCACCACCCCTGACAGGAGAAGGAGCATTGTGATCTGTATCCTGAAAAAAACTAACCACTAAAAAATACCAGACAACCCTCCTTGGAATCCTGGTTCAGAAACCCTAGGCTGACAGTCCAGGGACCCCGTGTGTGGACTAAGAAATACATTTCTGATTATAACACAGACAGAAAGGCTCCTGGTGAAGGTGTGTTGGTTAAGGTGACACTTGCCTCAAGCAGCCAGGACAGATGTAGAGTTAGAGGTGGACAATTAACGTCAGTAATTATAACAGATGCACAATCTACGTGCAAATCTTTTTTAAAAATCTAAGAGCTGAGTCGATTCCTTTTGGCAATATACAAGCAGCGTGTTGCCATTTTATGAAAAAAGAAAGTCATCCAGAGATAAAGACTGGAAATTCACTCAAGAGGTCTTTGCAAGTGGTTGCAAAGAAAACTCTGCAATACCATAATTCTGAACTAGTACTTTATCCACGTAATGGACAACTGGTTTACTAATCATATAAATGAGAAAAATGCCTAGGACGTGATGCCTGCCCACTTAATTTATTATTATGTACGGGGGACACATAAACATTAAAGTGAGTGCCTTCAGACCAGGACACATCGATATTATCAGTGCTGCCATTATCATCCGAACATTTTTAAATTTTCATAATTATAAAACGTCAATGCCAGTTACTTACTGATGTTCGTTGCCAGTAGGGTGCTTTTATTTATCATGTTTATACTGACAAATAAGAAAGTGTAGTCTTTCTAATGTAAGATTTAAACCCCAAATGCCAGGCGAGACCACTTGTTCTTTCCCATGGTCCCTCTCCTGGGGACTAAGTTTAATTTAATTTGTTGACCAGAAAAACACTTGGCCGAATACCTAAAGAAATCAATGTTTTAAGGCAGCATATCTAGGGAGAAACGGCGCTTGGGCTCAGATTCAGGCTTACCTTGTACTTCTGTATCTATAATCCTGGGTCATCTATCTAGTTACTTGACATCCTGGCCTCAGTTCTGTCATCCATAAAATGGGGTTGATGATACCTGCACAGTTTATAGTTCAGAGGCCCTCACTAGGCAGTAATACTTAAAGGCAAGAAATGATCGGAGACAAATATAGTGATTCATTCCAACCCAGAAGACGTCGGCTTCACTATAACGCTTAAGTACAAGGATCCAGTGTGTGGAATAACCCCATAATCATCCATGGGAAGAGGGCTTTAGGACGGAAAGGCAATAAGGAAAGAGCTGGTGACCCGCGGTTAGTTAGGGAGTCCTGGCAGCTCTGCCCATTCTAATCCAGGTCCACAGTTCAGAATGCAGGACGCCAGCCTGAGAGGTCTGGGAGGGGTTCCTCCAAGCTTGTTCGAACCTGAGCACCAGACGAGATGAATTAGCAGCTGTCTCATAGCGTCGGGATGAAACCCTGCGCGAGCGAGAGACCTGACAGCCACGAACGAACAATGTATTTGTTTCTATTTGTCGTGAATTAGGACTGTTTTCCTTTTCAGAAAGGTCAATCCTTTGTTTTCAATATCCACTCAAGTGAAAACTTTCACTATTATGAAGCAATTCTGCAGCAGGCTCTCCTGGAAAAGCGCTTTAAAATCATTTTGTGAATGACTCCTCTCGATTACCGCAGAGGTAGGTGGGCGTTTTACAAATGGACAGATGCAGAATGAGGGAAGCCTCCCCGGAGAGCAGGCAAGTGACTTCCGCGGCCCAAAGGGGGCTTCCTCCGTTTCTGTGGTTCCTGAACGTCCAGCCCCTGGCCGCAAGGCTCTGCAGGGCACACCACGAGTACCCGTGAGCCAGGGCAGGCCCGAAGCGGTGCCACTGCAGGAAGCACCGCGGGAGCGTGTTACCTGGCCCTCAGCTCCATTTCTGTTAGGCCTCCCCCGGTGGGCTGAACCGGGGCTCCAGGACAGCCCATCTCATGGTCCCCATTGTCCCTTAGGAAGCTCTCGCCTGTCCTGCACCTACGATGCTGGCCAAGTCACTCAGAAGATGCCTGTGTGCTAAGCTGCTTCAGTCACGTCTCGACTCTTTGTGACCCCATGGACTGTAGCACGCCAGGCTCCTCTGTCCATGGGATTTCCCAGGCAAGAGTACTGGAGTGGGTTGCTATACCCTTCTCCAGGGGATCTTCCCAGCCCAGGGATTGAACCTGTGTCTCTCACATCCCCTGTGTTGGCAGGCGGGTTCTTTACCACTAGCACCACCTGGGAAGGCCCAGAAGACGCACAGTGAGACAGAAAGTCATCCAATTCTCCTGCTAGTCGAGCTGAGCCAACACCTGTGTCGGCACGAGATCTGGAGGACCCCAGCCTCACACCCTAGGAGGAGCTTCGTGAGTTCTAGGCCCTCAACCAGAATGGCTGAACCCCAGCTCGGCCACCTCCAAGGCAGAGACGCCCAGAGAAGGTCCGCAGTCTCCCCTTTCCACTCGGGAATCCGGGGACGCAGGTCCTAAAGGACTCAGGCCTCTTGGAAGCTGGCCCCAGGCTTCCTCAAACTTCCCAATGACGGGGATTCCGGGGCTGCTTGTGGACACCCCAATCCTCAGGTGGCTGCCCTTGGAGATCCTGCTTGTCCTTCTGGGATGGCGCGCAGGCCTTGGCGGGGCTCACGCACACCCAGGCCATGCTTGTCATCAGAAACGGTGGGGCGATAATAACCAACAGGCCTGACTGGAGGCCAGTGTTACAGACTGGGCAGGAAGCGGGCACATGTCAGGTCTCTGGCAGCAAGGTGTCCACACACTGGGGGCAAGAGCAGGGAGGGGCTTCACAGAGGGGTTTGAGGATTCAGGGCCTCGTAATTCCATTCTCTCCTTTGGATTTCCCTATGCAAGTCCCTCTGCTGTTCTGAGTCTGTGCTTCAGGAGAAGAATTCCACAAAGCAGGAAGGACAGAATCTGTGAATCTCTTCCAGCTGATGTGCTCCAAAAATGTGCCCCCAAAGAAGAAGAAATAAGCAACCAAGACCAGAGATGACTCAGAAAAGAGGTGGGCGTCTCTTCCCCATCACTCACGGCAACACCTTTAGACTAGATGAAAAGTTGTCAGACTGTGGGGAAAGAACGGAAAAGTGGATGAGAAAAGCTGAGTATGATTTCAGGTGGGTTCTGGGAGGCTGGAGAACCTGGATGAAATTTGTAAGATCCAGAGTTTCAGGATGCCTGGGTAAGTTGTCAGGAAGAGCAGTCTGGGTTGGCAGTCCCTGGAATGCCATAGAGATTCCCAACTTCTAGTTAGTGGCAGAAGCAACAAAGGAAGACGCCAGTGCCCAAAAGAGCTGAGGAAGTCGCAGCAGGGATACAGGGAGGTGGAGAGCATCAAGATGAGCCCCAGACGGGACCACGGCCAGCACAGCTGCTCCCGGACGGGCAGGTGGCTCCACACAGAGGTCAGGGAGGACCACAGACTTTCCTCTAGGTCTGGGCGATGCTGGGGGGTGGAATTCAAGGGGCCAGGTGACTCTTACTAAGTTTCTGCTTCTCTCAGAGAGAGGGCACCTGATTTGGAAACTTAATCAGTTACTAAAAACTAAAGGCTATTCTATTTCTTGCCCAAGATCTTGGGAACCCAGAGTTGTCCTCCGTACAAGTCACAGTCAATGACATCAAAGCTGCTGGAGGCAACCTGGCTCCCCAGTGAGTTTCCCCTTTTTGTTTCTGGGCAGAACAACCCACAGATCCCAGTGTCCCTTGGCTGACGAGGCCAATGCTTTCAGACCGGAGCGCCGTGTTCCGCACACTTGACCCTCCGGACCCACGTCCACTCACCAGCCTTCTGGGTGCGCTGTGCTCTGGTGACTAGAACAGGAGGTGCAGACCGGAGGGCAGGGGTCACACCTGCGTCCGAGCAGCAGCTCCCCCTCGGAGTCCTGATTTAATCCTCTTCAGCCTTCATTTTTCCCCTCACAAATGGTTTTATTAACAGTTGCCTCTAGGACTTCACTGGAGAATTAAACATGTCACGGAGAACTCTCTGGGGCGGGAGGGCTTCCCAAAGGTCTCCTGTCTAAGCCAAGAATTCTTGGAGCCAGAAAAGGCAGCATGTTCTCTCTTCTAAGCTCCCCCCGCCGTCCCATTCCAGCTGAGAAAAAGCACTTTTGTCGGCTGTGCCTCTTGGGTGATGGATGGTGAGGCCACCTCCAAGGTAGAGATTGAGAGTTCTAAGCAAGCCTGATCTCTTAATCCACACTCTGACAACCTCCCTCTTCCTCTTTGGAAATGGTGCCTGAGGAATCCCAAGAGCACTGGGGAGACAGCAGAGATGATGGAAATGTCCAGTAGAACAAGGACCAAAAACCAGCTTGGAGTTGCTAGTCCTCAGTTCAGTTCAGTCGCTCAGTCGTGCCTGACTCATTGTGACCCCATGAACTGTAGCACGCCAGGCCTCCCTGTCCATCACCAACTCCCGGACTCCACCCAAACCCATATCCATTAAGTTGGTGATGCCATCCAGCCATCTCATCCTCTGTCGTCCCCTTCTTCTCCTGCCCCCAATCCCTCCCAGCATCAGGGTCTTTTCCAATGAGTCAGCTCTTCACATCAGGTGGCCAAAGTACTGGAGTTTCAGCTTCAACATTAGTCCTTCCAATGAACACCCAGGACTGATCTCCTTTAGGATGGACTGGTTGGATCTCCTTGCAGTCCAAGGGACTCTCAAGAATCTTCTCCAACACCACAGTTCAAAAGCATCAATTCTTCGGCGCTCTCAGCTTTCTTTATAGTCCAACTCTCACATCCATACATGACCGCTGGAAAAACCATTGCCTTGACTAGACAGACCTTTGCTGGCAAAGTAATGTATCTGCTTTTTAATATGCTGTCTAGGTTGGTCATACCTTTTTTTCCAAGAAGTAAGCATCTTTTGATTTCATGGCTGCAATCACCATATGCAGTGATTTTGGAGCCCAGAAAAACAAAGTCAGCCACTGTTTCTCCATCTATTTGCCATGAAGTGATGGGACCAGATGCCATGATCTTTGTTTCTGAATGTTGAGCTTTGAGCCAACATTTAAGCGCTGGCCCTCACTGGTGCTTTATTCGGAACATTATTCAGGTTGATGCACAAAGCCAGACCTGTGGGTGGACGCCGTTGGCTGTTGTAGTTTTCTTCCACACTCATTGCTGTCCTTCAGGTCACTGCTGCCTGTCCATTTTCTCTTATGATGCTCATGGTCCGTGCTGAGCTGGCAGGAAGAGAAGACTCCTGTCCCTCTGGTCATCCCAACAGTCAGCTGTCAGTGCCTGTCTTCTTGGCAATTTCATGTATCTCCTCTGCTTCTGCTCCCAGTGCTGACTGACTGCTCGTCTCAAACCTGGATCTAGTAACAGCTCATCTGCCCTCCCCAGCCCCTTCTGTGATCTGCTCTGCTTTCAGCTCCTGGGTCGCTCCCCTCTCTTCGATTCCTGATCTCATCATATGTGATTGCCTGCTCTGTGTAAATAAGGATTTTAGCACAAGAGACCTCCTAAGTGCCTTTATAAATGCTCTGCTCCAGCCAGGCTGGTCCATGTGCTGTCTCTCCCCTGCAGGTCACAAAGTGAACATGGAGAAAGCTAACAAGAGTCTCCGAGTGGCTCTCCAGGACAGCCCATGGCTTGAGGCAAGTGGTGGCTCCTCAATGCACCTGAGGATCATCAAGACTGGATACTGTCTAAGACCCTCTCCATCCATCCCAAAGCTGAAGGTCTCCCTGCCATGACTCAATTCGTGAAAATTCCCATCTGGATGTTCTCCTGCCTCAGTTTCCTCATCTGCAAAATGGGCATCATAATAATACCACTTTGAAATTGACAAGACTTAAAAAATATATTCATAGAAAGCATTTAGTACAGTGTCTGGGTCATAGTAGGATCTCAGCAAAGGATAGCTTTATCATTGCTGTTATTATTATTATCTCATTATTACTTCCTTCAAACATCAGCCCACCTCCAACACTTCTGGGAAGCCTCCCTATATCTATGATGATCTCTCCTTCTCAGGACCAGCAACATCAGCTGCCTCTCCTTTCCCCTGAGACACAACCACGGACCCTCCTCAAGTACTTCACGGACACACCAACGTCACCAACTGGTGAAGCAGTCCTCCACCTGGATCCCGGGTGCACCCCAGGCTGGGCTCCTTGGTCAGCACCCGAGCACCTTCCACGATGCTCCATCTGTGGCTGCACAGTTGGAGTTACAAATACTGGAACCCTCAGGGAAATGTCAAGAGTGCGGGTGTGTCCAGCAATGAGCTCTCGGGTGAGCTGTGAGCTGGAAACCAAGAAACTGACTTCAGAGAAGGTGAAGTGGTCACTGACGCACCTGCTTCGTGGGGGACGTTCTGTGAGCAGAAGATCCCCTGGGCAGCTTGATCCACCTTATGGGGCGAATCATGCCTGGAGACTTGGCAGAACTTCAGGTTTGGGGGCCTCCTTTAAATTCTTCACACTATTCATATTTTACCTTTTCTAGTCTGTATCATTTGTCAATAGCAACCCATCTCAACACGCCATGTGCTTGAAAGTAAAAAGGAGGGAGAGAGGGACCAGTGTGTAAGGGTGGTGGTCGTTCCTTGAGTTTAGAGTGACTCAAACAGGCAGTGCTCAGTGTGTCCTTGTGGAAATATCAATCTTAAAAGAATTACATTAGTCTCAGAAGTCTCAGTGCTGGGAAGTTCCACAGCACCACAGCCGGTCAGCTGGGCTGGTTCTACTTATCTGGGAAGATCAAATGCACAGCAATCCATGAATCATCCACCCAGACCTTCTCCTGAGCAGAGTCTCATATGCAGATTGACAAGCCTGAAGCTCAGCACTCTTTGTCCATAAAAGCTGAGTAAGAACAGGCAACTTCTGCCTCTCTTGACCTCAATCCTGCTCTAGCAGAAACAGCTTAAAGAGAAACGCCCAACACTAACATTTCCCAGAAGTAAGTCCTTTGTAAAAGCTGTTGCAAAAAGGGAAGGAGCCATCTGCCTCCTGGGATGTCTGTGGGGTAAACACCTTTCAGACGAGGCACATCGGAGCCCGAAGGTAAGCGCCATTATCCCAGAGAAGGACCGCTTTCTTGAGGGTCTTCATTTCGGATTATTTTCTGGCAGTTGTTTACAGATGATGGTGTCTTTATAGTGATCCTAGGAAAGTTGGAAGCCTTAGTTCTTTAAAATGGAACTAAATTATCCTCCCAGCAATGATGCACTGTCACAACAGATGGCCCGTGTACCCACTGTGCACATGCTCAGTCAGTCATGTCCCAACTCTTTGAGACCCCATGGACTGCAGCCTCCCAGGCTCCTCTGTCCATGGGATTCTCCAGGCAAGAATACTGGAGTGGGTTGCCATGCCCTCCTCCAGGGGATCTTCCCAACCTAAGGATCGAAACTGTGTCTCCTGAATCTCCTGAATTGCAGGTGGATTCTTTACCACTGAGCCACCTGCAAAACCCTCCTTAGCCATTGCGCTTGAGATAAAAAGAGGACTCCACTTTGCCACAATGGCGATGGATTTCCTGAAGCCCTGCCAGGGAAAATAGTATAAAGTTTTGATGCAGCTTTCTGGGTGAAAAGCCTTTGGCCATAGAATGAAAGTAATTTTAAACTAAAACAACTCATATGTGATCTCCTTACCCAGTCGTGCAAACCAAGGGCCTTTCAGAAGAGCCAGCATAGATATTCTGAAGACAGAACGTTCTCAGTGGTCCTGCAAGATTAAGTCCTTGACAGTAAGATCAATGGCTTGCCAAGGAGCCCCTCAGTCAGGATTCCTCAGGCTCGGCGCTACTGACATTTCACGCTGGATGATTCCTCGTGGGAGGGCTGTCTTGTGCATTGTAGGTCTGTCTGCATCGCGAGCATCTGCCCACTGATAGAGTAGCGCCTCCCAGCAGTGACAATCCAAAGTGTCCACGTGGCCACCCTGTGCCTGATGAGTCATGTCTGACTCTTTGCAACCCCATGGACTGTAGCCCGCCAGGCTCCTCTGTCCACGGGATTCTCTAGGCTGGGTTGCCATGCCCTCCTCCAGGGGATCTTCCCGACCCAGGGATCAAACTCACGTGTCCTGTACGGCAGGCAGATGCTTTACCTGCTGAGCCATCGGGGAAGCCTAGAGTGTCCACAGCACTTCCCAAATGTCCTCCAAGGGGGCAAAGTGGGCCACCTGTTGGGAACCACTGCCCTAAATTAACAGGAAGCTCTCCTTCCTTCGAGACGCCAGATTTCAGGCAACGCCTGTCACCTAACTAAGTGAACCAGCACTTTTTACCACTATTACCCTTTGGCTTCAGATAAGGGGAATGGAAAAACTATCCGCTTCTATTTTTCCAAGAGAGTCTCCGAATAAACCCAGTGATCCCGAGGGCTCCTCACGTTTCATGAGTGGGACGCGGCCCGATGGCTCTCGACCCCGCCTTGTGAATAACTGTTTCATCCTCCCCGGGGAACAGATTCTCTGGCTTTTGAAGGACACCCAGACAGGTTGCTTAATGATCATTGGGACATTGTGGCCCAGATTTTTTAAATGAAACACACATAAATATCCTGAACCTAGGGGTTGTTTCTCTCTAGTCCTGATGGCCTCTCTCATTGTAAAATAATTTACAGGAATTCTGCAAGGATAGTGGAGCTGGGGTTGTTTTTCCTCACATCACTTTACAGAGATACTTATCAAAAGCCCAAACAAGGCGCCGTAAATCGCTGGCTTCCTGCTCGGCGCACAGCGTGCTGAGTCCCATGTGGTCCATCAGAGGGTCACTTGGTGAGAGGCCAGGCCGCCAGGCCTCCTTCCTCATTGCTTTTTTAATTTCCTCCCTTCCTTCTTTTATTCTCTGAGATGCTCCATCTTTAAATAAAAGGCCATGCACGACTTTACAGGGAATTTCATTTTAAATAAAACGTTCTTGAATTCAAAGAGAAAAATTGAGGGGGTACGAGGAGAAGCCGCAAAGCATTTTCTTGAGATTTTGCCTGGATTTGCAGCTCAGGCATTGGCCGGGTTCCCACTCCGTGAGTCTGCACAATCGATGACTTTCAGACACCTCGTCAACGGCATCGATGTCAAACAGAAGGGGGCAGTTTCACCGTCTGTCCCCGGAGGCCCTGCTATTTCCAGGAGATGCGCTGTCTCTGCCTTCCCTGAACTCTCCTTTCCTGAGGGCTGGCGTCCAGGAGGACCACTCCCCTGCGGAGCCGGCCCTGTGTCCCTGAGGTAGCCCCCTGCCTCTGCAGAAGCTCCCTGCCCACCCTCAACCCCTCCCCCACCCACCACTCCTGCTGTTTCACATCCATTGTCTTCACATCTCGAGGCCTAGACCCCTGAACACAGCTCCACATCGTGAACTCCTGAAACCCCACTGATAGGAATCAAAGCCTTCTGCCTGACAGTTAACCAGATCTAAATTTCTTCTCCTTTTCTAGACTTATGAAAAATCAGGCATCTCGTGTCTTGCTATAAAAGCAACCTGAAACCGAGATGCTTTCCTTTCTTTTGACAAACGTGGTTTTCAGTCGCTGAGTCTTGTCCAACTCTCTGCGATCCCATGGACTGCAGCATGCCAAGCTGCCCTGTCCTTCACTGTCTCCCAGAATTGTTCAAACTCATGTCCACTGAATCAGGGATGCCCTCTGACCATCTCATCCTCTGTCTCCCCTTTATCTTCTTGCCCTGAATCTTTTCCAGGATCAGTCTTATCCAATGAGTCAGTTCTTCACATCAGGTGGCCAAAGTAGTGGAGCTTCTACTTCAGCGCCAGTCCTTCCAATGAATATCCAGGATTTCCTTTAGGGCTGACTAGTTGGATCTCCTTGCAGTCCAAGAGATTCTCAAGAGTCTTCTCCAGCACAATGATTTGGAAGCATCAGTTCTTAAGCACTGAACCTTTATGGTCCAGCTCTCACATCTATACATGACTACTAGAAAATAAACATTACTGGGCCAGAAACTCTTGGTCCTCTCCCTTCTGTGATCTGTGATGCTCAGATCTGGTTGGTAGCTGGATCTCTGCATGACTGCTGTGAAAATTCTGAGAGACAACATTTTAACACAAAAAATAATCCTGCATGGTGCTTGGGTTCTATTCTCAACAGAGTGCAGTTTCCTTGAGGACAAGCTCTGCTGCTGCTCCTAAGTCACTTCAGTCGTATCCGACTGTGTGACCCCATATATGGAAGCCCACCAGGCTCCCCCGTCCCTGGGATTCTCCAGGCAAGAACACTGGAGTGGGTTGCTGTTTCCTTCTCCAATGCATGAAAGTGGAAAGTGAAAAGTGAAAGTGAAGTCGCTCAGTCGTGTCCAACTCTTAGCGACCCCATGGACTGCAGCCTACCAGGCTTCTCTGTCCATGGAATTTGCCAGGCAAGAGTACTGGAGTGGGGTGCCATAGCATGAAGCTCTTTATCCTTTTTTACTGTATGATTGGAGCACTGTCTCTATATTTTTCCCCTTAAATCGGGACGTAGGTGATAACTGATTCCACTTCTAATCTGGATCAGGTTCACAATGTACAACAGTCCCTACAGGATTGTCCTTCAGTCCACGGCTTAACCGTGTCTGCAGGACGGTCTCTCACATGAGCAGAGGACAGTTTGCCCCCGGTTCACGGCTACGAGGTGATGTGACTGCGGTGAGGAAGGAATTTAAGTACAAAACGAATACAGACATGTCCCCACCTGTTAGGTAAAACACCATCAATAGTGTACAGAATTCGGCAGAGAGAGTATAATTGATGTAAGCTTGAATTAAAACCCAAGAAAGTAATCAGAAACTGACTGGGAAAGTCAAGGAATGGACAGATGGGCCATAAAGCTGGGTGAAAGGAGAGAAACCCAAGGGCCCCTCATCAAAATCCGACTTGTCTAACCTCACTTCTGTTACCAGGCACAAACTCAGTGCCCCAGAATCTTCGTATCGCACTCAGCTCATCTCATCCCTGGGATGAAGCAGGTTGGAATTCTATGTCTCCAAGTCACTCAGTTACTCGTAGGAAGGAAAACAAGAGACAGGGGTCGGGTAGAGGGTCTGCTTTAGTGAACGGTGGATGTGAGCAGGGTGATGACAAAAGGAAACGCTCAATACAAAACCTGCTATGATCGTCAACACAGAAATAGAGTCCACGGCAATCAATCATCCTCAAAACAACAGCAAAAGACTTCCTGATTTACAAGGTGATCATTTCCTCAGACCTTGCCTCTCTTGTAGTGAAGGCTCTCCAGAGGGTAGATCTAGATTCTTCCAAACAGATGAAGTCCCTGGGGATATGAACTTTTCACAGGATATAGGAAAACACATTTTAACTTCCAAGAAAAATTTTAAACAACTTCATTAGTATCTGCTGTTATTATTAAATTCTCTTTGGAAAGACAAAAAGCAGGAGGAATTAAGGAAGTTGAAGGACAAGGAAGAAGTAATGAAGAGAAGGAGGGCAGAAGAAAACAAGGGAGGGGGAAGGGAGGGAGCAGACAGAGGAAGGGAGGAAGACAGGAAGGAAATCGCCTCCTGCGCTGCGTGCGGGGAAGGTGTTGTGCTCGTCTGGATGCCCTGGCAAAGGAAGAGGTCATGGAATAGTGTGCTCTACTCTTAAAAAATTATTCTAGACACTTAGACTCCCATAAAAAAATGAAGCAGACCCCATACTGACTGTCCCTCTTGCTAAGGACACCTGAAATCCCTGCTCATTATCACTAAACCAAGCACAGTTCAGTTCAGCTCAGTCGCTCAGTCGTGTCTGACTCTTTGTGACCCCATGAATCGCAGCACGCCAGGCCTCCCTGTCCATCACCAACTCCTGGAGTTCACTCAGACCCATGTCCATCGAGTCAGTGATGCCATCCAGCCATCTCATCCTCTGTCGTCCCCTTCTCCTCCTGCCCCCAATCCCTCCCAGCACCAGGGTCTTTTCCAATTAGTCAACTCTTCACATGAGGTGGCCAAAGTACTGGAGTTTCACCTTTAGCATCATTCCTTCCAAAGAAATCCCAGGGCTGATCTCCTTCAGAATGGACTGGTTGGATCTCCTTGCAGTCCAAGGGACTCTCAAGAGTCTTCTCCAACACCACAGTTCAAAAGCATCAATTTTTCGGCGCTCAGCCTTCTTCACAGTCCAACTCTCACATTCATACATGACCACAGGAAAAACCATAGCCTTGACTAGATGGACCTAGTCGGCAAAGTAATGTCTCTGCTTTTGAATATACTATCTAGGTTGGTCATAACTTTTCTTCCAAGCACAAGGGGACCCTAAAAGTTAGAAGAAAGCAGGCCAGAGGGACCTGAGAGCCCAAAGAAACACACAGTGGCAGCATCTTTAAAATCCGGGTGTACGTCTGTCTCGTAGTTACTAAGCTGTGGACTAGACGAGAGAGCCAGGGACCCAGAAATGCCCATTAGTTCAGATGACAAAGGGGCCAAAAGGCCTGCTCTCACCAGACCAACGGGAGTTTAAGCGTGCCTCCCTCACTCATGCCAGGAACAGGAGGACACTTTTAAAAATATTTATTTATTTTTAATTTGTTTTACTGCCTCGGGTCTTCATTGCAGCATGTGGGATCTAGTTCCCTGACCAGGGACCGAACCCTGGCCCTCTGCATTGGAAGTGTGAAGGCTTAGCCACTGGACCACCAGGGAAGTCCCAAACAAAAGGGCAGCTTGGTAAAAATGAACACTTTTGGCAAAACTCATTCTACTCCAGTCAAACACCACAGAAAATAGCTGTGTCCACCTGCCCCTGCCAGCAAATGGGGAGTCTGGACCTGACCCTCGCTGGGCCATCACAGGGCACCCCAGCCTCTCCTGCAGTCTCCTCAAAGGTCCCATGATGGGAGTGGGAGGCCAGACTTCACTCACCCTTCCCCACCAGAGGGTACCAGAGTGCAGAGTGTGTACCAGGGTACAGAGAGTGACCAGAGTACAGAGAGTGTACCAGGGTACAGAGAGTGTACCAGGGCGTACCAGAGTGAAGAGAGTATACCAGGGTATACCAGAGTGCAGAGAGTGTACCAGGGCATACCAGAGTGCAGAGAGTATACCAGGGTACAGAGAGTATACTAGGGTGCAGAGAGTGTACCAGGGCGTACCAGAGTGCAGAGAGTGTACCAGGGCATACCAGAGTGCAGAGAGTGTACCAGGGTGCAGAGAGTGTACCAGGGCATACCAGAGTGCAGAGAGTATACCAGGGTGCAGAAGTGTACCAGGGTGCAGAGAGTGTACCAGGGCATACCAGAGTGCAGAGAGTATACCAGGGTGCAGAGAGTGTACCAGGGTGCAGAGAGTATACCAGGGCGTACCAGAGTGCAGAGAGTGTACCAGGGCATACCAGAGGGCAGAGAGTGTACCAGGATGCAGAGAATAATGTCTCTGCTTTTGAATATACTATCTAGGTTGGTCATAACTTTTCTTCCAAGCACAAGGGGACCCTAAAAGTTAGAAGAAAGCAGGCCAGAGGGACCTGAGAGCCCAAAGAAACACACAGTGGCAGCATCTTTAAAATCCGGGTGTACGTCTGTCTCGTAGTTACTAAGCTGTGGACTAGACGAGAGAGCCAGGGACCCAGAAATGCCCATTAGTTCAGATGACAAAGGGGCCAAAAGGCCTGCTCTCACCAGACCAACGGGAGTTTAAGCGTGCCTCCCTCACTCATGCCAGGAACAGGAGGACACTTTTAAAAATATTTATTTATTTTTAATTTGTTTTACTGCCTCGGGTCTTCATTGCAGCATGTGGGATCTAGTTCCCTGACCAGGGACCGAACCCTGGCCCTCTGCATTGGAAGTGTGAAGGCTTAGCCACTGGACCACCAGGGAAGTCCCAAACAAAAGGGCAGCTTGGTAAAAATGAACACTTTTGGCAAAACTCATTCTACTCCAGTCAAACACCACAGAAAATAGCTGTGTCCACCTGCCCCTGCCAGCAAATGGGGAGTCTGGACCTGACCCTCGCTGGGCCATCACAGGGCACCCCAGCCTCTCCTGCAGTCTCCTCAAAGGTCCCATGATGGGAGTGGGAGGCCAGACTTCACTCACCCTTCCCCACCAGAGGGTACCAGAGTGCAGAGTGTGTACCAGGGTACAGAGAGTGACCAGAGTACAGAGAGTGTACCAGGGTACAGAGAGTGTACCAGGGCGTACCAGAGTGAAGAGAGTATACCAGGGTATACCAGAGTGCAGAGAGTGTACCAGGGCATACCAGAGTGCAGAGAGTATACCAGGGTACAGAGAGTATACTAGGGTGCAGAGAGTGTACCAGGGCGTACCAGAGTGCAGAGAGTGTACCAGGGCATACCAGAGTGCAGAGAGTGTACCAGGGTGCAGAGAGTGTACCAGGGCATACCAGAGTGCAGAGAGTATACCAGGGTGCAGAGAGTGTACCAGGTGCAGAGAGTGTACCAGGGCATACCAGAGTGCAGAGAGTATACCAGGGTGCAGAGAGTGTACCAGGGTGCAGAGAGTATACCAGGGCGTACCAGAGTGCAGAGAGTGTACCAGGGCATACCAGAGGGCAGAGAGTGTACCAGGATGCAGAGAGTGTACCAGGGTGCAGAGAGTGTACCAGGGCGTACCAGAGTGCAGAGACTGTACCAGGGCATACCAGAGTGCAGAGAGTGTACCAGGATGTACCAGAGTGCAGAGAGTGTACCAGGGTGCAGAGAGTTACCAGGGTGCAGAGAGTGTACCAGGATGTACCAGAGGTGAACGGCAGCAATAAGGTCACCAAGTGAAGGCCGTGCAGAGAGCAGTGACCAGGCACCCTGCCACTCCCAGCCAGCTGGCACCAGCAAGGGACCCCACCTGGCTCCTGTGAGATCCCTTCTTAGCTTGATGACATCTGCAAAGACCCTCCTTCAAGATGAAGGTCACGGTCATAGGGACCAGTGGTTAGGACTTGAATGTGACTTTTGAGGAGCCACCTCTATCCACTGCACAAATCTCCCCAGCTTCTCCATACAGCCCTCTCCTCCTCACCATTGCCTTGCCCTAAAAGTCCCCAGCTCTGTCCACGGCCAGCTCTTTGGGCCTCTCCTCTTCTCCCCCTGGAATGTCTCCCCATCTCCCAGTCTCCCCGTGACCAGCTCTTTCTCCTCTTTGGGTTCTCAGCTTACACACCATCTCCTTCCCACTTTGAGTAAGTCAGCCCTTCTGATGTGTTCTGTCTCAGCCTCCTGTTAGATTTTGTCATGGAACTTACTATATCTTTAAGTTCATAATTCTTTTGCTGCTCACTTAAATTTCTCTCTGTCTTGAGCAGCTCTGACCAGGAGAACAGTCTGTGGGAATGGAATGTTCTAGAACTGAGCTATCCAACATGGTAGCCGACAGCCACCTGTGAACATGGAGCATTTTCGATTGGGGCTTGTGCCACCGAGGGACTAAATGTTTCACTTTCCTTTATTTATATTGTTGCTGTTGTGTTGTTCAGTCACTCAGTCATGTCCAACTCTTTGCAATCCCATGAACTGCAGCACGCCAGGCTTCCCTGTCTATCACTATCTCCCGGAGCTTGCTCAAACTCATATCCATTAAGTCGGTGATGACATCCAACCCATCTTACCCTCTGTCATCCCCTTCTCCTCCTGCTTTCCATCTTTCCCAGCATCAGGGTCTTTTTCCATGAGTCTGCTCTTTGTATCAGGTAGCCAAAGTATTGGAGCTTCAGCTTCAGCCCTTCCAATGAATATTCAGAGTTGATTTCCTTTAGGATTGACTGGTTGGATCTCCTTGCAGTCCAAGGGACTCTCAAGAGTCTTCTTCAACACCACAGTTCAAAAGCATCAGTTCTTCAGCACTCAGACATCTTTAAAGTTCAACTCTCACACCCATACATGACCACCAAAAAAAATTATATCTTTGACTATAAGGACTTTTGTTAACAAAGTGATGTCTCTGCTTTTTAATATTCTGTCTAGATTTGCCACAGCTTTCCTTCCAAGGAACAAGCATCTTTTAATTTTGTGGCTGCAGTCACTGTCCAAAGTGATTTTGGAGCCCAAGAAAATAAAGTCTATCATTGCTTCCAAATTTTCCCCTTCTATTTGCCATGAAGTGACGGGACCAGATGCTATGATCGTAGTTTTTTTAATGTTGGTTTGGACAAGGAAATGGCAACCCACTCCAGTATTCCTGCCTAGAGAATCCCAGGGACAAAGGAGCCTGAGGGCAGGGGTGGGGGCTACAGTCCATGGGGTCGCAAAGAGTCAGGCACAACTGAAGCAACTTAGCATGCATGCTAGGTAATTAGAAAGGGAAATACCCTTTGAGAAACCCCATACCAGTACAAGTGCTCAGAGCTGTGGCCCAAGGTAGACGCAGTTGGACAGATGTCCAATGTGGACATTGTGAGAGCCTGAAGCAGTGCATTTCAGAGTTGAAACAGAAGCCACGCATGGAGCCTGCCTTGCTGGGCTCAGTCCTACATCCTGTTTCTTTCTTCCGGAAAAGGAGATTCTCGCAATGACCATAACCAAGTGGTCATAAAGCCCAAGAGGAAACTCCATGCTCAGCACTGGGTTGGGGGCCAGCCCTGAGATCCCTGTGTCTGGACCCCGCCCAGGGCATGCCAGCAGCGGGAGCAGAGCTCTGTGGCAGTGGGTGTTCTTCCCGCTGCACACCTGATGCCTTCCCCATCTTACCCACCGAGCTCCAGATGATTGTATTTCTCCTTGGAGTTTAATAAGTTTTCCTACTGTTGTGACACCTGACAGGCACTGCCTGTGTTGGTGGAGGATCCACATGTGAGCAACTCATTGTTGACGGTAACAAATCCCTGTCAATTTCAGACTGACAATTTCTACTTATGTTAAATTGCGGAAAAAGACACAACACCCTCCACTATGATATTATGAAAAGGAAATATTTGATATGTGCTTTTACAGTTTTGAACAAAACCTCAAGCTTTAGCTTTCATACATTCTGAAAACAGAAAAAGAAGCATGACTTCAACAGAACTGACATTACATGATGGCTGCCTCTTAGTTCCTCTTCACACAGTACCCACAGGTCCACGCGTTACATGTGAGCTGAGATTCCGTCACAAAGGAAAAAAAACAAAACTAGACGTTGTTACCAATAAAGTGAATTAGGAAAATGTTTCTGGCTCCAAAAGTCTCTGCTTCTTAAAATGAGTGCAATTATAAGGGCTATAAACTTTTAAATCATTTCCTTGAACGTGTACAAGTGCGTACCTGGTGAATCTCTTCCATAGGAAACACTAGCCCTCTTCCTAATGGTACATTTTCTTAATGGCTCTGCTGTTCCTGAGTTCATTTCGCTACACTGTTACTTGTTATATCTGACATGAGTTAATATTGCACTTAAAAAGATGGGAAGGCATTTCTCCACCACATCACCTATTCCACCTGCAGGGGAAGAGAAACAGAACAAGACCAATAGGAAGGAAAGCCACTGGACTCAAATTTCCAGGGAGCACATTTAATACTCAAATTGAGGAAAGGGATGAGGTACAGCAGGCTGCTAGAATAGATACCTCTCAATATGTGAATGAAAAATATATCTCCCCCCCAAAAAATCGCTGTAAGGGTAAACTGGAAAATTAGATACCTAGAGCCCTGGACAGAAAGATTCGCGCTGGGGGTCCTACATGTGCAGCCCCTGAGACCCTCCCACAGAGCCTGAGAAGAGGCAGCCTGAAGCCGACTTTGTACCCATCACTCCCGAGACAGAAGCCCGACACCGAGAGGTGGGTTTTGCAAATAGCCTAAAGACCACGAGCCAAGTCCATGCTTTTTTTTGCATTAACAAACTTTATTTGCATTAATAATCTGGCTCTGCTGTCTATGACAAATTCACTAATTACACACCCACTATTTGAATGTTACCAAGTGTGTGTCTGACCTTACAAAAGGGGCCACAGAGCAGAGAAACACTGTGGAAGGTGCCTTGGGGGTCAGCTAGACCAACACCGCAGTCTGCCCCAGGTCTAGAGATGAGAAGACCAAGGTTGGAGCAGCGCTGTTTCCAGGTCACACCGTCAGTCCCTGTGAAACCCCAAAACAGTTCTTAAACCTGCGACCCCCTCACCCAGGGGGATGACTGTCCCATGACAGCATATGGTCATGCTCCTAAGAAAGGGAACAGAAATACCTAGGAGATCCTAGGAGGGAGGGCCTTATTTCTTGACTGGGGAGTGAAGACTTGACGCTCTCTAAGACTGCAGCTCAACTCCAGACTAGCCGTATGAAATGATGAAGTGGGAAAAATCTACTAGTACCCAAAAAAACCCCACACTCTAAAAAAAAAACAAATTGTGTAGATTTCAAAGCACTTAGAATCGTTCTTTTCCTTTCATATCCTTGGCTCCTTCTTGGATTCTGGGTCCTGTTCAAATGTTAGTTTTACTGGAGTGTTTTATTGAGGCTAAATTAACATCCCACCTGGAATTAATGCTCACCTCCGTTCTGCGACTCAGACTCCAGATGTCACTTGGGTGTTGAGCACATTCTAACATCGAGAACATTTCACACCAGAAAAACACATCGATTTACAAGAGGTAGGAACGTCGGACTTCTAAACCCTAATCTACGTTGACTGCTCGGTGGGGATCCCCAGCTCCCAGGATCCTCCCTGCTCGGGGGTTTCCTGTGCTTTGTATTATCCTGAGCACAAGGGACGCTTCCCAGGTGGCTCAATGGTAATCTACCTGCTGATGCAGGAGCCTCAAGAGACAGGGGTTCGACCCCTGGGTCAGGCCCCTGGGAGAGGAAATGGCAACCCACTCCGCCATTCTTGCCTGAAGAATCCCATGCACAGAGGAGCCTGGCAGGTTGCAATCCATGGGGTAGTAGAGTCAGACACCCCTGGGCAACTGAGCACAAGGGGCGGGAGGAGGACCAGGGTCTTTCCTGCAACACTCCAGTCCCTCCAGCACTGTCCCCTTCTCTGTGCTCAGCCCCCAGCCAGGGGGAGCAAGACGGATCCTGTTCCCTGCCGAACGTCACGTGGCCTGATGAGCGGGGGCCTCTACTGGGGGTCTCTGGGCTGGGCTGACTGAGTACAGGGTGCTCTTTTGTCTTGGCAGAGGCTGGGCCTTTCCACAGACAAATTAACGTCATTACATCTCATTCTGACACCATGTCGTTTCAGTACACCTACTCTGACATTCTCGTAAAATCATTGCATCCCAGTCAGCTGTGCAGGGAATTGGCTTTGTGGCACCAAACACTCCAAAAAGTGTGGGCTATTTTTCATAGCTAAATATCTCATCTTCATGTGCCTCTTTGGAGAGAGAAATTCAAGACAGAACAGCCTGCAAATTTTAAGTTTGATATACACCTATTTTGGAGGCAGAAATGGCAGCCCACTCCAGTACTCTTGCCTGGAGAATCCCAGGGACAGAGGAGCCTGGCGGGCTGCAGTCCTTGGGGTCGAGCAGAGTCAGACACAACTGAAGCGACTAAGCAGCAGCAGCACATCTATTTTGAAGAAGGAAGTGGCAACTCATTCCAGAATTCTTGCCTGGAAAATCCCGTGGCAGAGGAGCCTGGGGGGCTACAGTCCTTGGAGTCCCAAAGAGTCGAACACGACTTAGCAACGCACATACACCCATGTGGTTTTACGATCTGTTTACAACATGTACCATGCATAGCTGGATTCAGACTCGGATAAACAGCTAACTTTTATAAAATAAATCAAATCGAGGACTTTCATAGAACAGAAATGTTTCCATGTTTCAGCATTTTAAAAGTTAAGAAATATTTCTCGATTGACATCCCTGATCATATTAGAATAATAATTATTATTACTGTTATAAATCATTAATGTCATTAATGATTAAACATTATTAATGATTAACATTAAATCAAAATGTTATTAATCATTAATGTTAATAATGACTTTTTTTGTGAAATGCTTTCACATTCCTCATACCATGTATAGCACAAAAACTCCAGCATGATTTGTTTATTATTGGCTTAAATTTACAGGCTGAAAACTGAGGTTAACAGGTGGTGTATGTGGTGTTGAGCACCAAACCTAATTAATGGTGGGGGGTGAGGAAGGATAAAATTTCAGTCTTTTGACTTCCAAACCATCATACCACAAAGAACATTGTGGAAACACTACTCTTAGTGACTCTGCATGTGCTATCTTCTAATTGTTCCTGAAACAAGTTTCTAAATCCTAGAGTCTGCACTTTATTTTTTTAAAACCAGTGTCATTTGTGATCCAAGAAATAGCTACACTAAATCATTTGTATGTTTACCACGTGTAGTTAACTGAATGTTTAGAAAGGCCCACCCTGGATAGTGGTTTTTTTTTTTTTTTTTGGTCAAATAATGTTGCTACAGAACTGGATGGTGTGGAAAGACTTTTCAAGTGAAGTCTTAAAACTGCAATGCCAGCTGTGTGTGTTGGCCAGGAAAGTCTACGGTTTACTGATAAAGAAAAATGCAAAGCAAACATAATGAAGAGTGTTTTCATCAGGGTCAAATGGTAGAGGTAGTTCTTTAGTTTTCAGTGCAAAAATGCAGTTTTAACTTACTTGAAATTGTGTTCTCTGTCTAAAATGCCTTGTTACTTTCCATGTTCTTCCCATCCACCTTGAATACTTGTAATCATCCTATAAGATGGGCCAAATGCCCTTTTTTCTATTAAGTTTTCCAGATGAAACTGATAATTATTTATCTTTTATGCATCCATTTTCACCCAGAACATTAACTATTATACTTAATTCCATTTATTGATGTCTGTGTCCATATAAACTTCCCACTCTCAAATTTAGCCTATAAAATCCTCCACGACAGGAACCACGTGTTATGATTTTTCAGATCTCCAGTGATTAGCACATAGAAAGCCTTGTTAAATTTCACAGCAGCTTTCCAAAACAAAACATTTCCTTTCCCCCTTCCAAATGACCTCCCTAGCTATGTACAATGCAGGTTAAAAAAATTAGTAAATCAATAAGTATCTGAATCAATTCAACAAATATTGATTTCTGCATCCCCTTTGCCACGCAAGGTGATGCACAGAGCTTCATTTACCACTGCCCTCTGCCAGCAGTTATCGTGTTTATACAGTGGAGAAGATATTTATAATTTATAAGATATGTTGAGATATTTTCTATTTTGGAAACAAGTTCATATGGGTGCATGCATCTGCAGTTGAAGTATAAGAAAGTCCATGTAAAATCTAGGAGCAGGAGGTGAATTCATTCTCCAAAGATCATTCTTAGGTGCCTTCTCCAAACCCAATTAGAGGCTTTTTCTGGAGCTTAAGGTATGAACATTCACTAGGAGAATCCACATGGGGAATTCTAACTCATTTTGCTTCTAACCCCTTTCAGGGCTATTTGTTCTACCGAGCTGTTAATTCCTCACACCTCCGGTAGTTCTAAAGGGTGTAAACTTGATAGTATTAATGATATTTTTGTTGCAATTGTACATGAATTTAGCCTTCTCTCAAAGTTTGCCATAAATAGCAAAGGACTGAAGGAAGGATAACTGTTTTCTCTTTAGGAGCTAGACTTTTCTGACATGTTGGACATTAAAAACAAAGTTTTAAAGCCACTGAGTACCCGGTGGCTTAGACAGCAAAGAATCTGCCTGCAATTCAGGAGACCCAATTTTGATCCCTGGGTCAGGAAGATCCTCTGGAGGAGGGAATGGCAACCCACTTCAATATTTTTGCCCAGAAAATCCCATGGACAGAAGAGCTTGGCAGGCTACAGTCTGTGGGGTCACAAAGAGTTGGACATGACTGAGTGACTAACACTTTCACTTTCACCTCACCCTGGACCATTCTACCTAACTCCAGTGAGATTGTTCAAGAGGATAGCAGGTTTAGGGTGTCGGGAAGCATCCACAGACCCCTATAACCTGCACTGTGCCGGACATGCAGCGGAAAGGTTGATCCATAACTGCTTTCATGTCCGCCCAGGTGATGTCTGGTGCCACTTTGTCCATAAAGGTCCCCGTCTGGCCCAGTCCACCAGGGCCCCCTAGGGTGGGCAGGACTCCCCGAATCTCAGGCCTCGCCTGCACTAAATTCTGAACTGGAAGAGGGAAGACAGGGTCCCTGATGAGCACCCAGCAATGTGCAAGGACTGCACTGCAAGCTCCGCACGGCTGCAGTCATCAGTCTTGACTCTTCTCACGCTCGATCCCCTTTTGTTAAAAGTCAGAGCAAAGTGGTGGTGCTGGAGAAGACCACATGGACATGGAGAGTCACATGGACAGCACAGAGGTCAAACCAGCCCATCCTAAAGGAAATCAACCCTGAATATTCTTTGGAAGGACTGATGCTGAAGCTGAGGCTCTGATATTTTGGCCACCCGATGCAAAGAGCAAACTCACTGGCAAAGACCCTGATGCTGGGAAAGATTGAGGGCAGGAGGAAAAGGGGGCAACAGAGGACAAGACGACTGGATGGCATCACTGACTCGATGGACATGAGTTTGAGCAAGCTCCGGGAGACAGTGAAGGACAGGGAAGCCTGCAGTCCATGGACAAGTGTGCTGCAGTCCACGGGGCCACAAAGAGTCAGACACAACTGGCCAACTGAACAGAGGGTGAGTTTCCCAGAAGGAAGCCTACCAGAGATCTAAGATCCAACCGCATCCCCCACCCCTCGGCCACGGGCTTTGAGTGGGCGGTGACACCTTGGCAGGATCCCAACCCCAACAGAAGTAACGGAGCCAGCTTCCGAGGCAGGCGAGCAGCAGTAGACAAACGACAGGCCACAGAAGCAGCTAAAACCTCGCCTGAGTTCCAGTCCCCTGCAGGGCGATGGCCCTTAGGCTTCTCGCCTGGACTGGGGTTTCCATTCTCATGTGTCTGAGCAATAATCTAGGCTTTTAAATCCAAAGAGTTGGCAGGGGGTGATGGTTGGCTTTTCAGCGACGTGAGCGTCTCTGCGTGCATGTTCGTAAAATATCAGATGAGAAAAGTGCATGTAGAGAGAGATGCAGCAAGAAGCTGGAAATGGAGCCACCTGGATGCTCCTGGACTTTGCTAAGTGCTTCATTCAGGAGGCTCAGTTCCTCCGCTGCACAGCCCTCCCCAGCCCAGCAGGAACCCCCTGGCTACATGCAAACCCTCCACCCAGGGCAAGGGCTGGGCTGCATGAACAAAACAGTAAAAGTGAGATGAACTGCGGCCAGTCCTCACCCTGCTATTCCACCTGGATGTTGCTGGACGCATGTCCCCATCTGGCCCGGCGGTGGACTGCTTCCTTCCTGGCATTCTGCAGAGAGTACACGTTCACCTTCTCTGGCTGCTGTTTATCCCAAACTCATCAGTCTGTTCAGTGGAACTTCCAAGCGTCAGGTCAACTCAGTTACAGATAATGCTGGCTCCGTGTCAACCCATCTCGGCCGAGTTCTTTAGAAATGGAGGTGTCCTCTATTTCTTAGATCCTCCCGGGGCACAGCCTCCTCACAGGGTCTGATGATGAGACTGGAAATGCACACAGCGGCCACCCTTCTCTGTTCTTGCTGCCTCGAGAGCCAAAAGCTGGGGGATGCTCGGGGCCTCCCCAGGACCATGAAGGAGGAAGCGGAATGATTCTGTCCACAGCTACAGCCCTGGCATCTTGAGGACTGACCAGGCAAGTTTGCCACCTTGGATAGGTCCTTGGATAATTGGCATTTGTTCATTACTGAGATCCTTCCTGGGTTGTTTGTTCAGCCAAGAGCCCGGCCGTGTAGCAAACATGAGAGAGAGAGTCAGAGAAAGGCCAGATTTGGAAACCATCTCACACCCTGCATGTGGACAGGTTTGCACGGAGATATCCTAGAACTGTGTAAGGTAAACAAGGTCGAAATTCCCTGGTTTGTAAAGATAAGTGCTCAGGGTTCTGTAAGCTAAATGCGCTTTGCTGAGATTTGATTGAAAACTTTGTGATGTGAAGACGGAAAATCACAAGAAGGAGTCAGGCAGCATTTAATCTTCTGTTGGATGACAATTCCAGATAGACTAATGGAGATCCCTCCCTCCCGATACACCCGTCAATATTGTGAATGGGAGGCATTCGAGGCAGCAGACGCCGAGGAGAGGGCCGCAGGTGGGGACCAGGGCTTTCCTAGGTTGTCATCCTGCTCTCGGCTTCGAGCTGTGTCATGTGAGACCTGCAGCTTACTATACTCTGCCACCATATGCCAGAGCCCAGAACATCCAAATCCTTCCAGCTAGAACGTTCTTTTCTAACTTCTATCTTGTGTTGGAATACAGTTGATTTACAACGTTATGTTAGTTTCAGGTGTATAGCAAAGTGATTCAGCCTTGCATATACCTATATTCATTCTAGAACATTCTAACCTTGTACATATATGCTCTCCAGCCATGACATTTGTCCATTATGGGTGATATATGTTTATCTATCCTAAGTGGAGCAGAGAGTAGTCTTTGAAAGAAATCTATCTCAAGGAAAACCAGATTTTCAGGCAGAAAATTTTCTAGTTAGTGCTTAAAATTCTTTTTTTTTGTTTTTTTTTTTAACCACTTAGGCAGGAACATACACCCACTCACTCACAGAAAAACCAGAGAAATCGCTGTTTCAGCCAAAGGACAAGACTACACACACACCTGCAGTGAATAAAACCAAATAACGGTGTGTCTAGAGTTTTCTACCATGCGTGCATGTGCGGCAAGCGTGTGCCTGCACACTCACATACCCACCCCAGCTGCTGGTGGCACATGTATCGCTGCACTTACCTGGAGGAAACTTGAGAAGATCTCGTCAACATGGTCTTCTTAATGGATTTTATTCATTAAATATTTTACCAGGCTCCTCTTCTGGAAAAATGTCCCAACTGGAACAGAAAGCGAAGAAAGAATGTTTCTAGCAAGAAACGACTCTGAGATAGCTTTTCTCTGGATTCTTTATTCAGTAAAACTATGTTGCACCGCCATTCCTATTGAAAACTATTTATTTAATTTCCCTCTTTTGCAGATATTTTGCTTCCTCCTAAATGTCAGTGCTTGCTGGGAGAAAAAATATATATTGGGGTCGTTTCTTTAGAGCTTCTTGCTGTCTGCCTCCACCTGCTGGAAAGAATCAGGCATTTTGGTTCAGTGCAGCTACAGAGCTGAATATCTGGGATATTCAGATATTCAGGAATGTCTGTTTTCATGCAGACATTATAAACACAGATAACAGATGTTTATCTATAAACATCGCATGTAAATTAAATATTATGCATCAACCTACTGGAAAATTGTATAAGCAAGGTATTTTATTTTTTATTAAAGTCTTTATGGAACATGTTACAATATCACTTCCGTTTTTTTTTATTTATTCCGTTTATTTTTATTTATTTTTTTTTTGGCCACATGGGATCTTATCTCCGCAACCAGGGATTGAACCCACACCTCCTGCACTGGAAGGAGAAATCTCAACCTCTGGACCACCAGGGATCTTCGAAGGTATTTTATTAAATGTAGTTTGAATTAGAAGTAATTTTATTTCAGGTAAAAAAATTAGCTTACATTGATATCAGCAAGCAATCTAGAGTATTTATCGAAATTTTGCCAATAGGATGAAAGGTAAAAGGTGGCATTACGCTTCTGAATGTGAAAAAATATCTGCATTTTCCAAGTGGGAGTGTATCATTTTTATCGGCAACTTTAAAAAAGCTGCACGGGGTGCCTGTTTTACACAACGGTACGTCCGACACATCCCCCTGTGCCATGGCACGTGCATAAATTCAAAGAGCTCTACAATGTACCTGGTAGATCAGAAGCCATTACAGTTCGGCTGTATAAATTCATATTTTGGCACTCTTTGGAAAGTGGATTATTATTGACCCAATAGACCATAACAGTTCCAAAGAAGCCATTACTGTCTGTTGTGTAAATCCTTCAGGGCATGTGTTTTATTGACCCTTCAGAGCCATCAGTGCCTGGCCTGTCAGTCCAGTCGCCACGCACATGTACCAAACGTGTGTGTAAGAAACGCCTTGGAAATAGAAGCCGTTCTCAGATTGCCCTTGTTCTTATGCAAAAAGCCACAGTGTAAAATTGGACGTTTCTCCTGCAGTTTCTTCCTCAGCCTCTGGCTCCTGAATTCCATCTCCCTGCATTTATAAAGAGGTTGGAATTTTTTAAAGTGAATGAAGAAATGGTCTTTTGGTTTCAATGGTTAAAAAAGAAAAGGACTGATAACCATCTTTCTATTCTCTGACTCTATAATGTTGGCTATTTTTAGTTATCAGTGCCTGGAGAGAGTGGGATACAGGTTGATGTTGGTCACAATGTGCAAAGTTTCAAATATGCAAGATGTACAAATTCTTGCGATCTAATGTATAGCAGCGTGCCGATAGCTATGTCAAATCTGCTAGGAGGGTAGATCTTCAGGCCTTCTTACTACAAAATAAAGAAGAAAAATAAAACAAAAACTATGTGAATGTGGGGGGGAAAAAAAGGAAAGAAAGCATGGAAAACAACTTTTGCTTTGCGTGAGAAAGCACCTCAAAGACAGTGTGAGTTTGCCAGCTTTGTCAGGAGGCAGGCTACGATGCCATGAGATTTCTCTTCTTGGAGCTTTTTGGATCCCAAATGAGACCTTTATTTTATTACGTGTGCTTGTTTTGTGTTTCTCCAACTGCCTGTCCTTTTCTTACATTAAGAAAAAATGCACATGGGAATATTTTGCCAGGAAAAACCCTTAGCTCCTTGTACTTTCAGTAAAATACAAGGAAACACTGTAGGACAGGGCTTTGCTGTGCTCCTGGGCTGCTAATAGGTCTTGGCTAAGGAGCAGGGGGTGGCAGAGGATGAAACAGTTGGATGGCATTGCTGACTCAATGGACACGAGTTTGAGCAAATGCTGAGAGATGGTGAAGGACAGCAAAGCCTGGCGTGCTGCATTTCATGAGGTCGCAAAGGGCTGGACATGACTTAGCGACTGAACAACAACAAAAAATCCATCCTAACACCCCACAGCGCAAATCAGCACCTTTAAGGTGATGAGTAAGTTCTGTGTTACTCAACTTCCTTGATTTTGCCAGGATGCAAATAAGTGTGGATTCCCCATCTTCAGAGACAGGAAGTATTCTAGAATCAAGCTACAAACAAATGCACAGGTTGGTATTACCCTAGGAGGTTCAGGTCTGATATACATCCTTCCCTTCTGGCCTAGAGCAAATGGTTGGTACAGTTTTGAAGGTAGAGAGACGATGCTTATGGAATGATGGTTTCAAAACATAGAGTCAGCCAAGAGACCTGCTAAAGAGAGCACTCTGCCTTCCAATTATAGAGGAAAAAAGCAGAACAGAAAGGTGACATTAAGTGCTGTGAAGTTTACTCTCTGGCCTAGGAAAGAGTGAACACTCACATTCACACTGTGTTGTTTCTACCTGTCACTGTTATCACTGATACTTAATATCCTGAGCTTCAAGAGGAGGTGACAGAAGAACAGAAAGGCTTGCTGTGTGTGTACAGGCTAGGGGCGGATCTCGAGTCCTCTAATCAGAGGGATAGACGGAGCATCAAGGCCGGCAGATTCATAAGGAATCTCTGGGTTGATGCTGTGAGGAAATTCTGTTTATTTTCATGTTGCAGATATGTGCTAAGCACTACAGTGCCTCAAGTATGTGCTCAAGAGGAAAGCGCGAAGCCCCCTCCCTGAGGCCCAGGGAAAGCATGGGAAGCGCTTCCTGGAGCTGAGGCACAGCCCCCCACCCCCCAGCCACCGTCCCCGGGGACAGTGGTCCTTGAATGTGTCCATAGCTGGCCCTGTCCCCAGGACCTCTCCGCAGGCTACGGTGAGAAGCGGCCCTGCCTCAGTGGCAGCCCCCTCAACATGCTGATGGCACACGACTGCGGCCTCGTGGGGGAGCCCCACCCCTTCATGGTGTCCACTGGGGGCCCGTGCAGCCGGTAGCCAGGTCAGGAGAGGGTTAATGCGGGGCTGCTGCCTGGTAGGGACCAGCCAAGACGGACCAGCAGCTGTGAGAATGCATTAACTCTCCCAAACCATCCCCAAACCCGGATAGGGGCACGGAGGATGGCCAGCTGACTGCATCTCCCATTGACTTATTCAGGGCGCGCGCACACACACACACAACACACATGTACCTGCGGCTCATTCTGCCCCGTGCTCCCTTTGCCTCTTGCCCTGATTTGAACAGGAAGTTCTGCTTCCAAATACAGTGGTTTCTTTCTAACAGAGCTATTTTTGTAAGAGAGCAGGCCAAGTTGCTGCCTTAAAAAAAAAATTGCACACACACACACCAGCGTGGCGACCTCACAGGCTGGTGATCCTGCCTCTTGCCAAGGGAATCCCTGGGTAAATACCGCCCTGGGAGAGAAAATACCCTCTGGTTTTACAGGTCTGGTCAGCCAGGATACAGGCCAGGCCGAGGTCACAGCTGACCCCACGGGATGAGGGTCTCAGCTCCGCTGCCTGCAGACCACCCCACTGGCGGAAAACGGCTCTCCAAGCTCCCAGAACGAGATATTTACTCACCTGTTTACCAACAGAGGCAAAATTTCACCACTCCATCACTTCGAAGTAAGAGGGTAGAAATGGGAAATTAATTATGTGAAATAAAATGGAGCTCCAGCAGCATTAACACGTTTTTCAGATCCCGTTTCTTTCCCTGTTTCTTATTTGAATTCGGGTCTGGCTCGCACACAAGGAAACTGACACTCTGTCACCAACAAGCACTGGGGTGTTTGGCAAAGTTTAGGATTTGGGTTCCTCCCCCGACAGCTGAATAAAAGAGTTACAGACCAGAAGTAGAGGAGATCCTGGAGGCAGACGCATGGCACACATTTCCAGGGAAGACTGTACCTCGGGGGTTCCCTGCCATGCACACCCGCCGCCCTCAGCACACGCGTGTTTGCACCATCAATAAATCATATTTCTAACACCACACTAATTTCAGGAGCAATAACGCATGTAATAAAAAGTACATGTCCATCGCTACTCAGGGCACAGCAGACTCCCTCCTGGTCTCCAGCCCAAAACACTCCCGCAGTTTAAGTTTAATGTCAGACACAGAACTCCTCTTTAGAAACCAGAGAGGCCACACCCTTTCAGAGCGGTTCTGTTCAAATCCAGCTTTTTCCTCTCGATTTCATGAGTCGTTGTATCCCAGGCCCAAAGGCTGAGACGGCTAGAGGCTGAAACCCGGAGAAGAGCCGCAGAGAAGCCCCACACCGAGGGACAGGAAAGGGCCCCTGGTGAGGTTTCTCAGGAAGCACACGGAGAAGGCGATGGCACCCCACTCCAGTACTCTTGCCTGGAAAATCCCATGGATGGAGGAGCCTGGTGGGCTGCAGTCCATGGGGTCACGAAGAGTTGGACACAACTGAGTGACTTCATTTTCCCTTTTCACTTTCAAGCATTGGAGAAGGAAATGGCAACCCACTCCAGTGTTCTTGCCTGGAGAATCCCAGGGACAGGGGAGCCTGGAGGGCTGCCGTCTATGGGGTCGCACAGAGTCGGACACGACTGAAGTGACTTAGCAGCAGCGGCAGCACTGGGGCTCAAGGCCACACAGAAAGGGTCCAACTCAACTCAGCCTGGCAGTGCCAGCAACCCCCCACGCGGGAGGGGCGTCCCGGGACCCCTGCTCCACACCTGTGCACGGGAAGCCGAGGCGAGCCCCGCCCTGCTCCCAGGCCTGCACGTTGGGGTTTACGTTCAGAAGTCGTCTGGTGAACGATGGGTGCCGTCAGCGGGGACTTGTTTAGAAAGAATTTTAAAAGGAGACACTCGGGATCTTAGGATAAGAGTCTTGACTGTTCTCTTTATGACGGCTGTCCAGGCACGCCTGGGTCCGCCTCGCCCAGAGCGGAGAGAGACAAGTATCTCCTGCGCCGGTTCCACCTGTTTGGGCCGAGGCTGGTTTCTCCTCAGAGAGGGAAGAGGAGGAGGGGTGGAGACCCCCTCGAGGCTCAGACAGCCTCTCAGGGCACCAGGAGCGCACACCGCTGGTCAGAAAGGAGACCAGCCCTGGCTCTTCAATTCTCCGTGCATCCCATAGGGGCCAGCTGGAGCAAGGCGGGCAGAGCCTACCACGCTTCGCAAAGCACTCACCCACATCCACACCTGCTGCTGCGGGGACCCAGGCAACCCAAGAGTTCCATCAGCCCTGCCCCCACAGCAATGGAGGGAGGGGTCCCCAGGGCGGGGCCCTGCCCTGGCAAGTGGGCAAGAAGGTGGGACCTGCTCACTGACCAGGCGCCACAAGGGGACGGCCCCGTCACGGGCATGTATTGCCTTGCTGGGATTAAAAGGAGCCTGCGGCGGGGCGGGAGGGCTTAAAACAGCCTGCCCTGCTCAAGACAACAAGTCTGGACCCTTTCTGAGGCCGATGGGACGTTTGAGGACCCCCAGGAGTGGTGCCATTCCGCCCCACGGCTCTGTGAAGGTGGGAGTCTCGGATGCAGCCCCACACCCAGGTGCCCAGCAAGCTGCCGGTAAGCAAGCACCCTGGGAGGATGACTCCCGTTTCTCCGGAACAGGCCGAGGACTTTCTGCTCCTCCGGGAGAGGCAGCATCACTCCTGCCCAGGGGCTCAGCGGAGAAGAACGCCCTGCCGGTGCAGGAGACGCGGGTGCCAGCCCTGGGTCAGCAGGATCCCCTGGAGGAGGAAATGGCCGCCCCCTCCAGAATCCTCGCGTGGAGAAGCCCATGGGCAGAGGAGCCTGGCGGGCTGCAGTCCACGGCGTCGCGAAGACTCGGACTCCCCTGGGCCGCGGAGCGTGCGCGCGCACGCATGCGTGATGACGCAAGCCTTCTAACCGGAAACGGCGTCCTCCCAGACGCGCCTTGGAGCGCTTCTGGAGGACACGCAGGGCTCCAGGAGTCGCTGGTGGGGAGGGTTACCCCGGGGCTGCGTTCTCTCTCCTCTCGAGGTGTTAACAACAGGCCCGGATCCTAAGAAGAGAGGAGGGTAGAAACAGGCAGCAGGGGCAAGGGGAGGTTCGGTGGGGAGCAGCCCGACCCCCAGCCCCAGCCCCGTGGCCAGAAGTCGCGGAATCACGGGCAGGCCCGGCCCCTCCACTGCTCCGTCCCAAACAGGCTCGTCACCGCCCCGTGGCCTCCGCAGACCCAGACGCCAAGTCTCTCCTCCTATCCTGAGCTCCTAAAGGGAGCCGGCAGCCAAAGGGTGCAGTTCATCACGTCTGCACTCAACGAATTCCCCGTGACTTCTCTCTGCGCTGTTAACCTGAATCTCTAGCCTATTTTAAACATGCCCCCCTCCATTCAGGAGCAGGGATCTTTTCTTCTCTCTGTCTCGGTGCCTCGACAGATGAACTTGCCTACAATCCCGCGCTCATCCGGGCTGACCCCCTGCCGGGAGTCATTGTCTCCAGCAGAATGGGGGATCGAGAGCCTTTGTGCCAGGGAGCGGGGAAGACAGACATTAGTATGATTTTGAATTCGAAGCGCTCGTCTTTTCTTTCTTTCCTTTTATTTCCCCCACCTCCCCTGGATCTAACAGCTGTTTCCCATCACAAGTGGTGGTTGAAAGACGTGGCCAAAAAAAAGAGTGTATCAGTATCACAATTAGTTTCGCAGGCGGCTGATAACTTACTTGCCCATCCATGCCTGATGTCGTCAGGAAGGCCTGATTCACGGCTGTCCCCACCAGCACAGGGAAGGGTCCTGTGGGCCGGCGCCCCCACCCTGGGGTGCCGGGGTGGGACCCTCCAGGGGCAGGACTCCAGAGACAGCGTGGCCAGCGTTGGTCCCCTCCTCCCACCTGCCTCCTCACCCCTTAAGGTCAGAGAAGCTTCCAGGCTTCACATTAGTTCAGACATGAAAGCCCCGCGCTTTGGAGGGGGGCTGCTGACAGTGCTGCCAAATTATGCGTGTCTCGTCTTTGTAATGTGGTCTACTACCGTTCATTAAGGACTGAGCCCAGACCAGCAGCTCATTTTTCTTGGGGACCCCGGGAGGGTTTGCGGGGAGTCCCAGCACCGAGAGGCCGCCCTGACCTTCTTCGCTCACTCAGCAACTTGGCTCTTAGGATTTTTTTTTTAATGAAAAATTTTCATTTTTAATAAAAAAATTTTCATGCAAAACCACGGAACCAGGCCTTTAATACAGAGTGAAAGGGTCACAGCCTACACAGATGGAGGGCACTTTCTGGGGTTGTGGAATTCACACAGACTTGTACAGAGCCCCTCAAGAAGGCTGCAAAGACCCCACGAAGGACTCAGGGCCTCCTTCTCTTCAGTCAACACATGGGAGATTTGAGCCAAGAGCTAGGAAAGTCACAAAGGAAAGAAAGAAAGTGAAGTTGCTCAGTCGTGTCTGACTCTTTGCAACCCCATGGACTGTAGCCCACCAGGCTCCTCCATCCATGGGATTTTCCAGGCAAGAGTACTGCAGTGGGCTGCCATTGCCTTCCCCAGGAAAGTCACAAGCACCAGGCTAAAAGTAAGCCTGCGTGCATCTCAGTGACCAAGACTGGACCAAGCGGCCCAAGGAAACCAGTGGACAACGCTGAAGGTGAAACTAAGGGCAGGGAGGCCAGGCCTCCAGTCCAAGCTTCCAGCTGCCACGTCCCCCCTCCAAGTTCAGAGGGCAGAGAAGTGATGGTGTCAGGGCAGGGGGGTGCGAGGGGAGCCCTGAGGAGGCCACCTGGGCCCCCTGAATCAACTGCTGCTCCAGAAGTCCCTACCTTCCCTCCCCTCCCCACAGGGAGCCCCTCCTCAGCCTTTCAGTTTTAGGAGCAATGTCCCAGCCCAAGACCCAGACTATGAGGTCCCAGCCTGCCAGCCAGGCCAGAACCAGGGCCTCCAGGGGCCTCAGGGGACGGGTTCCCCGACCACCTTCCAGAAACCCTGCTGATTCCGACACGCCACCCCAGCTCCAGGTGAGGGCCCCCTGGAGCAAAGGCAGAAACCAACAAGGGCCCTCAGGCCCCAGACAAGCCCCAAACACCCGAGGAGGGTGCCCACTATTTTACAGATTAAAGGAAAATAACCAAAGCCCTGAAGCTCTGCCCCTGGATGATGACCTAAAACAGCCGCTGCTCCACCAGCAGGCACGCAGCGATCCTTGTGTTCTGAGCAAGTCTGACACAACGCAAGGAAGGAAAACCTGAGTCACCAGCATAATCAAAATCTGTTTGCAATTACTTTAAAAAGTGGGGAGAAAGAAGATCAGTCCCCGTGGTTTTCAACAGTGCCCCTTGGTGTTATATCTGTGCTGCTGATTATCCCAAATTTGTGGAAAGAACAAAACAAAAATCGACAAAGACTGGAATTCCCATTTGTTTTGTGTTTTGTTGGCTACGAATTGCTTTTGCAGAAAGATTCCGGTGACTAGGAGGAATCTTGTTCTATGTTCTATTGGTTGTTGCTTTGTTTGTTAGGAAGGGCGCTGAGCAGTTTTCACAAATGACTTAAAGAGAGAAAAAACTAACTGCCATCAAATGGTAAGGGAGGTAGAAGTTCGAGGTGTCCCCATGGGGCGTGATTCGGCAGTTTTTGGCATATTTTTTTTTCCTGTGTGTGCAAAAGACAGGCCAAGTTTGGCCGAGTCAGGGAAGCTCTGAGATGCTATGTCCTTGGTTACTGAAGTGAAGAGGAGAAGATGAGAGGGAAAAAGTGACAGTCCATCCATCTCACTCGGCACGTTTACATGTTCTTTTAACCAAAAAAAAAGAAAAAAAACTGTTTACAAAATGGAGTGTCAGGAACATTGTGTAAAAGAGCACTTATCTGGGAGACTTTGATCTCTGTCTGAAGTCCCATTAGGACTCTGAAAGGATGATGGCTGGGTCGTGAGGAGGAGAGGAAGCGATTTTTCCAGAAAAAAAGGAGCTTGTTGTACTGCCTCCGGGTTGTATTTAACTCACAAATCCTGTGAAATCCAGGGACCAGCCAGAGGTGGGCCAAGGGTGCTGCCAAGGCACACAGCACCTGGGGACCCAGAGGGCACGGCCTCCCCGCAGGCGTCTCTGCAGCAGGAGACTGGCGGGAGAGGAGGCTTAGAGTGGTGTCTCCAGGCCTCCGACCCAGCCAGGAGGACACCCCACTGCAGGCTCCTTATAGCAGGGCGGCCGTTAGAGCTTTGTGGAGGGGGGCAAGGGGGGAGGGAGGAAGGAGAGAATTGGGGAGAGAGGGAGGAGGAGGAAGAGAGAGGGAGGAGGGTGAGGAGGGAAGGGGGAGAGGGAGGAGGAGAGGAGGGGGAGGAGAGGGGGAGGGAAGGAACACTATTATTAGATTTCCACGCCCACTTTTTTTCTTTCTTTCTCTTTTTTGGAAGTATAGTTGATGTACAGTGTTGTGGTGTTAAGTTTCAGGTATAAAACACAGTGATTCATTTATACGTATGCATGGGTTCAGATTTATTTTCTGCTAGTATGTCACAAGGTATTTGGTACAGTTCCCTGTGCTCTGCAGTAGGACCTCGCCATTGTCTGTGTTCTATGTAGCATTTTGTGTCTGCCAGCCCCTAATTCATCCCCATGTCCCCCTTGGGGAACCACAAGTCTGTTCTCTACGTCCGTGAGTGTTTCTGTTCCATAGATTCGTTCACTGGTATCAGCTAAATAATAAGATTATTAGGCTTGAGCAAGACTTCAAGCAACTAGAGTTCTAAGGTGTTACTATGGAACACCAGCCAGAGCCTCTAACAAAAAAAAAATTTTTTTTGTTTTCTAATTTTAACTGGAGGCTCTAACAGATTTGACCCCTCTTCATCCTGGCCGCAAGGGGGCAGTGCTAGCGGCTCTTGAAAGAAGGAAGTGAAGGTGCAGAATCGTCAGCAAATCACCCCAAACCGCACATCCAGGAAAGAGCCTGAGTTCAAAGGTAGGTCTGCCGGCCCCCAGAGCCTTACACCCTCATCCCGCTGTCACCACCCTGAAGACGTGGGACTCTGCCTGAGGGGAGCAGGCAACCACAGCGGCAGGAGCCGCCTGGCCATGGGCAAGCTACTCAAGACCCCCAATACCCCGTCTATGAAACGGGGGCACAGATACCACCTAACTAAATCTGCGGGTGAATTCAGTTAAAATTTAACTTTTTAATAAAAATTAAAGCTTAATTTTTGACTGCTTCCCTGGTGGCTCGGAGGGTAAAGCATCTGCCTGCAACGCGGGAGACCTGGGTTTGATCCTAGGTTGGGAAATCCCCTGGAGAAGGAAATGGCAACCCACTCTAGTATTCTTGCTGGAGAATCCCATGGACAGAGGAGCCTGGTGGGCTACAGTTCATGGGGTTGCAAAGAGTCGGACATGACTGAGCAACTTCACTTTCTTTTTCACTTTCAAAGCTTAATTTAATTCAGTTAATTAAATTGATTTAGATTGATTAGATCACATTAAAATCGCACTGCTGCTGCTGCTGCTGCTAAGTCACTTCAGTCGTGTCTGACTCTGTGCGACCCCGTAGACGGCAGCCCACCAGGCTCCGCCGTCCCTGGGATTCTCCAGGCAAGAACACTGGAGTGGGTTGCCATTTCCTTCTCCAATGCATGAAAGTGAAAAGTGAAAGTGAAGTCGCTCAGTCGTGTCCGACTCTTAGCGACCCCGTGGACTGCAGCCTACCAGGCTCCTCCATCCATGGGATTTTCCAGGCAAGAGTACTAGAGTGGGTTGCCATCGCCTTCTCCGTTAAAATCGCACTAGCTGATATTTAAAACATAAGTGAACTACAGCTACATGGGAACTAAAGGGAATGAAAGGCATATTAAGTCTTAGAGCATTTGAGCAGCTCAAGGCCATTCAAGTCGTTCACGACACTGGAAGTTGTCTGTGTCATCACCATGAGCATCGTTTTCTTTACAATTTTGCTTGTGGCCTGAAGAGCTCACTCAAGTTCACCCTGCAGGTCTGAGGAGTCCGCAGTAGTCAAGAAGAACAGGATATTGAAATCATTTCTTATAGCATCCTATGAAGCTGATGTACGTTTTCTGTGTGAGTATTTGGCAAAATGATTCAAGTTTATCATCTGCCCTCAGGATCTGCCATCTGTTCATGGGGATTTCCCAGGCAAGGATACCGGAGTAGGTTGCCATTTCCTTCTCCAGAGGATCTTCCCGACCCAGGGATCAAGCCATCCTCTCCTGCTTGGCAGGTGGATTCTTTGCCCCTGAGCCCCCCGGAAGCCCCACTTTCTGAAGCCCATTTTAATAGCGCCCTCGCCTGCTCTCTGGAAGGCCGTCTCTGGGCCTGACCTTCCACCTGGCCTCCCACCCGCCTGCCGCCTGACCGTGGCCTCTCTCAGGGAGACAATAAGCCACGGCCATGTTATTCAGAAGTTTATCTGGCCTGTCAAGGTGGCCAGTCTAAAAGACGGACTGGGGCTGTAAGTGCGAAAGAAGGTCCTCCCTTCAGGGAGCAGGGTCTCAGCACAGACAAGGTCAGGAGGAGACGGGGATCTGGCGGCCAAGGCCCAACTGGGGGGTGCTTCACCCGCGCTGAGATGGGGCAACTGGCCAGCTCTGACCACGAGTATCACACTCAGGCCCACAAGCCACACAGCTCTGAGGCCGCAAAATCACCCTTCTGCACTTCTCAGGAAAACTGGGCTGGAACAGCTGTCCTCCTGGAGCGAGGAGGACGAATGAATCCCATGTCTGTTATCCCTGGGCCCAGACTCGCGGACGAGTGGGGCGGGGTGCAGGTCAAGAGCAAGGCTCCAGGAAGACGGGCTGGGCACGTGCGGCCAGCTGGGCGGCATCCCGAGAGGAGGAAGGCTCTGGCGCTCAGAAGGCTCTGGCCCTCACACCGAGTTTTGTCACATTTGCACTGAGATCCAGTTCACATGCAATGATGAGACCCAATTTGCAACCCTCTGATGGGACAAAACATCCAGCCCTTGTTGACCTTCTAACCACCCACCCAGCACTGACGTTTGAAGGTCACCAGTGAAGACACTGGGACAGAGGAGCCTGCCAGGCTTCAGTCCATGGGCCTGCAAAGAGTCGGACCCAACTGAAGTGACTTAGCATGCGCGCACACACTTGCATAGATCTTATTCCCCAAAACGTGATGGAAGGTGACGAATCCTACTTGTGGGACCAAAGCCTCCCCACACACGTGACAACTGCCCCTTGAATGACACAGAGGCTGGGGCTGCAGACTTCCCTCCTGCCCTGCCTGGTCCTGCCATCTCGGCCTCTAAAACAAAGGAATTGATGATGAATGACTCAGCCAGGGGCAGGGAGCTGAAGAGAATGGACGGAACCAGGACACACACCTCAGTTCTTCTGAGTCCACGTGTCATGATCTCTAATCGATCACAGATTCTCCACACACTTACTTAACTTAAAGATCCGCAGAATGAAAATACAGGCGCTGCACTTATTGAAAACACACCCTCCTGTGACCGGACGAGCCAGTGTGGTTCAGGGTCAGCGTGTGTATTTGCTCCGTTTTGGTGCAGGTCACACTGACTGGCCGCTGACTCCTGTTCACACTCTGTCCGTACAGCATCCGCTGCGTTTCCGGGGTATTGGGAGTCCCTGAATGATGCTGTGATCTACATGGATGCAGACAGGAGGAGAGGCCCCCGCCTCCGCCTGCACCCTGCGCCTCACCTCCAGTAACGATGCAGCAGAGCTGTGTACACAGGAATTACAGGCACTGAAGATCCTATGAGCAGGACACACGCGCTTGCCGCCGGCGGACACGGAGCAGCGTAGCGACACCGTGTGGCCAGAGCCGGCCACAGCCCTCCCCTCGCCTCCGGGTCATCACTCAGACAAGAGCGAGGGGGACAGCTGGGCTGGGTGACAGCTGCCAGGACCACCCTCCTGCACCCACCCAAACTTTCCCTCTTCCGCTGGCTGAGTTTCATCGTCCCTGGATCTGCCAGATCTGCTCCCGGAAAGCCCTAGAACTGGGGGAATGATTTGTTTGCTGTCCAGTCAATAGCTATACATTTTGGTTCAATTCATTACTCATATTTTATGTCAATGATTTTCAGATTTTTTTGTAAGGCAGTGAGTCTGGCTCTGGATAGTCTTTGAGCTATTGATGCTCAGAAAAACAGAGCATTATTTAATTAAAGCAAATCAAACAATGTGTTTCTTTGAAAGAAACCACATTTCATGTTCCAAACCCACCAAGATAGTGAATACAAATAAATTCACTTCACTTCCGGTACGTACTGTTTTTCACATCTGATCCGCTAAGCACACTGCGTTGGAGTTCATTATTTCCAAAGAGAAGTATTTCAGCGCGTCATCTTAGTGCCCCGATTTCGCCATTCTGGGGCATTGTCATAACTGTTGTTTAATTTACCATTCAGTTTCCACAGCTGCCATCCTGTGGTCTTGACAGACATGCAATCCAAAATGGTTTTGCTGCTTCTTTTCTTCCAGGAACTCACAGACCTGGGCATTTTGGAGGAGCATGAGGAGGGTTGTCAGGCCAGTTTTACAGCTTTGACCTGAGTGGGTTTGCATATTTACAACAGATCCTGAAGCTGGGGCTTTTCCAATGGCTCAGCTGGTAAAGAATCTTCCTGCAACACAGGAGACAAGGGATGCGTGTTCGATTCCTGGGTCGGAAAGATCTCCTAGAGGAGGAAATGGCAACCCTCTCCAGCATTCTTGCCTGAAAAACCCCATGGACAGAGGAGGCTGGCAGGCTACACCTCAGAGAGTCTCAACGAGTTGGACACAGCTCAGCACAGCACAGCACTGAAAGCTGGTGGTTTAATTTCTTCAGCTCCCTGAATATGAATTTGCTGATAAGCTCAAACCACGTGCTTGAGTGAAGGGCTTTGACAAACACTTGCCTGGCTCCATTCCAGACGGCACTCTCTCCGGCACCTACTGTGTGTGCAGAGAACGTCTCAGGCCTTGGATTTGAAGTCTGGGATGACTGTGCCAGCCAGAATCCCTCCTGGAAACAGAATACTCATTTTTCTAGCCAAAAGGATTCAGTTCAAGTGTCAGCTGGGTAATCTGCTGATAGATAACTAATCAAATCTTACAAATAAACTATTTTTAGTAAATAATTTGAATTTCTCTGCTCTGCTGTCAGTTCCAATCAAGATGACCACTCGAGAAAAATCATATTTCGTCCTCATGCACCCAATTCGTCTATTCTTCTCAACGTGTTGGTATCGCTCGTTCAGCCCCTGCTCTGGGCAGATACTGTACTGGAGGCGAAAATATCAACCAAGATACAAAGGACCCAGCCATCGCAC